>APFE031139362.1:157941-267926 GCA_000404065.3 Pinus taeda | reverse complement strand
TATTGTTGAGAAACAATGGAAAACCCTTCACATTTCAAAACCTAACCCTAGAAGATGAAACACCAAATTGTGGGCCCCGTTTTTGGGTAAGTTGGTACATCAACTTCCCAGGGTCGCGAATTGGTCATATTATCTCCGTTTGACATGCAGGACAGCCTGTTGGAAACATCTCTTCGAGGAATACGACGGAAAAGATGAGTTTTAGGAAAAAAAATATCTGGCGGTAGATTTCCCAAAAAACGTCGTTTAGGGCTTCAAAACGGCTCCAGGAGTTTAGGACCCGAAAAACTGCTAAAAATAGTAAACTGTGCTATAATTAAGAAACTGAAAAAACTGAAAGAAGCACTAGAGGGGATCCAAGTGGAATTAGTGGGTGGCCACCAATATCCACCTGGATCACAACCGCTACAATACATTCACACTCTATTCTTTCATGACCACCACCCTGAACCTTGTATCATCATATCGTTTTCACCTCCAAAATCATTTGCTCCGTTCCATGTCATAGATGTGGGATTCATTAAGGCCCCCCTACGACGAGTCGCTTCTTGTTGACGACAACTCATTATCCAAGAAGTCAACCTAGGAACAACCCTTTCAGTACTTTGAAGCTTGCATGCCTCAATGGCACGTTTCTCACTTCTGGCGACAGGTTTACATCTATGGCCTTCGACCGAAAGATTTTGCGTGGTGTTCGAGGCCAAGTCTCTTTTTCACACCACGCAAATTGTATTGTAGTACCTTGAGGGTCATCATCATTATCGGTGATTCCTTTCATGCCTATTAATAGCTTACATCATTGGCTGGTAATCAGGCGTTGTCTTTCCATGTTCGACTCCAGAACATTTTCACGTGGATCGACTTGTACTTCGGACGAATATTGGACGAGTTCAGAGACCCAGATCTAGTTTCATCCATCCAGGCTGCGATATATTCAGGAAAATAAAGACATCAAATGTACATCATTTCCGAACATATGATCATCCGAATCAAAGGATGGTGACTCCATCCGAATCATTAGTCTACTACACAGACGGTTGTCTGTCCTATGTACATGAAAATGAATTTATAAAGTTTAGCATGAGAATTCCCGCCTCAGCTAAATCATGAAAATATTATCAAGATAACGTATTTTATTGTATTTTATTATAGGTCACCTTCCAGCTCGAAAAAACTTCGGATCCTCATGATAAAGCATTTCACCCGACATTAAAAGATTAACGACCTCATGCTTTAGGGAGCAACTGTTATAGACATTTTTGGGCACTGCAACCCCATTCATACATGTCCATAAACCAAGGGCTTCTAAGTCCCTAAAAGTGTTGCTTCACACCCTAAAGGAACAAGGTCAGCTGATTACATCATCTCCCAAAATTTCTCCATGGAAAACTGCTCAGAACTAGTCAAAATTGGACCATACTGACTGCCCAGTGTAGAGGGTGTGATGCATACTGAAAAGTCCTTCTACAGGGTGAAATGAGCAAGAATCGACAAGTGGCAGAGATAGTTTTCTAAGTGGATGATCAAGGAATCTTCTAGAAACTTCTCATATGACACTTGCCTCTGAGAATTCGCCCAGGGATGAGTAAGAGATCAATGAAATCTCCAAGTGGAGCCAAAAACTATTAGTGGAATGACACTACTCAAAAACCCAGAGCTGACTCACACCTCTGCAAATATCTATATATGGATCCCTCATCCCAAAGATCCAGAGGTCAGAGGCTGGAATCTTGTATCTTGTAAGAAAGTGTTGTTGGTTTCCTGGTGTAACATCATAGTGTTGGGTGATCTAAGCTTTTCATAAGGTGAAGAAGGGCTTTCATGCTGAGAGGATGATGCTGGGTCAGAACAATTGGTTGTAATCCTCTTTGCTATTCTTTATATTAATAAAGCTATTCAAGTTTTCCTCCACATTCTTGTATGTTTGATGATATATGCATTTGTGTGGCCAATACATATCTGGTCCTGTATTGCTTATGATTGTAGATATCTATTCTTCAATAGTATTATGCTACTTTGATTCTACAGGTGCTCTTTGAAGCTAGGTAGACGAAAGAGGAGCAACAAAGATCTGTCGGAAGGGAGAGGAACTAAGCAAGGAACCAAGCGCAAGACTGAGGTTGGTGTCCTTTGTTCCCCTCTTATCTACTTCTCATAAAGGAAAGCTATAGTAGTTTTAGTTTGTTTGTTTCTAAGATAGCTACCAGTCTTAGTGGGACTAGCAGCTTCGAGTGGACACTAGATTTCCCGATAACAGTAGTTCACAAGAATGGGAAATGAGACAGTATTCAAATACTCCCATGTATTGTACCATCTATTTTTGTATTATCAGTTCTACTAAGTTTCCTTTACTCTCCAGAAGCTTGACACTAGGGGCCAGCTCAGATCTGTCATTTTTTGGACCCCACTTTTCCATGAGTTTAGATCACCATATACATACTCTGACTTCATAGATTCTTTTGTGTATCCAATCATGACTATGCTCACTAGAAATCCTCCACCTAGGATAAATCCAGAGATAAAAAGAGTCCTCCAAATTTCCAAGCAAACCAAAGTGGGAGATTGGTACCTTTACCAAAAACACACTGAAATCAGAATATATGGTTGCCTGCTTGCACCATATAAATTGCCAAGATACCTCCCCATGTGGTTGTTTGCCTTAGAATATTATAGACAGATCATCAATGCAGATGAGGTAAACTTTGTCAATGCCAAGAAGAAGGCCTATTTCAAAATCAAAGACCAGTTAGGTCCCTTCATATGCAATTCCAGAGAGGCAGGGAAAGAGGTAGAGCTGATCCTGTAAATCTTGAAATTCGAAAGGAGTTTTGTATGTATATATGACCCTTTAGAATTCATTACCAAGAAAAGGCAAAAGGTCAAGCTAGGACCTTTTATCCACCACCCCATGCTAGAAATAGAGGCATATTCTAATTAGACACAGTGGGTGGAAAATACCTTAGTAGACAGCGACAACACAAGGGTAGATGTAGAAAATTATTTGATTGATTTGGAAAAGAAGCTTGATGAGAGCTCTTTCCTACAGGTACCAGAATACCAAGAAAGAGCCATGAGCACCCCTCTAGTCATGCAAACTCCTCAGAATGAGGAGGAAAATCCAAAAAGAAACAGAGAGGGAGCTTCCACTTCAAGGATGGACACCTCTAATCTGCAGCAAGAAATGAGTCACAGCAAGAGGAAAAGGCTCAATTCGGCCTATGAACAGGAATATACAGAAGTATCAGCATAGGTGACCAACACAGAGGTAGACAAAAGCATGCCCACATCTCCATCTGAAGACATACAAGACCCTTCCACATCGTAAACTCAGATGTTGGAAAGGTAGCTTAGCATGGAAGTGTCTTCTTTCAGTAAGCTTGATGACAAAGACCAAGACATAAATGACAGGTATAAAGAAATCAAAATGAGGAATGAGAAGCTTAAATCCCAAGCATATGTTCAATACCTAAATCTCACTCCCACAAATCAAACAAGGTTGATGTCAACCTTTGACATTAAGGAGGGAAAGCTATAGATGTCCTTTATCAAACCTACAACACAACAACCCAAGACATCATCATATTACAAGAGGGTTGACTTTGAAGTGTTGCCAAGGGATATTCATCTGATAGACTAGATAGAACTACATAAACAAATTGGAGAGATGATATACTCCACCATACCAAGCAAAGTCATAGCTGCACATCAACTACAAAACTCAGTGAACAACATATCATCATAGTTTCAGTTGGAGAAGGCCTCCTCATAGGCCAAGGATATGAGGATTAAGTCTTTGGAAGACTTTGTTATTGAGTTGGGACATGATCCCAAAGATATTAAATCTATTGAGCATCTAATAAATAAGAAGAACGATGATATTGTTGCACTGAAGAAGCAATTGAAAATTCCCCAACTACAACATCCTCAAATGCTGGAAGTTTTGGAGAGCCAAACCAAACATGAAGAGTTGATGGACTTGGTCCTAAAACTCAAAGATCAACTAAAGGAAACAGAGAAAGAATTGGATAATTTAATCCAAATGAAACAAACTGATATTGCATCAACTTCTGCAAACTTCATCCTTATAGTGTTTACAACAGTCCCTTCCACACTAGCAGCTTCACTTTCACCAACAGTTCCACTTGCCACATCATTGCCAGTTACTACAGAATATACAACAATAGGTACACCAGGAGAGGATGCAGATAAATTAGTCAAGTACATGAATGAAATGTCCATCCAAGCCACTGAAATGAACAGACTAAGAGAAAAGGTGGCAAGTTTAGAAATTGATTATAAACTTGCCCAAATATTGCAAAAGGAAGAGGCATAAAAGGCCAACAAAATGAGTGAGAGAGTGAAAGCCATGGAGAAAGACTTGACATTAGAGAAACCCCTTGGGCTAGCCAAGGAACTGTTATGGACCAATATCATTGAATATGTCAAGGATATTTGGCCATCTATTCAAGTTATTTTTGAGCAGACAAAGCTGATAAAGATAGCTACATTAGCTATTCATAAAGTCAAGAAGTAATTGGGTGACATGCTAGAGGATGCCAATAGACTCATCCATTTCCTTAACAGCAAAAACAGATATGAGCTTCAGGAGCTAAATATAGAAGATAGAACTGAAACTATTTTGGAAATAAGAAAGGTTCTTTCCAAGAGGAACCTAATGCTAAACTTGGAGGAAAAGTGCAAGAACATGCAGGTGGCCATTGATAGATTCATGGCCAAATTCCAAATTTTGAGGGAGAAAGGATTGCCTAGTCCATTGGTCATCAATGAAAAGCTTATGACACAGCAGGACTATGACAATAAACTCGGGCAGTTGGCTAAAGAACAAGCTAGCACTTCATCTATTAAAGCCCTGCCAACAAGCAAAGTTTTATATAACACTTTTGAGAACATGTTTTTCCTCCAACGTGAGGTAAAAAACTTATTCATCACCAAGCCCAATTTTTCCAAGTATACTGAAGCTGATGAGATATACCGAAGGATGATGAAAGTCAAATTACCTGATGCAGAATGATGGGAAACCATGATTGATTTACTGTGAGAAATTTACATCAAAAAGTTACTGCACAGTAAAATAGAGCCACTGGGTAAATAGATGAAAACAGGACAGTAGGGTCAAAGAGTATCAGGTGAAAGATAGAAGTAAAAGAAGATTCTAGTGTAAAATACCACAACAAGCCATCATAAATGGCTACAAATGCAACCATAAAAGATAGAAGTACCACAGTAAAAGGGACAACATGAAACAATTCAATAGATGTCGCTATCTTCTTGCAAGAAGATATTTGTGTTTCCTAGAATAAATCTCAAGTTTGTTTTAAGATATTTCGTAAACGTTTTTGTATAAATAGTTCAAAATTTGAAGTATGTAGGGTGGATTCTTAGACATTTTTGTAGACCTTTTGATTAAAAGATTGTAAGCTATTGTATCACTGATTGGACCAACAAACTAGATTAATGAATAAAGACAAGATATTTCACTAGATTCATGTGTAGAGCGAAGTGTAGACAAGTATTTTCTCTTGTGTTGTTACCTTTCTTTAAATGTTTTTCCACAATATTAATGTATCTGAAATCTAAATGCTATAATATGGAATGATATCTTCGAATTTGCTTCATTGCACCCTGATTTAGCTATTATGCATTTTAATGTTTTTTGCCAATTATCTAAATTAAGGAATTCTTGATTACTTCTAAGCCTAGGTAGTCTCCCTGTGGTCTATAGCAAAGGATACTTAATTGCACTTTGTTCAGTATTATCCTCTGTTCCTCATTTTAATCCTGGTCTGAGAATTCTTAAGTGCTCTCTCACCCTGGTTAAGATCATTTCACCCATCTGGCTTAAAGACATACACTTTACTCTGCTAGCTTGCCCTTTGAACTTTCCCTTTAGTGAGTTAATTCCAGTTATGTTTCCCTCCTTTGACTACATAGACAATGGTCCAAAGACATCAATCTATCTATCTATTTTAAGGATTCCACCATCCAACCATTCAATACAAATCAAAACCCCCTGAACCTTTAGAACTAGTCTAAAATCCCAGCAAACAAAGCTAAATCATATAAAGAGAGCCCTCTCTGAGTCATAGGTTGGCTAGAGCCTATACTTAAAAGATTGGTTTGTGGTTACCTCAGCCCTTTCCTTCTTCTGGAAACTTATAGGGAAAAGTTCTGAGTGATAACATAGTGGCGACCATACTGGGGACTTCAAATCCTCAGTCTTAATAAAGCTTTAAGAAAATCCTAAATTTTTATTTTAAGTCTCTTAAAGTCATTTGTTAGAAGTTCCCTTAAAAAATCTCACAAAAACAATTAAAAAGTTTGAAATTCTAGCTTCCAAGAAGACTCATTTTACCAGGGCTAATCCAAACCCAAATGCTGCCCTAGTATTTGATAATTCCAACCTGATTCCAAGAAAATCCAAAAAACAACAAAGTTCAATTGATCAGACACCTTTAGTTAAAGCTAATTCATGTCCCGATGAATGGTTATTTCTAGAAGAACTTCCCTTCGATGAGTCATTTGATCTTTCGTTATTTAGAAAAAAATCTGAAAGTGCACTCATTGAAACTGTTCTAGATCCAGAATTCATTGCAGAACTCAAATTTCAACAGGCCAACAAATCCATTGATGAGTACATTCTAAAATCTCCACAATCATCTATTAATACTTCCACAACCCCTGAGCTTTCTGAACAATCTTCCATAACTTTAAGTTCACCATTGTTTCCATCAACTTCATCAATAATACCTTCTAAAGTCCATTCTTCACCACCATTTGTACCTACTCTTCCTCACCAAGCTATCATCTCCAATTCATCACCTACTAGTCCTGGTTCTTCATCCACTCTTCATCCACATCTTAACCCCTCCCAGCCTACAACCACGGAAAATAGATATGCTCCTCTTGTTTTACCTACCCAACTTGTTGCTATTCCAGTAGACTACCAAAGTAAAATTATTCAATTTGATGGCATAGGGCATTACACTACACAACAACATGTCAACAAGATAACATATTACTTTGAGTTGCACGAAATTGACACAGATAATGTTTAGATGAGACTCTTTGCCCAGAATTTAGTTGGTGATGTTAGGAAATGATTTAGAGCATTGTCTGTTAATAGTATTGATAGCTTAGAAGCATTTCATCAGAAATTTTTGAACAGATGGGAAAAGAAAAATAATCCCTTACAAATCCTTTCAAAATATGAAAATATTAGAAGGGGACCTAATGAAACTATTCAAGATTACTGCACTAGATTCAACAGTATATATAATGCCATCCCAGTTAATCTTAGACCCCCACCTGACTTAACATTAATAAAGTTCCCTGACGGCTTCGACACAGATATGGCATACCAACTTAAGGAAAGAAACCCCCCAACATTAGAAGAAATACAAAGTGTAGCTATTGGTGTTGAAGCTAATTTGTTAGCTAAAAGGCTTAGAGATAGAAATAAAAAAGAGGAACTGCTAAGGATGAAGCTTCACCCTCTGACATCAAAATAGATAGTTTAGCCAAAAATATGGAAAGACTAATGGATAGAATAGATAACATAGAAAGGAAACTCCAATGGGATAACCAACAAGCACCTCTAGTTAGAAACCCAAATTTTAGAAAAAACAAAAATCAAAACATTGGGAAAAATGGACCAGATCAGATCATTAGGCCTCCTTTTCAAGAAAATTATGCAGAAACATCCCATCCTGAAGACCTAGAACAAGATGCACAAATAAACTTAATGGGAATAAATGATGAGGAAATTGTTTTTCTTACCCAAGATGAGCAGGAACTGCATATGTTGCAACAATTGTAAATCTAGTCTGGAGAGTCATTTGATTACAAACAGGGATATGATTTTTCCATTTTTGAAGTACATAAACAATATAATCTAAGAAGCAGAAAGAACATTGATGTCCATGACCAAACCAAGAAAATAGTGTAAAATCAACCTAAGAAAATAAAAGAAGCCTCGGTTTTAAAGATCCTCCAAATTCTCCTTAGGCAAAACCCAAATCCTTCTGGTCCCACCATTGTAGATATAACCTCTAATCAACCTTTTGCTGATCAACCATCCACCTCAAGTCCACTTAAGGAACCAGTAGATAAAACTCAAAACACTAGATCTGAAAATCCACATAAGGAGATCCCCAACAAAGGAAAAGAAGACAAGTCTACTCAGATCCCTACTTCAAAAATCCAAAATCCTCAAACAGAAAAAGTTTCTTCACCATTCAATTTGGGAGCAGAAATAGCAAAGTTTCAGATTTCAGTCCCTTTAACAAAATTAATCAAGAATGAAACTTACAAATCATAGATAAACCAAACCTTAAACATTGTTGAAAATGAGGATTCTATCAACTTGTTTAATGACCAACCAGAACTCATATTTAGTCTAGATGTTAATGACAAACCATTAGAAGGAAGAGTTCCACATTTTTACATTAGCCTTAGTATCCATGGCAAAATTCTACACAATGCAATGTTAGATTCTAGGGCCTCTCACAACTTAATGCCCAAATCAGTATTGAAGAAATTAAACCTAGATATTACAAGGCCTTATAAAGACTTATTCTCATTTGACTCAAGTCAAGTAAAGTGTCTAGGATTGATTAAATATTTGTGTGTTACTTTAGTCCAATATCCTACCAAAAGCATCCTTATGGATATTGTAGTTGCTGACATCCCACCAAAGTACGACATGTTGTTATCCAGATCATGGGGAGCCAAACTTTAGGGATCCTTACAACTAGATATTTCATATGCAACAATTTCTGTTTTTGGACAACCTAAGAAACTATACTGAGAAACCTTAATGAAATATATGTAAGTAGCTAGGATCAGCCTCAAAACTTTTCCATCTACTCCATACACTCAAACATTGATTCTTTTATCCTGTATAATGTTGATCAAACACCAGAAGAAATTTCAGACAGTATTAATACAGAACCAAAAGAAATTGTAGTTTCTACACAAAATGAAACTAACCAAACTTCAGAATTTTTCAATGAACAAGATGGGCAAACCATTGTAAGTGATGAAAAGTTTGTTGCACCAAATAGTGAGAATTATGAGCATGAGATATTATGGCATCTTGAATTTGATGGGTGAATTAATAAGTTTGGAGCGGGAGCAGGAGTGTGGATATATAATTTGGAGAATAATCACTCAGAAGGCCATGCATACAAACTGAATTTTAAATGTACTAACTATTATAGACATATTTGGACACTTCAACCCAAATCATATATGTCAATAAAAAAAGGGCTCTTTAACCCCTAAAATTGTTGTTTCATACCCTAAAGGATCATGGTCAACTGATTACATCATTTCCCAAAAGTTCCCCCTGAAAAACCACTCAGAACTGGCCAAAACTGGACCATACTGACTGCCCCACTGTCAAGGTGTGATGCATAATGGCTCCTACACTAGCTAGGTGCGATGCATACTGAAGAGGCCTGTAGGGTGCAATGAGAGAGAATGGACAAATGGCTGAGACAGTTTTCTAAGTGGATGCTCATGGAATCTTCTAGAAACTTCTCCTATTGCACTTGCCTCTCTGAATTCGCTCAGGGATGAGTAAGATATCAATGAAATCTCCAAGTGGAACCAAAAAATATGAGTGGAATGACACTAATCAAAAACCCAGAGCTGACTCACACCCTTGTAGACATCTATAAATGGATCCCTCATTTGAAAGATCTAGAGGCTAGAATTTTGTAATTTGTAAGGAAGTGCTATTAGTTTGTCTTTGAGAGAGAACATTGTAGGGTGATATTGTTTTTTCATGAAGTGAAGAGGGCATTGATGCTAGGAGGATGATGCTGGATCAGACAGCTAGGTTGTAATCCTCTCTTCTATTAATAATAAAGTTCTTTGAGTTTTCCTCCATACAATCATGTATTTGTGAATCTTGTTATTTGTGAATGCAATTGTATGATCAATGTATTTCTGATTTTGCATTGTTTATGATATTATAGATCAAGATGCTTTGATGGTGTTTTTTTACTTTGTCTCTTTAGGTATTCTCTAAGCGGGGCAAGTAGGAGACGAGTTGCAAGCTCTATCAAGGGAGAGAAAAATCAAGAAATGAGTGAAGTGGAAGATCCAGGTTGGTCCCTTTGCATCTCTCTTATCTATCATACATAAAGGAAATCACAAAGTGCTTTGATTGTTTGTTTCTAAGATAGCTACCAATCTTAGTGGGACTAGCAGATCGAAAAGACACTAGTTTTCCTGGAAAAAAAATGGTGACTCCACTGAGGATCAAATAGTTTTTTTGTTTGTTACTGTTGTTTGCTTTATAAACTACAGATGGAGCCTGAAGTTAGCCAAATAGCCTTCAAACTGCTCTTGCTATGCAATTGCAAAGTAGATGAATGCTACTTTAGTCAATCTCTGGGTTAGTTTATGAACTGAACATCTGACTTACAAGCATCCTAAATGCCCTTGTGATAGCTCATTAACCTCCCAAGGCCATACCCCTGTACTTTTTTTTTTGCTGTCCATAATATCTCAACCTAAATCATTGAACTCGGATGCAAATTCGAGCAACAACCCACCTCAGTTGCGCTCTCTGGCCCATCGCACTGTCTGTAACTACAAACCAGTATGCATCGCACCTCCCGTGTGTATCAGGTGAGATGAATCCCTATTTCTGTGAAGCACAGGTGCGATGAATGAGTAATAATATTTCTATCTTTGAAATTTGTTTTTTTTCTCCTTGTTTTCAGCTCTATTCAATTGTTTCGCTGCTTATGATCAGTATCTCATTGTTGAAGCTTTCTTCCTTTACATAGTTCAGCCTCCATTGATTAGGATTAGTAAATTTTTTTTATGTATTTGTCTATCATTTATGATCCTTAGTAAAAAAGTCTCTTAAATCAAACTGTCATTTTGATGAAAAAAGTGTCGTAACTGTCATTTTGAGTCAAAAAAGAGAAGTGTCATAAAGTCTTCCTTCTCCAGATAGTCAATTGAACTTTTTGTTTTGTATTTGATTTGATTTATTATTATTTGAAGTGTCGAAAGCAGTTTTCTATTCTAAATCGAAAAGCGTTTATTTTTCCTTTCATTTTGAAAAGAAATTGTCGAAATGTCGCTTTGAAGAAAATATTTCAAATCTGTACTTAGTCTTCCTTTTTTGGCATTCTTCACATTAAAGGGTACAAAAAAAAAATACATGCATTTGCATTTTCATTTAGACTGTGTGCAAAAATGATTTAGGAAAAGTTCATTTAGTGTGTGCTCTTTGCTCTTTGTTGAAATAATCGTAATCTTCTTTCCTTAGTAGCTAGGATTTTCATTGCTAAAAGAAAACAACTATTGTTTATCATTTTATATTTCATATTTAGGAATTTTACATCTACATCACGTGGTGAACCTTGAAAGAAAAACTTCTAAACAAGATCAACTCTAAAATAAATCTCAATGAACTTAACAACGCTTTGGAACCTAACACAACACATTTAGAGGTCTAGGCTAGAGACGTGTTCAGACGTCATAAAATCTAGTAACTATCATTTTCATCGAAGTTTTGGTGATTCCTCCTCTTTGATATGACAAGTGCTAGCATGGACTTGTGCTCCTCGTACCATCGAGTATATATTGGGAGACCATAATAGGCTGATATACTTTATCCATAGGAAGTTGTGTCTACCGCCCTATCGATCGCAATGCACTAAACACAACATTCGGGAAGATTGACTGCAGTACATAAGTTCTTGGTAATTTGTTTTTAATTTACCACCAAGGTGTATATTGCAGTTTTGCGATTGGTTTGGTAATCCTCTATCTAGATCTTCAGAGTAGTCACTTTCTTTCCTTTTTGACTCCTTAAAAGAAAAGGTCCATCTAAGCACTTGTCACTTCAGACTCATTAAAAATCGAAGGTGACTAAAGTCATCTTTAGTTTTTTCTCGACTCCCGAAAAGTGAAAAAGAAAAGTTGTGTCAAAGCGTCATTAAAATATATTAAATTCGGAATAACATTTTCCTTTTAATTTTGAGTTGATCAAGTAATTCGCAATCATGGAAGAAAGTGAATCAAAACCCTGTCGTTCGTACAGATTAGCGAGTCAATCGTCTTTGACTCCAGAAACAAAACCATTTCGGCAAAAATGGTCTCGTTTAACTGAGTCCAATTCTCCTGGTCTATTTGAAACTTGTGTTTCAACAACATCAGAGACTACAATTACTCCTATCTTTTCTGGTACCTCTGCCTTTACAGAAGAAGTTCCACAGTTACAAGAGGACATTAGAACTGATCCTAGTGTAATGGTAGACACTTCCATACCCGAAAAAGTTCAAGCAAGAGCTGATCCAAAGACTGAAGTTCATTCACCTGAACATCTAGAAGTTGAAATCCAGAATTTAGAAAGTGTCACCCCTCCAGTATCAGTCACTGTAGAAGCTATACCTTCTTCGGATCCAGAAATATTTTACGGACCTGACGGTCTACCTCTTCCACCTGGACTGATTTCTATAGAAGATATAGTAGAGGATCTTCCATCCAATACCCCATTACAGTTTGGAACTGGGATCCACTTATATCCTTCTACCCTTGAAGTCAGTTCTTTAGATCATCTTTCATCGCAATTTCCTGTCGAATCGCTAGGAAATATTTTGGATAGACTAAACACGTCGGAGTAACTGTCAACATCTAGGACTATGTCATCTGATACGGCCACAACAAAACTTCCTACTGCTATTCCCACAATGTTTGTCGGTATACCATCTAACCCAACTAGTTATCAATCACTAGATAGAGTCCACTCAGGGACTGTTTCGACGACATGGTCTGTTCCTATTTGTTCATATAGAATCCTATCTGGCATTTCTTATGTTGAAACTCAGCAAATTGATCCTGTATGCTAGTATCAGTTTGGGTTTTCCAGTTTTCAGAGATTGATATATCTGTTGAGCACTGGATTGCTGCCATATGGGGTGCATTATGCTTTTTCATTGTTCCCTCCTGGAGGAAAACCATATGAGAGTTCACAACAAAATTCCAGTCAAGCTAGAATTACATCCAGTGGTTGGATACCCATACTGCCTCAAAAACCAAGGGTTGTATATTCAATGCAACCAATCCAACCTGTGTCGAATATTCCCACTACACCTGCTATTGTGATTGTGTCACAAGTACAAGAACTACATGTTGTATGCCAACCTCAAGTCTCACAGGTTGCAATACAACAACCTCTTGTCTCTACGACTCAATCACAACCTCAGGTCAGTGCTTCCATACTTGGAATGACTCAAGCTCATACGGGTATTATCACTCTGCATCTTGGTCAATCATTCAGTATGGGGCAACAACAAATGGTCCAACACCCATGGCTGGTACAGTATCAACAACCGCAATTACAACAAACTTACCAAGGACCTGAGCAACAAGGCTTTGTAGGTCATGGGCAACCGCATTTTCAAAACGGTTATCAACAACCATACTATAATGGTTATACCCATCAACCTTATCAAAGTTATCAACATCAAATACATTATGCTGTTATGCAAAGACCTACTGCTCAGGCGATCCCATCTTATCCTGGGTATGCTTCGCCAAACCTGAATCAACAGTTGCCTTTTGTAGCAATTCTATAATTACCAGATCTAAACCGACTGACGAATGATCCAATTGATCTAACCCACTTTCAGTTACCCATAAGGTATGAAACAGGAACAAAACTCCTTACCAACTTTAAACAGACAACAACCACTCACATATCAGATCATATTCATGAGTGGCGACATCATCGTCAAATGGTAAAGACGTATGTTCTTGATCAGCTTCTAGCTGAGTGGTTTATTAAGTCATTATTGCCTTCTATTACTGAAGATGTGGCTAAGGGAGGAGTTGTCATTGAAGAGCAAGTCATTGCTCGTGCACAATATTTAGACTTGATCTATACTCAGTCTGGCACATTCTATGACAAAATTCCTAACGCTCTTAGGCCAGAATTTTCCATTCCTCCCCCTCCTAAATCAAACAGGGACTCTCATGCCGGTGATGGTGTGATCGATACCTCAAGCACACAAATTGCAAAGGCTCCATCTGGTAAAGCCCTTGTAGTTTCTAGTAAAAATGCAAATGACAAACTTCTTGCCTCGGAGGTTAATGCTGTGTCATCAGATAAGGGCAAAGAACCAAAGCAACCAGGGGGCAAGAAGAAAGGGAAAAATAATAAGAAAATTCAAATCCTGAAAAATCTTCTAAAAACCCTAGTAGGTGAAAGAAATCAAGTCAACCATGCTTCATATGTAATGAAGACAATTGGACGAAAGATTGTCCACATCACGCTGAGGTCGCGAAATTTTTAAAGACTTCAAGTACCTCAGAAATGTTGACTGATCCATTTCCAAACCCAGAAACTAATCTAGTTGCTATTGATCATGCTTCCCCATCCCAAGTGCTTATGATATCCGTCTCAGAACAGCAAAATGATGCTTTGATATCGACACGGAATAAAGATTATGGGAATCAACAGTCGTCGAACAACATGGCTACAGTTCAACCTAGTAGTTCAAAAACAACTTCGCCAAAAATAGTTTCGCCCATCATTCTTGAATTAACTATAAAGCCACCTAAGGGAGTAGTACATAAACTGACATTTAACCCTCGTTCCAGAGCAGCATAGAATTATAATATAGTGTAGGATCTGGCTCAATCGCCATCTGCTATGTAGACACTTGAAGTACTGCAAAATTTCCCCTCCCAAAAGCAGGCTCTGTTATCAGTAATAGGTAGGATTAATCCAACAGATTCCAATCTTGTGACCTTTAATCATAAAGGATATGAACCTCGGTTACCATCCCAAATCGCTTTCCTTATACAGGTAAAAACCCTCAATAAAATTGTTCATTGAACAATCATTAATGAGGGAGCATCTACCTGTATTATGTCAATGAGTTGCAGGAAAACTTTAGGCTTGCCACCCTTGTCACGATCATCAACGACATTAAAATCATTTGATGGAAGAACATACACACCGTATGGGATATTAAGTAACTTGCAAGTTGAATTGGGGGGCAAGATAGTAGAAATTGAAGTCAAGGTCATTGATGGAAACCTTGACTACAATATCTTACTCGGAAGGCCCTAGATTTATGTTATGGCTGCTGTTGTGTCAACATATTTTAGAAAGATTGCATTTCCCTTCTAAGGCGGAATTACAATCATTGACCAACTAACCTTTTTCCCCAACAATTCACAAGCTACTGGAAGCATTCCACTGATCCATGGAAGCTCTCAATCACTTCAAAATGTCAGAGTAGGTCTCCTAAAAGACCCTGCCTTAATGGGTACTTTTTCCCTCCTACCTCCAAGTAATCTGGCAAAAGTGGCCACAGTGGAAACCTGTCATATGAAATCTTCTACATCATCAAATATTAAGAAAAACTCTAACCATTTTGACAGTGTGGCTAATCATGAGGTGTTGCCCCCAAGCCCCATAGAATCTTTGTAGCAATCAATTTTTTGGGCCTGGGCAGCAAACTCGAATCAACACTCAACAAGTGTTTGGATAGACAGGTCTCTAAAGTATGGTACCTCTTCTGATCCTTGGTCTCATATACATTCTACAGATGAAAGAATCGTTTAGTCGATGATGATAGGAGAGGCACCATGGGAAGATTACCACCATTGTTCCCACCTTCAAGATAACAATGAAGATTATTCTAGCGACCTTAATCATCATTCAGTTTTTGAATTTCTATCAAATATTGTAAATACGGTGGATTCTGAGTGAAATATGTCCAATATTGAAGAGACTATCACCATTAATATCTCGACCAAACCTAGTGTTGTAGAGAATATTCATGTCAGCAAATCTTGTTCTTCTTTAGAACTGGAAATATACTGCGCTCTCTTTCGTGAATTCAAAGATGTCTTTGCATGGTCATATGAAGAAATGCTAGGCATTGACTTGAGCATCATTGAACATGAAATCAAGATGTATCCAGATGTCAAATCAGTACGACAATGGCTTCGACCGGTGCACCCGAAGAAAGCTACTGCCATTAAGGCAGAAGTTGAAAAAATGTTGCATGTTGGTTCCATTTACCCTGTTCCTCTCACTGATTGGGTATCGAATATTGTTCCTATGATGAAAAAGCAAGGAACAATTAGAGTGTGCGTTGATTATAGGGATGTAAACCAAGCTTGTCCAAAAGACAACTACCCTGCACCCTTCATCGACTAGATAATTGATGAATGTGCCAGATGCGAAATCTTTTCATTCATGGATAGATTTTCCGGATACAATCAAATCAATATCCGCCTAGAGGACCAGTGGAAGACTGCATTTATATGTCCATGGGTCACGTTCACGTACCGTAAACTACCTTTCGGTTTGAAGAACGCAAGGGTAACATTTCAGAGGGAAATGAACTATGCCTTCCATGACATCAAGCACATCGTTCAACCGTATCTCAACGATCTACCGACTCATTTGCGAAAGTAGACTGATCATCCGTAGAATTTGAGAGCCATATTTCTATGTTGTTGACACTACAAGATACGACTCAATCCGCACAAGTGTGTGTTTTGTGTTGGTTCTGGTCGGTTACTTGGTTTCATAGTTTCTAAGAACAAAATTCGACTTGACCCATGTAAGGTTCAGGCAATCATTAACATGCCTCCACCTTCAAATTTGCTTCAGATTCAGAAACTCCAAGGAAAAGCAAACTTTCTAAGGAGGTTCATTCCAAATTATGCCGAACTTGCTAAAGGTTATATGTGTCTTTTGAAAAAAGTACCCTTCAACTGGGATTAGGTTACGCAAGCTTCCTTTGATGCTTTAAAAGATTCCCTCGTAAAAGCATCATTAATGTATGCTCCTGACTATCAAAAAGACTTTAACATGTATCTTGCCACTACAGATACAACCATCACCATGGTTTTAGTACAAGAAGACAATGGAATAGAACATCATGTGTATTATTTAAGCTGCAATTTAAATGATACCGAAAGCAAGTAATCTTATGTTGAAAAGCTGGCTTTAGTAGTTGTTCAAGCAGTATAGAGATTTCGACACTATATACTCTTTCGAAAAACTACCATTTTGTCAGATTGCAACCCTATGAGCTACATCCTGTCGTGTCAATTCCTAGGGGCAAATATTCCAAATGGATAGCCATTTTGTAACAGTTTGATTTAGAATTCACCAAATCCAAATCAAAGAAATCTCTCGTCTTTGCGGAGTTACTTGTGACCTCCCATCACCATCCAACAATTTAACATCTAAAGCATCAATTGTGAATTAGACTCTATTTCTCATATCGTCAAGCGATCTGTGGTACAGAAATATACTGATCTATATCCAAACCCAAACCTTTAGGCCTAACACCTCTCACTCTAAACAACAACTTATTTGATACCAAGCCAAAGACTACATGATCGTCGGTGATACACTTTACCGTCGCGGTGTTGATACAATTCTGCGAAGGTGCCTCACGCATGAGGAAGCCGAAAAAGTCTGGAATGACTGTCATTCAAGTGTGTGGGGGGGGAATTTGTCTGGTTAAGCTACTACAAAAGATCTTATGAGCTGGTTAATTCTGGCCCACAATATTCAAAGATTGCATAATTGCAGTCAGAAGTTGCCATGCTTGTCAGATTTTCGACCGCAAAACTAGATTACCACATGCACCACTGCATCCAGTAGTTGCTGTTGGGCCATTCGCCAAATGGGGCATCGATTTCATGACATGTAACCCCACTTTGGCTGGGGGGAATGGGTATATCATAGTTGCTATCGACTATTTTACAAAATGGACTGAGGTGATGCCTACATTAGACAACAGCGACAAAACAACTGATCTTTTCTTTTTCAATCATGTTGTCTCTAGATTTGGAATTCTACAGGCTATAGTCACAGATCATGGATTGCATTTTCACAATCACATGATGGTTGAATTAACTGCCAAATTAGGACTGTTCCGCGATAGTTCAACTCCATATTATCCGCAGACTAACGGACAAGTTGAAGCAATCAACAAAGTCCTAAAACACATGCTGCAAAGGATGATTGGAGTCCACAAACGAAATTGGAATTTAATCCTCTACTTAGCTCTATGGGTATATAGAACATTGGTAAGAAATGCGACCAGAGTTACGCCCTTTTAGTTGGTGTATGGTCTGGAAGCTTTCTTACCGATTCAGTGCGAAATTTCATCTCTCAAGCTCGTAATCGATCTACTTCCCAAAAATTCGAAGGAAGAGGCTCATTTCTTGGAACTAATCCACTTGGATGAAACCCGTTGTGATGCCGCGTTGGCTAACAAAGCTCATAAAAACATGTCAAGGCGCAATTTGACAAAAATTTCAAGCCCCATGTCTTCTCAGAAGGTGACCTGGTCTTGCTGTACGATCAGGACTCTGACAAATTGGGAGCAGGTATGTTCGAACTATTATGGATGGGCCCCTGCATTATTAAACGAGTATTGGCAAAAGGAGCCTATGAGCTGGTAGATTATGATGGGATTCCACTGTCGCAACCCCGAAACGGGTTGTATCTTAAGCGTTACTATGCTTGATTAAGTATAGTAATCTCTCTATAGATATGCTTTTGTTACATTTTTGTTTTCGCTAAGAGTTGTCATTTTGGTTAGGTAATCCACTTTGCATTTGTTGCAGATGTCATAATTTTTTAAACATTCGTTGGGTACGCCAATGGAGCTAGTCATAGTACGCGAAACCTATCTTCTGGCCCATTTTTTCTCCAAGCGGCGAGTTAGTGAGTTTCAGGGGGATATGTATTGGTCGATCAACGAACAACATCGCTGAGTATAGCACATTGATTGAACTTCTCTCTGATGCCATTTCGCATGGCATATGCCGACTTGTTGTCAGGCTAAATTCGCAACTCGTCATTCTACAACTCACTGGCATCTATTTTGTTCGGAACCAAGCTATTTATTGTATGTTCCTAAGAGTCAAGATTTTGGAAAGACAGTTTGATTCCATTCAATATCAACGCATTTCTAGAAACTTAAACAGATTAACTGATTCATTAGAAAATTATGTGTTAGATAGATATTTGTAGCATTTGTAAAGAAAAGCATTTCACATTAGCATTTGCATCAAGGATCGAATAACTTAACCAAAATAAAACTCTGAAAATCAAAAATATATAACTGTTTATAGTTTTTATAAAATGTTTTGTGTCCAAGACAAAATTGGTCATATGACCAAGAAACTCAAAAATATAGAAAAGCACCCTAGACTAATGGTGTTGGTGATAACATGTCACCGTCTGTGCGAACATACACAAGAGCCTAGTCCATCGACTCGGCACGCCAATAGTATGTCGTTGTAACCTCAGAGGTAACTCGTCAGTCCTCACATCCTAAATGCCAAGAGTGAGACCCTTGATTTGATCCTACAGTGCTGCCAGGGTCTCTGCTATGTCGAAATCACAAAGGACTTCCCTCCCTATAACCTCTCTTGCTGGAATGCCAACTTCCGCCCATGGGCATGCCGTTGATCGCACTGGCCCAATATCGACACACACATATGAGTTTGATTAGTCTTGATAACATTTAAAAACACAAAAACATTATAAGACTAATAAACAAAGATATGGTCTAAGCATTTTAACCATAGCACTCCACTACTCGCCAGCCGGTAACGCGAAATCCGAGTCGCCTCAGAAATCCATCCCAACATATGGATACTCCGCGAAGACCATATCCTGATGGTTGAACCATTCAAAGAAGGCATCAAAGAAAGAATATGTGACTGACCAGCATGTTTGGCCATGAGATCAACCCATCTCTGCATCTGTGGTTCCCTCGGTGCTGGCAATCCCAATGAAATGCACTAAGATTGCATCAATGGAATCCTCTCCAAGGCAAAAGTAGTCAATATGGAACTGTAACCAAAATTCTTCGACCTTCCATTCTTTACCTTGGAGAGTTGTACTTTTATGACAGGAAGTACTGCTTCACACCAATTGAATACCTTTGGTTCCAGGCATTCCAGGGCATACTGCATATAAGATTTGTTTGCCAAATGAAGAGCCACGCTACCAGCCAATCTAGCAAAGGTGAATAAAATGGTCCTCAAAGACCGATCAGTGACATCCTGGATATTGATCTTGCCATCTCTACCGGGCTAAGATCCATCTTTACAAAACTAGCAGATATAATCTCTCACAGATTCATCTCCACAAGTGGATCCTGATAGCGAAAGAGAAGCACCGCGCCTCGATAACCCAGTCAAAACGTAGATATCCTCAACTGTCAATGGAATAGATTTTCCTCTAATCTGAAATACCTGGTTGATCGGATCCCAAGCATCGAGAAAATACTACAACAAATTGATTTGTTGTGTCATGCTAGATATATGGAAGAATTTGAGCAAGCCACTGTTTCGTTATGCAGTAACTGTGCCATGATTTTGTAAGGCAATCATGTCCTCTTCTTCATGTTCACGATCACGCCATGTGACGACCATATTGATCCAACAAATATCTAAGACACAGACAAAAGATGAATTAGGATCCAAATTTGAGCAAAAACATGCAAAACTTTCATGAAAATCACTGTGTAAAGTTTCCCTTCTGTGCCCATCGCACCCTGCCTATGAGCAAGGTGAGATGCATACTGACTGACCAGTGTTCAGCTCAGTATGCGTCGCACATTTTGATGCAAGCCAAGTGCGATGGATGGAGAACGAGTTCTTCAAACCCCAGGGGCCTAGAAGAAGGAAAAAACTTGCTCAAAATCAAAGAAGGATGGAATGAAATGAAGAGCTCAGGGTCCTGACGGCATGGACAATAGTCCATCAAATCTATAAAAATCAACTGGTGAAATTTGAGGGGGGAAACCACTCCAGAGCTCCAAAATCTCAAATTCGAAATTAAATGGTAAAAATGATAGGTAAAACTACTTTTATGATTACTATTCACGTACTTCAAGCAAAATATTAGTTTTAACTCATTTTTCATACACATATATGTATTTCTAATCAGTTTGATGGAGTGATTGAACAGGTTGAACAATCAATGAAAGAATATGATGTGCTAAGCAATGAATTAAAAATTTTCACCACAAAATGAGCAATGTTATCACATGGTTCAAGCTCATTAAAAAATAAACCTACCACTGAGCATATGTTCCCCCAGAGTTCAAGCTTGTTAAAAAATAAACCCACGTTTGGTAAATAACCTTTGTGATTGCCATAATATCAGCCTTTTGAGCCTTGCTTGTGTTCCTGCCTTCACTTCCATTCTTTTGGCCGATTATATGCTTCTGCTTGATTGTTTACCCTTTTGAGGAACAGCTACGATGAGTGGTTCTGTTAGCCACCCTCTTCACATCACCATGTTTTGAGAAGTTCCAGGCTTACCTGGAACCAGTTGCTACCCTAAACACCACTTGTTCCTCAGAAAACGAATCCACTTTAAACTCTTTTCAGACTCGTTAAATATGAAAATATCGTCAAGCTATTGGCCTTTCCAGCTCGTTAAAGTAAGGAGAAGAACCATCCCTCCTGTACATTTTAATATTTTTAGACCTGAGGGATTATCCCACAAAAAGATTGAGCGCTTGTTTTCTCGACTTGCTAAAGAAATCGAAAAATCATCCCTTACGTTTTATTTTATACTTTTTCGGACTTATGGGATTATGCTACGAAAAAGGACCGCTGAAGTTTCCTTTTTGTCCCTTTTCAAACTCTATAAACATGAAAAGTACCGAGTTATCCTTGTCATTAAACTTGCTAAAATAATAGCAACAAACTTGTTCGCCCGAACAAGAACGAGTTTCACTGTCGCTAGGCTCGGTAAAACATAGTGACAAGTTTGCTTGGAAGGAAAATTATAGAACAAGCATATGTTATCCTCCTCAAGCTTGAAAAAAAGAAAGAGGTACTGGTCAGCAATCACTGAGGAAAAAGGGAATAAAACTTAAAGAATTTTATTGGTAGCAGGTCGCTCTTGAACATGAAACTTTCACTCCATCACCATGATTGAGTCGGGTTGGTTTATTCGGTTCACCGGTCATATCACTATGGGTCCACCATACCATCCATCTTTTCGGGTTAACGCTACCAATCCATCTTAGTGTTGCCGATATGTTCAAGAGAAGTCATTCAGAGAATTCACCATCCAGCTAACGCCTCATCCACTGCAATGCCTTCACCCTCCATTTTTCATGACTGCCATTTCTAAACCTTGTATTATCAGATTGTTTTCACCTCCAGAAAATCATTTGCTTCGTTTCATGTCGTAGATGTGGGATACATCAACGCCCTCCTACAACGGGTCACTTCTTGTCGACATCAGCTCATTATCCAAGAAGTTGACTTAGAAACAACCCTTTCAGTACTTTAAAGTTTGCATGCCTCAATGTCAAATTTATCACTTCCGGTGATAGGTTTACATCACTGGCCTTTGACTGAAAGATTTTACGTGGTGTTCGACATTGGATCATATATTCACACCATGTGAATTGTACTATAGTACCTTGATGGTCATTATCATTATCGGTGATTCCTCTTGTGCCTGTTAACAACTTACATCATTGGCTGGTAATCAGGTGATGTCTTTCCATGTTCGACTTCAGAATATCCTTTCACATGGATCGACTTGTACATCGGGTGAAGATTGAACGAGTTTGAGGACCTCGATCTAGTTTCATCCATTCAGGCTACGATATATTCAGGAATATAAAGACATTAGATGTACACAAAAGTTGCACAGATGATCATCCAAGCTAAGGGATGATGACTCTACATACCAAGAATCACCATTCTGCAACTACAGATGATTATTTGTTCTATGTACGTGAAAATGAATTTATAAAGTTGAGCATGGGAATTCCCACCTCAGCTATATCATGAAAATAATATGATGATGATGTATTGTATTGTATCTTATACAGGTAACCTTCCAATTTGAATACCTCGGGTCCTCATGATAAATCATTTCACCCGACATCAAAAGATTTACGACCTCATGCTTTAGGGGGCAACTATTATAGATATATTTGAGAACTTCAACCCCAATCATATATGTCGATAAACCAAGGGCTCTTTAACCCATAAAAGTGTTGTTTCATACCCTAAAAGATCATGGTCAACTAATTACATCATTTCCCAGAAGTCCCCCCTAAAAAACCACTCTGAACTGGCCAAAACTGGACCATACTGACTACCCCACTGTCAAGGTGTGATGCATACTGGCTCCTACACTAGCCAGGTGAAATGCATACTGAAGAGGCCTTCTGTAGGGTGCGATGAGCGAGAATTGACAAATGGTTGAGACAGTTTTCTAAGTGGATGCTCATGGAATCTTCTAGAAACTTCTCCTATGACACTTGCCTCTCTGAATTCGCCTAGGGATGAGTAAGAGATCAATGACATCTCCAAGTGGAACCAAAAACTATGAGTGGAATGACACTAATCAAAAACCCAGAGCTGACTCATGCCCTTGCAGACATCTATAAATGGATCCCTCATCTGAGAGATCTAGAGGCTGGAATTTTGTAATTTGTAAGGAAGTGTTGTTAGTTTGTCTTTGAGAGAGAACATTGTTGGGTGATCTTGATTTTCATGAGGTGAAGAGGGCTTTGATGTTGGGAGGATGATGCTGGATCAGACAGTTGGGTTGTAATCCTCTCTTCTATTATTAATAAAGTCCTTTGAGTTTTCCTCCATACAATCATGTATTTGTGAATCTTGTTATTTTCGAATGCAATTGTATGATCAATGTATTTCTGATTCTGCATTGTTTATGATATTATAGATCGAGATGCTTTGATGTTGTTTTGTTACTTTATCTCTACATGTGTTCTCTAAGCAGGGAAAGTAAGAGAGGAGTTGCAAGCTCTATCAAGGGAAAGAGAAATCAAGCAAGGAGTCAAGCGGAAGATCTAGGTTGGTCCCTTTGCTTCTCTCTTATCTATCATACATAAAGTAAATCACAAAGTGCTTTGATTGTTTGTTTCTAAAATAACTACCAATCTTAGTGGGACTAGCAGATCGAAAAGACACTAGTTTTCCCAGAAATACTAACAATATGGCCAAGCATGAAGCATTAAATTTAGGTCTTAAAGTTAGGAATCTAGGAGCTAAAAGAGTTTTTGTCATGGGAGACTTTGAACTAGTTATAAAACAGATTGATGTTGTATATATGACAAGGGACCCTAGATTAAGTTGTTATAGAGGAACTATTGTAGAAATACTTAATACTTTCTTAGAAACAAAGCTTGCAGTAATCCCTAGAAAACACAATATGCAAGCCCATAGTTTAGCAATATTTGCCAACACTTGCAAATTACCCTTTCAACCTAACTATCAGTACACTGCTGAAATTAGGCACAAACCTGAAATTCCAGATAATTTGAAAATTTGGCAAATATTTTCTAATGATAAACAGATAAATCACTTTTTACTTTCTTAAGAAGAATTTATAAATAACAACATAGATACTGATACATCCATAGATCCTGACACTAAGAATGAGTTAGAAATAAATGAGATAAAAGGTAATGAACTAGATAGATTTAACCTAACTAAATTTACTAAATCAGATGTAGATAACTTAGAGAAAATTGAGATTGATGAAATAATAAGTGAACAAACCGAAGTAATTAATCTCAAGGATAACATCTTACCAAAGGGATTAACCCTCTGGAAGATTTATTAGATTCAAATGATGTTCCTAGGAAACCTAAAATGGAACTAGTAAGGTCTGATATACAGTGGTGCAGGGTAAGACCCACACATACCCGCAGTATCCATAAAATGCATAAACACGACTGCCCTAGGTATTTAACTCTGCAATGGAGTCAAAAACTCAATCTCATAAATGTCAAATGGTTAAGGCCCTTTTATCTTGGTTCCTTTATATCGAAACCCAATCACCCTGCCAAAACTCTTATCAAGACTTATATCAATTCTCACAGCCTTCGTATGAGACCTTATTACAGCTTTTCCATTCCTCCTTCTTATCATGATTGCTAAACCCCTCGTAACCTTCAAACCACACTTTAACCTCTCATATACAAAATTTCCCTTTAATACATCATTTACATATGTTTAATGTATAAAACCTTCTATCAGGCTATTTTCACTTTATAAACCATTACAAAGGAAAATCTGCATAAACCATACCTTTCCGCTCTTTATACGGTTCTTGCACAAATTTTGATGTTGCACCTTATCGCAATCGCTATTGGCTCCTTTCATAGGTCTTTAACATGCATATGCCTCATTAACCCTCCGACTCCGATCTCTGCGACTATCAAAATCGTTAACACCACATTTCCAATTAAATGACTCAGCCTCGCTATTTTGGAATGCAAAGGGAAACCCATTGAAATCCCGCTCCAAACCATATAAGGTTGGACTTAAATTGTTTATAAATCACATTAACAATTGTCGTCGGGTTCTCCTACTACCTTCGCGCTCTCCAAACTCTACTTACCCAATCGTTGACTAGTGCTTTATCACTATCGGTGCATCGAAATTCCCATTGACTACCGGCCCTAACTCCTCCAATTGCGATTTAGCGATCCAATCACAACCATCAATCTGATTCATGATCCGATAGCTGAGATTTATTCGCGTGATCGCATTTCGCTAAACCTCCAGGTCAGATCCTTCCACTTCAAAGCACCGATCTTACGGGCCCGATATAGATTAGACCACTCTCTATAATACTTCAAGTCTGGAACTCAATTCCGACTATGCTTTGTGCCATTCCTTTGTATAAACTAGATTTTACACCTACGAGACTTAATTCGTCGATGCGATATGATCTGGACCGTTGATCTTACGAGATCTAACAGTACCTGTGCCTCACTCTTTGTTCCTCTTCTCGCTTCCTTTACTTAGAACTTTTCTATGCTTTCTTCAATTCTTCTGTGATTTGGGTTTTTCTTTAGGTTTCAATCTTTCGTCCTTCTGCTACTCAATTTGTTCCCGCTTGCACTTAACTTCACAACTCCATTAACCAGCGTCCTTCCAGAGCATTACTCGACCCTTTGAAGGGTTCAACAATCCATTACGATTTCTTCAAATCGTTCTACACCTCTACGCAGTCTCACTTCACTATTTCTTTAAAGCTTCACTCTGTCCATCAATTGGATTCAATGACCCATTGTGATTCCTTTGGATCACTTTGTTCCTCTGCATCCTTCAAAATTCTACCTGCAACTTATTACAGAACCTACAAATTCACTATAAATTATTTATGAAATAATCTTCAATATTCTGACACAATTACGAAATAACATCTCCATATATTAATATAAATAGCAAATTACATATCTAAGACCTTGAGTCTCACATAGGCCAATTCTTCAATGTTGCGGCCTCTCTTTCGACTCTGCCCGTAGGCTTGCATATATTTTATCTATCTCGCTATCTATCAATTAAATGCGCAGGTTCACTATTTGTAAGAATACATTGGATTGGATCACTGAAGGGATCCGATCAATCCTTTCCTTGAATCACTCAACTGAAGCCCTAAAGCTCGCTACAGAATACATATGTGGCAGATTATAATTAATAATTCTTTGAGAGACTTATCCATTCCATCTTTTCCTCTGTTTTAAAATAGAAAAGTTCGCTTATTCAGCTCGATGGTCCACGTCCTCTCTTTGCTCCGCTTTGGACTCTTCATTCAATTAAGAGTGTCGGATGCTCCCGCATCAGACTCCCAAAGTAGAAAATATTCATGATCTCCTGATCATGTGTCTTCTGGTCTTGGTCTTCCTGGATCCCACACTTTGTTCTGTAACTGTCCACATGCTTTGTTCCCTTGTCGCTGCTATACTTCTATTGTGTTTTGCTCCATATTCTTCTTCTTATCCATCATATTCAAGTTTTGATTGATATTTCTTCCTGTTGCTATCATTTTCCTCCATTTGGACTGCTTCATCATCGACTCCCACATTTCTTCAATCTCTATTTCCAGTACATATTTGGACTGGTTCATATTTTGTGTCATTTTTTTGCCTCCTTCCTTTTGTTTTAGGTTGTTGTTGTCAACTAATTCTTTAAATTGTTGTTGGTTACTTTCTCTTAGTAGTCGTTGGTTTACTTTTTCTTCTTCTTTTGCACTTGCTTCAACCTTTGCCTTACGTGCTATGACTTCTATGCCAACTCTTTCTTTTCTTGCTTCAACCTTTGCCTTGGTTGCTTTGCTGACTTCTACTTTTCTTGCTTTTATGTTGTCTCTTATACTGACTTTTTCTTTGTTTTCTTCAACTGTTGGTTTGCTTGCTCTTGCTTCAATGCTTGTCATGACTCCTATATTGACTTTAACTTTCCTTGCTGCTTCCTTATCATCCTTACGCTCTTGCACTGAATCATGACTGTTCAGCATTCCCATCAGCTATTTAACATCCATGCTCCATGGATTGAATTCTTCCACAAAATCTCCTTCTTCCATCTTTAAGCGGCTTAGCTTGCAAAATCTCCTCCAGCATTTGCAACAAAACCTGCACTCACAAAACACTTGTTAAAATTAAAAACACAAGGCTGCTATGCCTTGTTTTCTTTTGGCAACAATTCAAGTTGCTGCACTATTTCTTTCTCCTCTGTCAGCACATTAGTACGCTAATTTGAACTCTCAAAAGAATTCATGAGACTGTCCATTAGTCTCTCTTCCACACCATTTGTCCTAATGATGCCTTCCTACTCTTGTCAACTATAGCGAACTCCTTTTTCTACAATCATACTGTCATACTGTGAATTCTCTAGAAAATATTCCAGCAATTCAATTTCTCTGTGACACTTTGCCAGTATTTCATCATCACTTATGTTTCATACATTTACATACAATTTATTAGTTTAGAAATCATAAGGTTCAATAGTCTCAACTTTTGCTTCACATATCAGCTCTTTAGACTGAACTTCATTTCCTTCTTCCGTAAGAACTTGTCCCTGTGTTGTCACATCTTCACACATCCCTGCATTGTTAAGTTCCTTCTTGTTAAAATTGGAAACTAGGGCCAAAATCCATGTGGGTTAGCTTATTTATGGCAACTAATATTTTTATTGGATCCCTCTCATCGAGAGGTGTAGGATCAATCCTAAGATAATCCAATTCCGGTAAGTATTTATGGAGATATGAATTTATTTTGATTATGTAATTATTATCAAGTTGACCAGCTCTTATGTAGGCTCTAGAAGCCCAAACGTCATGTCTATTCAACCTATGCATTTTTGGTATAAATAGATGAGGGTTTGATGTCATTTGAATACACATTCTTGAGTGATCTCCTCCTCTCCACGTCTTGGGTTTTTGGAGGAGTGAGACACCAAGACTAATACATTGGCCTTATGGTGATGCCCTAGCCGCAGGTTGATTAAACGCAATGCTAAACTATAGCCATGTGATGGATTCTATACGTTGTTCTTTGAGGATTTTATACACTGGTCATATAACACATGGAAAGCACTCATACGCTGAAGCCCCAACACGCAGTCAAGGGATCAACACAGTCAAGGGAACGCATCATCATACACTATCCAGAAGCCCCAACACGCAACACAGTCAAGGAATCAATGTTGTCAAGGGAACGAAATATCATACACTGTCTAGAAGCCCCAACACGCAACACAGTCAAGGGAACGCAACATCATACATTGTCTAGAAGCCCCAACACGCAATGTAGTCAAGGGATGAATGCAGTTAAGGGAACACAGCACTCATACACTAAACCCTAACACACTATCTATGGAATAGTTATGAATGCAGTCAAGGATGCAGTTACGTGACACTTATACGTTGTCCTGAGATGTAGCCACAATCTACGCAGTCATGGTTACCTATATACGTTGTTCTTTATGCAGGGAAGAAAGATTCATACACAGTCATTCATATGACACTTATACACACAAGGCAACGAAGCCGCAGTCATAATAGAGCCACAGTAAGGAATGAAGTTGCAGTCAACTGCGGTCAAGGTTGGATCTAGGGTTTGGCTGCGTCCCCGGATTGGTTAAGGAACCGCAGAACTAAAGAAGCAATCACGGTACCTCTAGATAAATTACAACCCAGTTATGACTCGATAATGAGATTAGGGTTTAATGAAGAGATCTGTAGCATACAGTGTAATGTCCCTTAATAATAATAAATATAATAATATATATTAAAATACAAGAAAATAAATAATAAACAATAATAAAAATAGTAATAGTAAATAAATAATAAGTAATAATAAAATAATAAATAACAATACTAAAGCTCTAAATAAATATAAATAGAAATAAAACAAGAAAGCAGTAAAAATCAGTAAAGCCATCAAAAAGTAAAAACAAAAGAATAGAACAAGAAAGCAATAAAGTTGCATGTTGACAAATGGAGTGTGTGCATGTGGTTCCCCTTCCAAGGTTTGTTCTATTTAATAGATGGTGAGGAAGATGAGAGGCACTCCATCATTCCAAGATTTTATCATTCATTCTCTTGGGAAAATAGTGTTCTGAGACAAAGGATTCCCTAGCAGTAGTACGTTGATTGAGGGCTCAGGGGTGGCCAGTTGTAGCAAGATTTTGTGCAATTGAGCCCACGGTTGGGTGGAGAGTCATCCCAAAGACTTTGTTGCAGTTACCAAAATTCAACTAGCGTTCAACCCTAAAATCACAAGTGAGAAACATCATCGCCATAGGTAAGTTATCGCTACTCATATTTTTGTAACTTGATGTTAATTAGTTGATAAATTGCATGTTGATTATAAATCGCATGATTAATCTAATTAATTACATGTTTTTATTTCGGGGCTGTTACATACGGTAGTCACAACATATTCATAGAACGATGACAAGCATCATATATAAGCATGATTAGACATTGACATAGCATGTTGATGGATAAGACAACTGATGATGTATGATGAAGATTAATGGACATAAAGGGCAACATGATGATGGATTAGATCATGGACATGAAGGGCAGCATGATAAGATCATGGACATGGGCAGCATAATGATTATCATGATTAGGTGCAGCATGGTGCAGTATGCAGTGGTGCAGCAAGAGGACCACATGCAACACGATGGTAGTTGAAGGAGTCACCTTGGAGAATCAGTTGAAGCAAAATGTCTTCAATTGATCTCATCGTTATACGAAATGATCTATGCTAGATCTAGCTAAGTCAAAGTGTTGACTTATGTTGTAAATGTGCTATCTCTCTCTCTCTCTGTCTCTGCTGAACTTTGAAGAACACAAAAGAAGAATTGATCAAGGGTTTGCCCACATTGTGGGGTTTGTCCCTAGCTAGCGCCACATCTTGTGTCCTCTTGTATTGGCTTGTCTTCTACGATTTATATTTATGTTCTATCCACAGTTTACTTTATGCCGATGTGATTGCTAATGTGGAAAATGAAATTGAAATAAATTTCTCTAGCATAGAACACACCTAAACTTAACATGGTATTAGAGCTGAGGTGAAGACAATGCCCAAGCAAGAGTGAAAGAGCAATCACCAAAGTCAATAGGGACAAGATAAAAGGATCAATGAGTTCCACATCTCTCTTCTAAGTTCGTTAAGGGTGAAGTGGAAGCAGAGAATATTATCAGAATGGTGTAGTGGAAGATCACTTCATTGGGAAGTTCAGATCTAAGGGTGGAAGGAAAGGCAAATGCCTTGGTTGCAATAAATTTGGCCATCATTCAAAGGAGTGTCCGAATAGTAGAGACACATCTCTTGATGAAGATAACAATCATTCCAAGGACATCTTCAATGGTTAGAGGAATGATAAGTAACGTAGGTCATCAAGGAAATGGTCAACTCTTTAAAGAAAGCAAGGAACCCTAGAATCTCTTTTATGTACCTGAGCGCAAGAAGAACTTGGTTGTACATCTCAGAAATGGAAGTTTAAGGTTTCAGGGTGGCACTCATCGATGGAAAGGTACGTGTTTGAAAATAGATTTTTCAAAGATGTTTTAGAGTTCAGGGTTGTATCAAGTCCACTGGGGACCATGTCCATTGACTCAGCATCAGAGGTCTGTGAGTAAGATGGTGATCGGGATGCCTCAATTAAAAAAGAGCATGAAGGTACATGTCTGAGATGTACCGAAGGAAAATATTACAAGGGGATCATTCCCCTCATGTAGCAGGTCCACAGGTTTGGAACAACCCGTGGAGTTTGAGATTCATGAACGGGAATCTCATGTATACAGGTGGAAGAAAGCCCTCTATGGCTTGAAGAAAAACACCCTGGGTGTAGTATGAGAGGATTGATATCTGTTTGATGAGGCTGAGATTCACTAGGAGTGAAACTGATCCAAACCATTACCTGAAGTTTGTGGATGATAGACCTCTCATACTGGCACCTCATAAGGATGACCTATTTCTAACAGGTGCAAAACCCTCTCATTTGCCTGAGTAAGAGGGAGTAGGATTTTGAATGTGGAATGATAAACTAAAAGCCCCTGACTACCTCGAGGATATTAACTTTCAGAAGTTATATGGTAGTAATGTCGGACCAGATTTGGGAAATTCCTCTGAGTTTCATAAACTCAATCACATTGATGTTCTTGGTGAACTTCCGTCCGGACATGTGTTTTGCAGTTAGCATGGTGAGCTCATATTTGGTTGAGCCTCACTAGATTGGTGCTAAGAATCCTATGAGATATCTTCAAGGCACAATCTCTCATGGATTGAGATACACTGCCGGAAATATGAAAACTGCATGATTATTCAAATGCTGACTGGGTAGGCAATGTGGAGGATCACTAGAGAACTTGTCAGTGCTAGTTCTCTTTAGATTCTGCTTCGATATCATGGATGAGCAGGAGGTAGAAATCGGTTGTTATAAGTACCGCCAAGACTGGATACATAACTATGAGTATGACCTCGTATGAAGCTACTTGGTTGTGGAAACTCTTCAGTGAGTACACATGATGAATACCACTGTGATTCTCTATGACAACCAGAGGTGGGATTCGATTATCAAGGAATCTCGTATTCAATGATTGCTCTAGTAGATAGACATTAGATACTGCCTTATCTGGGATATGGTAAGTCGATAAGCAAGGAGGCTCCATCGCACTAAGATGATGTACAGGTCGTGACATTTTGACATAGCCCCGGGGAAGCTCAAATCTGTGATTTTCTCATACGACTTGGAGTCGGCGAGAGGCCGTTGTAAAAGGGTCATGCATGTTGCATACATTGAGCTTTGGGAGCTCTGGGGGATTGTGATTCTTACTGGAACAACATACAACCATAGGGTAACTCATCCTCGCCTGGTGGTGTGCACTGGAACAAGATGACTCTCTCTCTTGTGGGATAAGATGTTTCACTCTCTTGTGGGATAGGATAATTCACTCTCCTGTGTAGAAGGATGATTAGTTCTCCTATGAGGTCTAGATGATGTGTTCTCCATGACAAAATTGTAGTAGGATGATTAGTTCTCCTGTGAGAACGAGATTAATTAAGTTCTCCTGTCGAGGCATCCTACCCATGCAGTCTGGGACTCATGAGAAGTACCTCTCATCTGATCAATGAGCAAGGAAATGAGGATAGGGACAATAGTAGTATCGATGGATGCATCATTGTATCTACTGTAATCCCTATGCTAGGATGACCTTCATTGATCTGGGATCAATGATACTGGTCTGGGACCAGTGGTAGGATTTGTACCTACTATGATGCTGACTTCAGGTTGGTTGAGAATATTCTGGGATCAGTGGTACATACTCTGAGGCTGACTTCAGGTTAGTGGATGACTGGTCTGGGACCAGTGGTAGGAGTTGTACCTACAATGATGCCAACTTCGGGTCAATTGAAATTGGTCTGGGACTAGCGGTACATACTCTGAGACTAACTTTAGGTCAGTGGAGAACTGGTCTGGGACCAATGAGAGTGGTACATACTATGACACTGACTTGGGGTCAATTGAGACTAGTTTGGGACCAGTGGTACACACTCTGAGATTGATGATACTGGTCTAGGACTAGTGGTAGAACTGGTACCCACTATGACGTTGACTTTGGGTTGGTTGAGGCTGGTTTGGGACCAACGGTACGCACTTTGAGACTGACTTCGGGTCCGTGGAGAATGGTATGAGACATTCTTGATCAATTCTTCTTCTTCATGGTTCAGTAAAGCACAGCCAGCAGAGCTGAGCTGAGCAGAGAAAAGTAGAGCCAACAGAGCTGAGCTGAGTTAGCAGAGTTGAGCATAGCAGTGCAGGGCATTGATGGCAGAGATAGTACAATTGGACATATGGATTAGCGGAATGGAGTTCTCCCTAGTTGAGAGGGAGTGTTAAAATTGGCAACTAAGGCCAAACTCCATGTGGGTCAACTTATTTATGGCAGTTGATATTTTTATTGGATCCCTCTCATCGAGAGGTGTAGGATTGATCATAATATCATCCAATTTCGATAAGTATTTATGGAGATATGAATTTATTTTGATTATGTAATTATTATCAAGTCGACTAGCTCTTATGTAAGCTCTAGAAGCCCAAACATCATGTATATTCAACCTATGCATTTTTGGTATAAATAGATGAGGATTTGATGTCATTTGAACACACATTCTTGAGTGATCTCCTCCTCTCCACTTCTTGGGTTTTTGGAGAAGGAGTGAGACACCAAGAGTAATACATTGGCCTTATGGTGATGCCCTAGTCGCAGGTTGATTAGATGCAACACTAAACTACAACAACATGATGGATGTTATACGTTTTTCTTTGAGGATGTTATACATTGGTCATATAACACATGGAGAGCACTCATACGCTGAAGCCCCAACACATAGTCAAGGTATCAACACAGTCAAGGGAACGCAACATCATACGTTTTCCAGAAGCCCCAACACGCAACGCAGTCAAGGGAACGCAACATCATACACTGTCCAAAAGCCCCAACAAGCAACACAGTCAAGGGATCAACATAGTCAAGGGAACGCAACATCATACACTGTCCAGAAGCCCCAACAAGCAACGCAGTCAAGGGAATGCAACACTCATACACTAAACCCTAACACGCTATCAATGGAACAATTATCAATGCAGTCAAGGACACAGTTACGTGACACTTATATGTTGTCCTGAGATGTAGCCACAATCTACATAGTCATGGTTACCTATATACGTTTTTCTTTATGCAGGGCATAAAGATGCATACGTAGTCATTCACATGACACTTATACGCACAAGACAATGAAGCCGCAGTCATAATAGAGTCGTAGTAAGGAATGAAGTTGCAGTCAACTGCAGTCAAGGGTGGATCTAGGGTTTCGCTGTGTCCTCTGATTGGTTAAGGAACTGCAGAACTAAAGAAGCAACTATGGTACCTCTAGATAAATTACAGACCAACTATGACTCGATAATGAGATAAGGGTTCAATGAAGAGATTCATAGCATACAGCAGTCTTAACATATTTTAGAGAACAGTGACAAGCATCATATATAAGCATGATTAGACATTGAGACAACGTGCTTATGGATGAGACAACTGATGATGTATGATGCAGATTAATGGATATAAAGGGTAGCATGATGATGGATGAGATCATGGACATGAAGGGCAGCATGATAAGATCATGGACATGGGCACCATGATGATTATCATGATTAGTGCAGCATGGTGCAGTATGCAGTGGTGCAGCAAGAGGACCTAATGTAGCACGATGATAGGTGAAGGAGTCACCTTGGAGAATCAGTTGAAGCAGAATGTCTTCAACTGATCTCATCGTTATACGAAATGATCTATGCTAGAACTAGATAAGTCAAAGTGTTGACTTCTGTTGTAAATGTACTATCTCTCTCTCTCTCTTTCTCTGTTGAACTTTGAAGAACATAAAAGAAGAATTGATCAAGGGTTTCCCCACATTATGGGGTTTGTCTCAGGCTAGTGCCACATCTTGTGTCCTCTTGTCTTGGCTTGTCTTTTGCGATTTATATTTATGTTCTATCTGCAGTTTACTTTATGCCGACGTGATTGCTAATGTGGAAAATGAAATTGAAATAAATTGCTCTAGCATAGAACATACCTAAACTTAACATGGTATCAAAGCTGAGATGAAGACAATGCCCAAGCAAGAATGAAAGAGCATTCACCAACGATAATAGGGACAAGACAAAAGGATCAAGGAGCTCCACATCTCTCTTCCAAGTTCGCTAAGGGTGAAGTGGAAGTAGAGAATATTATCAGAATGGCATAGCGGAAGATCACTTCATTGGGAAGTTTAGATCTAAGGGTGGAAGGAAAGGCAGATGCCTTGGTTGCAATAAGTTCGACCATTTATGCAAAGGGGTGTCCATATAGCAAAGGCACATCTCTTGATGAAGATAACAATCGTTCCAGGGACATCCTCAATGATCAGAGGAATGATAAGTAATGCAGGTCATCAAGGAAATGGTTGACTCTTAAAAGAAAGAAAGGAACCCTAGAATATCTTTTATGTACTTGATCGCAAGAAGAACCGGGTGTACATATCGGAAATGGAAGTTTAAGATTTCGGGGTAGCACTCATCGATGGAAAGGTACGTGTTTGAAAATAGTTTTTTCAAAGATGTTTTAGAGTTTAGGGTTGTATCAAGTCCACTAGGGACCATGTCCATTGACTCAGCACTGGAGGTCTGTAAGTCAGATGGTGACCGGGATGCCTAAATTCAAAAAGAGCATGAAGGTACATGTCTGAGATGTACCAAAGGAAAATCTTACAAGGGGACCATTCCCCTCATGTAGCAGGTCCATAGGTTTGGAACAACCCGTGGAGTTTGAGATTCATGAAGGGGAATCTCATGTATACAGGTGGAAGAAAGCCCTCTATGGCTTGAAGCAAAACACGCTGACCGTAGTATGAGAGGATTGACAGCTGTTTGATGAAGCTGAGATTCACTAGGAGTGAAACTGATCCAAACCATTACCCAAAGGTTGTGGATGATAGACCTCTCATACTGGCACCCCATAAGGATGACCTATTTCTGACAAGTGCAGGCCCTCTCATTTGCAGAAGTAAGAGGGAGTTGGATTCCAAATGTGGAACGATAAACTGCAAGTCTGTGACTGCCTCGAGGATATTAACTTTCAGAAGTTACATGGTAGTAATGTCGGACCAGATTTGGGAAAAGCCTCTGAGTTTCATAAACTCAATCACGTTGATGTTCTTGGTGAACTTCCATCTGGACATATGTTTTGCAGTTAGCACGACGAGCTCATATTTGGTTGAGCCTCACTAGATTGGTGCCAAGAATCCTCTGAGATATCTTTGGGTCAAAATCTCTCATAGATTAAGATACACTGCCAAAAATATGAAAACTGCATGATTATTCAAATGCTGACTGGGCAGGCAGTGTGGAGGATCACTAGAGCACTTCTCACTGTTGGTTATCTTTGGATTCTGCTTTGATATCATGGATGAGCAGGAAGCAGAAATCGGTTGTTATAAGTAGCGTTGAGACCAGATATGTAACTACGAGTATGACCTCATATGAAGTTGCCTGGTTGTGGAAACTCTTTAGTGAGTACACATGATGAATACCATTGTGATTCTTTGTGACAACCAGAGGTGGGATTCGATTATTAAGGAATCTTGTATTCAATGATTGCTCCAGCAAATAGACATTAGATACTGCCTTATATGGGATATGGTAATTCGATGAGCAAGGAGGCACCATCGCATTGAGATGATGTACAGGTCACGACATTTTGACACAGCCCCGAAGAAAGATCAAATCTGTGATTTTCCCATATGACTTAGAGTTGTCGAGAGACCCTTGTAAAAGGATCCTACATGTTGCATACATTGAGCTCTGGGAGCTCTGGGGGCTTGCGATTCTTACTGGAACATATGGCCACAGGGTGACTCACCCTCCCCTGGTGGTGCGCACTAGAACAAGATGATTCGCTCTCTTGTGGGACAAGATGATTCACTCTCCTATGTATGAGGATGATTAGTTCTCCTATGAGGTCTGGATGACGTGTTCTCCATGACAAAATTCTAGCAGGATGATTAGTTCTCCTGTGAGGATGGGATTGATTAAGTTCTCCTGTCGAGGCATCCTACTGTTGAGTCTTGAAAATGTCATTCATTTCCATTACACTTTCGCTATTATGTCCATTATATCACCTCCATTTCACCTCCATTTCACTACTATGTCACCACATTCATCCCACTTTCATTATCATTGGGCCACATTTATGTTTTTCCAATCTTTATTAATTCTAAGCCTTTTAAGTGAATTTGTGGTTAAATATTAGAAAATAATGTGCATATGCTTATACCTAACAAATGGGTTAAGATTGTTGACATGTGTAGGTTGAAAGGAGGCTTCTAGAAGACCCTTATGTGGCACTCTAAGGCCAAATTCTAATTTGAGTGGAAAGAATCATGGGATCATGAGGATATGTGTCACATCTCCTAATTGTATTGTAACTCTAAAAATACATGTGTCTTATCAGTTCCTATTTTGATTAGGACTCTAGAGGTAGAGGGAGAGATTCATGGACTCTCATTAATGAGATGGCTTCTCATCTTTTTGTATAAATAGGAGATCTCTCTCCTTCATTTGTTAGCTTATTAGTCTCAGCTAGCTTGGCTTGGCTTTTAGTTCTTTAGCTTAGAGTTTGTAGTTCTTCCTTGATGGCTTTTGAAAGCTTTGGAGAGCTTTGTTGTACTTTGTGATTTTGAAGAATTTCGAATAAAGCTTTGATGTTCTCAACATGGAAGGAGATGTGAAGTAGATGTCATGGAGCACATTAGAATGTAAGGTAGAGTAGATTTCATTTTGTAATTTTGCTTTGATTTCAATTATGTCATTTGATTGCTTTCAAGTTTGATAGATTAGATTTTTCATTCATGCAATTTTAATTCATGTAAGTGCGTTCAACTGGTTGATTGTAGATTAGTTTTTCTTTACATGTTTTTGCATCAAATAGTGACATGAGATTTGCCTATCTATTGACTTTGTTTTTTTTCTTTTCAATTTAAATTATGCTTTGATTTCAGTTTTATTCATTTGCTTTGTTAGTTAGTTTAGATATTAAATTGCTCACGTCATTTTCAGTTACCTCCGAAAGCCATAGCGAGACTAATGGCGAGGGATTGAAGTATGAGTGTGTAATTTGATATTAGTTTACCTTTCTACAAATTAGATATTAAATTACTCATGTCATTTTCAGTTACCTCCGAAAGCCAGAGCAAGCTGAATGGTGAGGGATTGAAGTATGAGTGCGTAGTTTGATATTAGTTTATTTTTCTGCAAGTTAGTTATTGAATTGCTCATGTCATTTTTAGTTACCTCCGAAAGCCAGAGCGAGACAAATGGTGAGGGATTGAAGTATAAATGTGTAGTTTAATATTAATTTTATTTTCTGCAAATTAGATATCAGATTGCTCAAGTTGTCTATGATTACCTTCGAAAGCCAGAGCGAGTCGAATGGTGCGGGGTCAGAATATGAGTTGATGTAATTTGATTTTAGCTTTACTTTACTTGCAATATTTGGATTTCTTTGAGTGCAATAGCTTAACTTTTATTTCCGTATTTAGACAAGCAGCAGAGACAGTGATTTCATGATCAATATTTCATCTTTTGTTTGATTTAAAGTAGCTGCATATTTACACTTTTGTTTAAGTACTAATTCCATCAATAACATGTTTTGAGATCTTTTGAAGTGCTAAGTTTTGGAAGTTACCATTAGGGACAAACCTTGTCTTGAAATATACATCCATACTTGACCTTTAAAAGTATTCTTAAGACCTTAGAATAGGATTTCCATCTGCATTAGACACTTTAGGAGATCAACAAAAACAAAACCCCAAAACAAAATAAAACCTATAAAACAATGAAGTAAGAAAAAGGTTAACTAAGCATATATGGTGCACCACACTTCATTAATTTACGATACCTGGAATGATAATTTATGTAGAGCAATTTAAGACATTAAATTGACTAGACATTTTTGGCGCTGTTGCTGGGGAAGTGTAAATAGGAGACCTTATTTCTTACATCTAAAAAAATTAATAATTCTTGAGTATGCTCTTCTCCTGCACTTCGTGTGATCTGGAGGATCAGAAAAATGATTGTTAAGTAAAAAAAAAAATAATAATTCTTGAGTATGCTCTCCTCCTACACTTTGTGTGATCTAGAGGATCAGAAAAATGATTGTTATGTAAAAAAAAAAAAAAAAGGAGACAAAATAAACTTCATCATTTCAATTGATTCAATAAAAAAAAATGAAACCCAACTGTTTTGATAGGTTCAAATTGTCCAAAATTGACTGGTTATAGTTTGTAGTGGTCCTCAAAACACTGTATCCTGTTTTAATAAGGTTTTGCAACTTAGCTGCGGAATGTGACCTAATTCCGCAGCTAGTTGAGAATTCCACATCTGATTTCAAGGTTTAGCAGGTTACAGGCGTCCGATGAAGAAACTGACCACATGGACATCTCAAGAATTGTCCTAACATGGATCCTATCACATTCGCCCAGCTCAGATCAATAAAAAAACCAGCCTAAAACCTCAGTCAAAGTCCTGTTTCTAGCATGTTTTCTTTGAAGACTTTTCTTCCTTAAATTGAAAATCATTAATCATTTTTATGGCTATCTTGAATCCTAGCTTTCATTGTGGCCTTAACAAGAAATATGCATCCATGTCCAAGCGTTGGCCCTGAAACAAACCTACAAGAACATTTGTTTAAAAAAAAAAGAACACCATTGTTTTGTTTAATGAAATGTATATGTATATTTTTAATTTTTGAAAATATAACATATATTAACAAAACAATTTAAAAAAAAAAAAAAAAAAAAACATTAAAAAGAATATAATAAATTCTATTATTTTGTTTGTAAAAAATATATATGTGTATCTTTAATTTTTGAAAACGTAACATTTGTAATTTTATTAACAAAATAAATTAATTAAAAAAAATTATGTTTCATACAATAAAACAATCTCTGCATTTTTTCAAATTAAGCATCAAAATCTCTAGACCTTGATCTCTCAGTGCGCTCTCGTTTTCTGCTCATGCTCGCTGTAATTCGTCAAATCTGCCCAGGCTCAAGCAACAAACATGAAGTCTGAATGCATTCATTTAGTGAGCTTAACATATTTGTAAGAATCTTTGTTTTCAGTTTCTTATATAATGCTTCAGTAAGGGATGAAATAATATTGTCTGAAAATTGCTTACATCCCTACGCTTGTCCTTCAGCCATGGCCAGTTTTCTAGCTCGGAGTAGCTTTGATGTGCCTGAAACCACAACCATCTGAACTTCTTCATGAAAATAGAACTTCAATAATGGAAAAAACTCATATAAATTCACCTATTCATATGCTGTGAGTACGTCTCAAAACAATTTTTCTCTCCGAAATCAATTTCACAGCCGAAAAGCAGCAACTCAGGAAAAACGTAAAACACAGAAAAACGTCTAACTTCAAACACACGATTTGCGAAAACGGAGGCAAATTTGAAGAAAAGAGAACATGGGTTTTTTCGTCAGCTGGGTCAATTAGATAACCCAGAAACCGTTTGAAGAAATTTGTGGTGGTCTGGGATAAATCTTCGGTTCTTTGGAGCCCATTTTTGCCTGCCACGTGTAAAAAATGGATTTTCAATTAGATGAATAGATTGTGATTTAATTCGGCGTGCTTGAGAGGGGGAATTCTAATTTGGTTGCGTGTTGGCACCTACTCTACCACGTCTTCCACCCTTTGCCACCACGTCTTCTACCCTTAATGCCACTCGTTTGCAATTCATTAACGTCTGTTAACAACAATTCCAATTTAAGACGACTCTCCATTACGTGATCTGGTTGGGTACGGCTCTTCACAGCATCACTATGTTTTCAATTGATGATTACAGTAATGGGCAGCGTGGAAACCCTCTTATAGACCCAACGGACTCACCCAGATATACTTAAATCACCTTATTTCCCCAGCCTCGACAGCGCCAAGGCATTTCTGGGGGGACTACCGCAAGGCTAATTACTCTGGTTTCTTGTCTCTAACTTCTACTTTGTCTACGTGTGTAATTGCTTACATCCTCCACATTTTTTTCTTTTTCACACACACAGCCACTCCATTTCTTAGTATTTTCTACACTCTGTTTTCATTAGCCGCGGAATCCAGCCACTTTCTGTAGCTGGTTCAACTTTCCGCAGCTGGTTTTGTTAAACTCTAGGTTGCAGGTGTCATTAAGCAAAACAAGTCACATGGGTAGCTGGGGGAATGTCATTACATGAATGGTGTCCTATTCATTTGATCTAATTTGATGAAAAAGACCCTGGTCAAAGGGAAGTCAAATTGTGTGTTATCACTGAGTCACCACATTAAGTCGTTGCATGTCAAGAAAAAAATAATAATTTTGAATCAATGAAATGAATAAGTTATTTTCTCACTTTTCTGAAGGCATTGATTAATTTTGGGCTGATGATGAAAGATGAATGTCTAACTTTGCATTGAAGATTTTTAGCTATAGAAACCATGCACATTCTGCAGCTGAAGTCCAAATCCGCAGACTGAATAAAAAAAAAAAAAAAAAAAAAAAAAAAAAAAAAAAAAAAAAAAACTTCATTGCTCAAATCAGCCTAACTTTCTCATGCAAAATCAGGTTTTGATGATTTAAATACCATTGGAAATATCTCGACAAGATCTACAGAATGAGAAATCCATCATTAGCATTTGAAATGGAAAATAATGAAATAAATTGCTGAAAAGAAGCAACATCAACTTGAGGCACTAATTCCAAATCAAGTTTAAATTCTTTTGATTTTTCCTTTGAAAACTTGTTTCATTAATACAAATTCTTAGTTTTGTGTGTAAATATCATAACTAGAGAGATTGACTATCTCTCTCCTTTGATAATCTTATATTCCATTGCAGAAGAAGTATTAGTTTTTTTTACAAATTCCAGGAGGAAGCATAAATGACTATAAGATAATGGTGTCTCTCTAAGAGACCAATTTGTTTCATAAGAGGATGATCGGCAACAAAGAGGAAATATGTTGATGCAAAATCAGATCCAAACACTTGAAAAACTTTCAGATATTATTGTCTCCATCACATCCATCCATCACATCCATACCTCATAATAAACCATTCACCTCATTTTCCTCCATATTTTCCATTTACATTCATATACACTTTCCATCTATTTTTTTCCATTCATAACCCACAAATAAAAGCAAGAGGCTCATTCACATGCTTATTTCCCATTGCCATTTCTGCTCTCCATTTCCATCTTCCATTTTCATCTTCCATTTCCTGTCATTTTCATTTCGCAAATAAACCCTGCTTCAATGCAAATAATTGAGTCCATAGTCCTTTGAGTCTAAGTTCTTTGTAAAAACACCTTGAGGCTTGCATGCCTTAATGGCAAGTCCTCATGCTGACAAACAATAGGAATACATTAATGTCCCTTGTTCGTTAGATCTTCTAGGTGACTCAACATCGGCAAATTCATTCGTACCTAGCAAGATGTGTTTGGGCATCTTGACTCCCATTGTCATCAATGGTGAGAGTTCTTGTGTTGACGAATGGCATCCATTAATGGCCACTAAGCCAACAATTTCCTACTATGTTCGTTATCAGAACATCTTTTCACATAGTAGGAATTGTGCCAATGAGTTTTGAAGACATGAAGACTATTATTTTCAGCATTTTGGAGCAGATTCAACAAGTTTTAGTAGAAGCAATAAAAAATCATCTTATCTCTTTATCCATGACTCCTCTTGTTCAGCCACTTGAAGAAGAATATGATCATAATTTTGCAGCCACCACACATACAACTCATCCATTCCAACGGGTAAGTTAAGGTACGTCATTTTCTAACTTTTGACCATAGAATTCCATAAAAAGCTAGAATGATAATTGTTGGAAAAACATTTCTCTTCCTCATTTCATAAAATTGTCTATACCATCAGTTGGGGGGGGGGAATATATTCATCTTCATATCTTGCCATGTCCATATCATACTCAGGAGCCCACATACTTCCAACATATATTAACTATTACATTGTTATTATGAGCATACAATGACTTTTCAAAAAAGTGCTTAAAGGACAAATTGGAAACAAACAAAATCATGGTTGTCACACAAGAACCAACCATCATGCAATCCAATAAAGATATACTTTGCAAAAATAATCAAATATCATTATGAAAAGTTCAAAGATCTAAATAGAATGCAACAACAACAAAAAAATTGGTTGTAACACAAGAACCAACCATGTTGCAATTCAAGTAAAACACTTTGCAAAAATATGAAGTTATCAAATGATATCATGTAAAGTTAAGCCAAAGCTCAAGGAGAAAAAGAGTTAATGTAATATATATTGCATGAGGACATGCAATAGCTTCAGTTGGGGGGTATGTTGAGTTTTGAAAATGTCATTCATTTCCATTACACTTTCACTATTATGTCCATTATGTCATCTCCATTTCACTACTATGTCATCACATTCATCCCACTTTCATTATCATTGGGCCACATTTATGTTTTTCCAATCTTTATTAACTCTAAGTTGTTTAAGTGAATTTGTAGTTAAAAATTAGAAAATAATGTGCATATGCTTATACCTAACAAATGGGTTGAGATTGTTGACATGTGTAGGTTGAAAGGAGGCTTCTAGAAGACCCTTATGTGGCACTTTAAGGCCAAATTCTAATTTGAGTGGAAAGATTCATGGGATCATGAGGATATGTGTCACATCTCCTAATTGTATTGTAACTCTAAAAAGACATGTGTTTTATCAGTTCATATTTTGATTGGGACTCTAGAGGTAGAGGGAGAGATTCATGGACTCTCATTAATGAGATGACTTCTCATCTTTTTGTATAAATATAAGATCTCTCTCCTTCATTTGTTAGCTTATTAGTCTCAACTAGCTTGGCTTGTCTTTTAGTTCTTTAGCTTAGAGTTTGTAGTTCTTCCTTGATGGCGTTTGAAAGCTTTGGAGAGCTTTTTTGTATTTTGTGATTTTGAAGAATTTGAATAAATATTTGATGTTCTCAACATGGAAGGAGATGTGAAGTAGATGTCATGGAGCACATTAGAATGTAAGGTAGAGTAAATTTCATTTTGTAATTTTGCTTTGATTTCATTATGTCATTTGATTGTTTTCAAGTTTGATAGATTAGATTTTCCATTCATGCAATTTTAATTCATGTAAGTGTGTTCAACCGATTGATTGTAGATTAGTTTTTCTTTACATGTTTCTGCATCAAATAGTGACATGAGATTTGCCTCTCTGCTAACCTTTTGTTTTTTGCTTTTCAATTTTTGTTATGCTTTGATTTCAACCTTATTCATTTGCTTTGTTAGTTAGTTTAGATATTAAATTCCTCATGTCATTTTCAGTTACCTCTGAAAGCCATAGCGAGACTAATGGCGAGGGATTGAAGTATGAGTGTGTAATTTGATATTAGTTTACCTTTCTGCAAATTAGATATTAAATTACTCATGTCATTTTCAGTTACCTCTGAAAGCTAGAGCGAGTCGAATGGTGAGGGATTGAAGTATGAATGCGTAATTTGATATTAGTTTACTTTTCTGCAAGTTAGTTATTGAATTTCTCATCTCATTTTCAGTTACCTCCGAAAGCCAGAGCGAGACGAATGGTGAGGGATTGAAGTATGAATGTGTAGTTTAATATTAGTTTTATTTTCTGCATATTAGATATCAGATTGCTCAAGTTGTCTATGATTACCTCCAAAAGGTAGAGCGAGTCGAATGGTGAGGGGTCAAAATATGAGTTGATATAATTTGATTTTAGCTTTACTTTACTTGCAATTTTTGGATTTCTTTGAGTGCAATAGCTTAACTTTTATTTCCGTATTTAGACAAGCAGCAGAGACAGTGATTTCATGATCAATATTTAATCTTTTGTTTGATTTAAAGTAGCTGCATATTTACACTTTTGTTTAAGTACTAATTCAATCAATAACATGTTTTGAGATCTTTTGAAGTGCTAAGTTTTGGAATTTACCATTAGGGACAAACCTTGTCTTGAAATCTACATCCATACTTGACCTTTAAAAGTATTCTTAAGACCTTAGAATAGGATTTCCATCTGCATTAGACACTTTAGGAGATCAACAAAAACAAAACCCCAAAACAAAATAAAATCTATAAAACAATGAAGTAAGAAAAAGGTTAACTAAGCACATATGGTGCACCACACTTCATCAGTTTACGATACCCGGATTGATAATTTATGTAGAGCAATTTAAGATGTTAAATTGACTAGACACCTACCCATGCAGTCTGGGACTCATGGGAAGTACCTCTCATCTGATCAATGAGCAGGGAAATGAGGATAGGGACCATAGTAATATCGATGGATGCATCGATGTATCCACCGTACTCCCTATGCTAGGATGGCCTTCATTGATCTGGGATCAATGATGCTTGGTCTGGGACCAGTTGTAGGAGTTGTACCCACTGTGATGCTAACTCCAGGTCGGTTGAGACTAGTGTAGGACCAGTGGTACATACTTTGAGACTGACTTTGGGTCAGTGCATGACTAGTCTGGGACCAGTGGTAGGAGTTGTACCTATTATGACGCTGACTTCGGGTCAGTTGAGACTGGTCTAGGACCTGTGGTACATACTCTGAGACTAACTTCGAGTCAGTGGAGGACTAGTCTGGGACCGGTGAGAGTGGTTCATACTATGACACTGACTTCGTGTCGGTTGAGACTGGTCTAGGACCAGTGGTACACACTCTGAGACTGATGATACTGGTCTGGAACTAGGGGTAGGAGTGATACCCACTATGATGATGACTTTGGGTCAGTTGAGATTGGTCTAGGACTAGTGGTACGCAGTCTGAGACTGACTTCGGGTCAATGGAGAATGTTATGAGACATTCTTGATCAATTCTTCTTCTTTATGGTTCAGTAGAGCAGAGCTAGTAGAGATGAGCAGAGCTAAGCAGAGAAAAACATAGCCAGCAAAGCTGAGCAGAGCAGAGTAGGGCCAACAGAGCTGACAAAGTTAGCAGAGCTTAGCAGAGAAGTGCAGGGCACTGATGGCAGACATAGTATAGTGGGACATATGGATCAATAGATGGAGTTCTCCTTAGTTGAGAGGGAGTGTTAAAATTGGCAACTAGGGCCAAACTCCATGTGGGTCAGCTTATTTATGGTAGTTGATATTTTTATTGGATCCCTCTTGTCGAGAGGTGTAAGATTGATCTTAATATCATCCGATTCCGATAAGTATTTATGGAGATATGAATTTATTTTGATAATGTAGTTATTATCAAGCCGACTAGCTCTTATGTAGGCTTTAGAAGCCCGAATGTCATGAATATTCAACCTATGTATTTTTGGTATAAATAGATAAGGATTTGATGTCATTTGAACACACATTCTTGCATGATCTCTGCCTCTCCACATCTTAGGTTTTTGGAGAAGAAGTGCGACACCAAGAGTAATACGCTAGCCCTATGGTGATGCCCTAGCCGTAGGTTGATTAAACACGACGCTAAACTACAACCACGTGATGGATGTTATACGCTGGTCATATAACACATGGAGAGAACTTATACGCTGAAGCCCCAACACGCAGTCAAGGGATCAATGCAGTCAAGGGAACACAACATCATATGATGTCCAGAAGCCCCAACATGCAACGCAGTCAAGGGATCAACACTATCAAGGGAATGCAACATCATACGCTATCCAGAAGCCCCAACACGCAACGCAATCAAGGGAATGTAGCATCGTACGCTATCCAGAAGCCCCAACATGCAACGCAGTCAAGGGATGAACGCCATCAAGGAACACAACACTCATAAGCTAAACCCTAACATGTTGTTAATGGAATAGTTATGAACGCAGTCAAGGATGCAGTTACGTGAAACTTATACATTGTTTTGAGATGTAGCCAAAATCTACGCAGTCATGGTTACCTATATACGTTATTCTTTACGCAGGGCAGAAAGATTCATACGCAGTCATCCATATGACACTTATATGCACAAGACAACAAAGCCGTAGTAAGGAATGAAGCTGCAGTAAATGCAGTCAAGGTTGGATCTAGGGTTTGGCTGCATCCTCGGATTGGTTAAGGAACCGCAGCAATAAAGAAGCAATTGTGGTACCTCTAGATACATTACAACCTAGCTATGACTCAATAATGAGATAGGGGTTCAATGAAGAGATCTGTCGCATATGGTAGTCTCAACATATTTCAGAGAACAGTGACAAGCATCATATATGAGCATGATTAAACATTGAGACAACATGTTGATGGATGATACCGCTAATTATGTATGATGCAGATTAATGGACATAAAGGGCAGCATGATGATGGATGAGGTCATGGACATGAAGGGTAGCATGATAAGATCATGGACATGGGCAGCATGATGATTATCATGATTAGCGCAGCATGGTGCAGTATGCAGTGGTGGAGCAAGAGGACCAGATTCAGCACGATAATATGTGAAGGAGTCACCTTAGAAAATGAGTTGCAGCAGAATGTCTTCAACTGATCTCATCGTTATACGAAATGATCTATGCTAGATCTAGATAAGTCAATGTGTTGACTTCTAGTGTAAATGTATTATCTCTCTCTCTCTCTTTCTTTGCTAAAATTTGAAGAACATAAAAGAAGAATTGATCAAGGGTTTCAGCACATTGTGGGGTTTGTCCGTAGCTAGTGCCACATCTTGTGTCCTCTTGTCTTGACTTGTTTTCTGCAATTTATATTTATGTTATATCTGTAGTTTACTTTATGCCGATGTGATTGCTAATGTGGAAAATGAAATTGAAATAAATTGTTCTAACATAGAACATACCAAAACTTAACACTTTCGCTGCAATAAATCATTGTTTGTCTCATTTAAGAGACATTCTTCATCCTCCTTTATTTCAGAGTTTTTATCTTCTAAAATATACTTCTCCATACTTCTGACAGCTTCTAAATATTTCTAATCCTCTGCAAAACATTCTTTTGTTAGTGTTCTTTCCCCCTTTGTGAAGTCTTTCCCATAGACTTCCTCTTCCTTAACATCTTTCAGTAGATATTCTTCTTCTTCACTGACTGTCTCAATAGCGTTCATGACTATTTCCACTTTTCCTATCATCATGGTGAATTGATGATCTTTCGCTATGTTTTCAGCTAACATAGTTTCTTCTTCTTTAGTACATCTTGCCTTGATGTCCCTCTATAACTCTTCTCTCAGAGTTATCCTTGTCCCATCATCTTTATTAACATTCTCCTGCACTTGGTTTTCATCAATAACATTAATCAAACTCATTTGATTACCTTTCTGAGACAATATTCCTTCATTCGTCCTCAAAATAAGATCCTGATTCCTCATCTCCGTGATGACTTCTATAGACTCATCCATAGACCTTTGCTTCTATATGTAGTCAAATTTCTCCTCTTCTGAAAAGTTTTCTTTGTCACCTTTTATTTCTAGATCTTCATCTCCTCTGAAGATATCTTCAAATGGCTGCTTTTCTCCTGCAATATTTTCCATCATATACAAACTATCAGTTTTAAAAATATAAGACCCTATGGTCTCACTTGATGGTTCGACCATCATATCTCCTTGTTGTTCTAAATCATTCATATGATTAAGAAATTCTTTGATAGTCTCTTCTTCAATATCCTCAAGCCCTTCACTTGGTTGCTTGACATCTTTCTCTAGCTGTATATGAGATTTATATATCTCATCTTTTTCCAGAACATAATTTAGATTCTGTTGGTCTTCTTCCTTCTTCATGACAATATCAGCAAATTTTCCTTCTTTACATGTTTCACCTGCATACATACACAAATTGTCAGTTTTAAACCCATGTGACCCTTTGGCTTCTCTTCAAGTTTCAATATTCAAGTTTTCATCTTCAGTCTCTCCCAGAATTTCTCCTTGTTCTGGTTCACAAATATACTCTTCCATTTCCATTTCAACTCAACTTCCTTGAGTTTTTCCATCAACCACTTCACTTTATTTTGTTGTATCCTTCTCTGCATCTCATGCCATTCCACTGGCTTCTTCCTCAAGACCCAACCTAGTCTATGGCTTTCCTCAAGCATTATCCTTAATGCATTGAGTTATTTTAATTCAGCAACCTCTTTGTCAATTTCGTCTTGACTCATTCTCATGCCATTTACTTTGGCATCTTTCTTTTTGTTGTGCCTTCTTTCTGAACCTTTGCCATGACTATCAGTAGTCATATTCTTCTTCTCTCTCTTCATGAGCTCCTCACTCCTCTGCAACAACAAGTTTTCCTTACTGTGATCTTACGTCACTAAACTCTCCTCACTCAGTCTTTTGGTAAGCACGGTCCTCTATCTGGAACCTCCGCTTGAGCAACACCTTTGCTCCTTCTAGGCTTCTGCAATCTCCCACTCTCTCTTGAGAACACTTTAGCTGTCTTCTCTGTCCAATCTCTTGTTGGATTTTTCAGGTTCATTGCCACTTCAGAGTGCTTTCCTTGCTCTGCTTCTAAGAACACATCTGGTTCTTCTCTCATAGCTTTTCTTGTTGTCACCTGTGCATTAGTATAAAAATGCACATTCTCAATTTAAAACAGAACATATTACCTCACCTTCAAGATCTTAGCATGATCTTGTTTCACCCATTCTTCTATGCTTTGAATGGATTGTCCTCTATTTTGTCCCTCAAGTCCTATTTCCTTCAGAACTTGTATTAAGAAATCTTAATTTCTCTTTCCTTCAAGGAATCTTCTATTCTTGTCTACTCCAAGCCCCTGCTGGAATTGCTACAGTCTTCCAGAGCTTCAAAAGTTCCCCTTACATTCTTCTATTGTAGCCTTATGCACATTACCTTCTTCTGTGTGCAACCTCCTTTTCATAGGAAATCCTCCCTCGTCTGATTTGAATTATGCTCTGGTTATAGATCTGGTCTGATACCACTAATGGTGTAGGGTAAGACCCACACATACCCATAGTATGCATAAAATGCATAAACACAACTGTCCCAGGTATTTAACTCTGCAATGGAGTCAAAACCTCAATCTCATAAATGTCAAATGGTTAAGGCCCTTTTATCTTGGTTCCTTTATATTGGTACCCAATCACCCCGTCAAACCTCCTATTGGGACTTATATCAATTCTCACAGCCTTTGTATGAGACCTTATTAAAGCCTTTCCATTCCTCCTTCTTAGCGGCACTGCTAAACCCCTCTTAACCTTCAAACCACACTTTAACCTCTCATATATAAACTTTCCCTTTAATACATCATTTACATACATTTAATGTATAAAACCTTCTATTGGGCTATTTTCACTTTATAAACCATTACAAAGGAAAATATGCATAAACCATACCTTTTCACTCTTTGTACGGTTCCTGCACAAATTTTGATGTTGCACCTTATTGCAATTGCTATCAGCTCCTTTCATAGGTCTTTAACACACATATGCCTCATTAACCCTTCGACTCTTATTTCCGCGACTATCGGAATCATTAACACCACATTTCCAATTAAATGTCCCAGCCTCGCTATTTTAGAATGCAAAGGGAAACCCATTGAAATCCCGCTCCAAACCATATAAGGTCAGACGTCAAATGTTTATAAATCACATTAATAATTGTCGTTGGGTCTGCCTACTACCTCCGCGCTCTCCGAAATCCACTTTCCCGATTGTTGACTAGTGCTTTATCGCTATCAACATTCCCATTGACTGCCAGCCCTAACTCCTCTGATTGTGATTTAGCGATCCAATCACGGTCGTGGATTTGATTCATGATCTAATGGTTGAGATTTATTTGCACGATCGCATTTCGCTAAACCTCCAGGCCAGATCTTTCCACTTCAAAGCGCCGATCTTATGGACCCGATATAGATTAGACCACTCTCTATAATATTTCAAGTCCAGAACTCAATTCTGACTATGTTTTGTGCCATTCCTTAGTATAAACTGGATTTTACACCTACGAGACTTAATCCTCCGATGCCATATGATCTGGACCGTTGATCTTATGAGATCTAATGATACATGTGCCTCACTATTCCTTCCTCTTCTCGCTTCCTTTACTTGGAACTTTTTCTCGCTTTCTTCAATTCTTCTATGATTTGGGGTTTTCTTTAGGTTTCAATCTTCCGTTCTTTTGCTGCTCAATTCGTTCTTGCTTGCACTTAACTTCACAGCTCCATTAACCAATGTCTTTCCAGAGCATTAATCAACCCTTTGAAGGGTTCAACAATCCATTACGATTTCTTCGAATCGTTTTGCACCTCTGTGCAGTATCACTTCACTATTCTTCAGAGCTTCACTCTATCCATCTATTAGATTCAATGACCCATTGTGATTCCTCTAAATCACTCTGTTCCTTTGCATCCTTTAGAATTCTGCCTGCAAATTATTACAAAACCTACAAATTCACTGTAAATCATTTATGAAATAATCTTCAATATTCTGACACAGTTAGGAAATAACATCTCCATATATTAATATAAATAGCAAATTACATATCTAATACCCTGAGTCTCACACAGGCCAGTTCTTCAATGTTGCGGCGTCTCTTTCGACTCTACCCGTAGGCTTACATATATTCTATCTGTCTCGCTATCTATTAATTGAACATGCAGGTTCACTATTTATAAGAATACACTGGATCGGATCACTAAAGGGATCGGATCAATCATTTCCTTGAATCACTCAACTGAAGCCCTAAAGCTCGCTACAGAGTACATATGTGGCAGATTATAATTAATAAGTCTTCGAGAAACTTATCCATTCCATATTTTCCTCCATTTTAAAATAGAAAAGTCCCCTTATTCAGCTCGATGGTCCACATCCTCTCTTTGCTCCGCTTTAGACTCTCTGTTCAATTAAGCGTGTTGGATGCTCCTGCATCATAGAGGAATGTAATATAGGTACCAATGAAAATCCTAAACTGATCAAACTTTCAAAATAATTTCCTCCCACGGAAAAAGTAAAATACATTGAGTTGTTGAAGGAATTTCGAGATGTTTTTTCTTGGAGTTATGAGGACCTCAAATCCTATGACACCAACATCATCTAGCACACAATCCCTATTAAAGAAAATCAAAATCCTTTCAGACAAAAACTTAGGAGGATCAATCCTGTCTTATTACCTTCAATTGAAAAAGAAATTCATAGGATGTATGATGCAAAAATAATTGCACCAATCAGGTTTTCTGATTGGGTCTCAAACTTGGTTCCAACTAGGAAGAAAACTAGTGAGATCAGACTCTGTGTGGATCTCAGAAACCTCAACAAAATGTCACTAAAAGACAATTACCCTCTCCCCGAAATGGATTACATTTTACAAAGGGTCGTTGGATCAACCAGAATCTCATCGTTGGATGGGTTTTCTGGTTACAATCAAATTTGGTTCATCTAGATGACCAACCCAAAACTGCCTTCACTACTCTTTGGGGCACATTTATGTATGTGAAAATGCCTTTTGGGCTAATGAATGTAGGAGCCACTTTCCAGAGGGCTATGGATATAGCCTTTGCAAAATAAATTCATGATTTCCTTGTGATATACTTAGATGACATTACTGTTTTTTCAAGATCTCACAATCAACATCTGGATCATCTAAGACAAGTTTTTATTAAATGTAGGAAATTTGGAATCTCCTTAAACCCCATGAAGTCTTTGTTTGGGTTAGAAGAAGGAAAGTTGTTAGGTCACATAATTTTAAAAGATGGCATAAGAATAGACCCTACGAGAATAGAAGCCATCTTGCAAATACAACACCCAAGAAGGAAAGTTGTTAGGTCACATAATTTCAAAAGATGGCATAAGAATAGACCCTATGAGAATAAAAGCCATCTTGCAAATACAACACCCAAGGAACATTAGAGAATTACAAGCTTTTTTAGGAAAAATTAACTTTCTTAGAAGATTTATATCTAATCTAGCAAAATTAATTAGATCACACAACAATATGCTGAAAAAAGATTCGACCATGAAATGGATTGTTGAGGCTAGAAAATCCTTTGAAGACATTAAAATAGCCTTAACTAAAACACCTGTATTAATTAGTCCAAAATTTGACAGAGATTTCATCTTATTTTCCTTTGCTTTTGAGCACACAATAACTATAGTTTTACTGCAAAAAAATGACCAGGGCTATGAACAAACCATTGCTTTCTTTAGCAAAGCCATAAGAGATGCCCATTAAAATACAATATAATGGAAAAACAAGCATTGGCTTTAGTCAGAGCCATTAAGGATTTCAGGGTATACGTCTTGTATTCTCATATAGTAGCCTACGTTCCAAATTCAGTGGTCAAATACATCCTCACTCAGGAAGGTCCAAATGGAAAGAGGGGAAAGTGGATTGCTACTATTTTAGAGTATGATATAGAAATCAAACCTACTAAGTTAATCAAGGGCCAAGGTTTAGCCAAGCTCATGGCTGAATCGAATTGTCAGTGCTTGAATATAAAATTTATTACAGCAATAGATGATGGAGAGGAGATGGCGACTCCACTAATCAATGAGGCCTTTATTGAATCACCTTGGTATGCTGATATTATTTATATTTTACAGAACTTACAAGCTCCTCTCGAATTATATAGAACTAAAAGCAGGTTTTTAAAGATGAAATCCTTGAAATTTTGTATACTAGATAATGCTTTGTTTTGGAGAGATCATGAAGGTATTCTTCTTAATTTCTTATTAAAAGATGAATCTGACAGAGTTTTACAAGAGTTTCATGTAGGTGACTGTGGAGGACACCTTTATTGGAAGACCGCTGCAAATAAAATCCTTAGCGCTAGTTTCTACTGGCCTACCTTGTTTTCTGATGTTAAGAAATATGTGACCTCCTATCACAAATGTCAAATTTTTTAGGGAAAGAAAAAGTTTTTACCTTTACCCTCAAGCCAATCTATGCTAAACTACCTTTTCAACAATGGGGTTTAGACTTCATTGGGGAAATTCACCCACCCTCCTCTACCCAACACAAATGGATCCTCACAGCGACAAACTATTTCACGAAATGGATAGAGGCCATACCTTCAAGGCAAGCCACAAACACTGTTATCATAACCTTCATTGAAACCAATATTCTATCAAGAGTTGGATTTCCAACTAAGCTCATTACTGATAATGCAACAGCCTTTAAATCCAAAAGAATGATAGATTTCTGCAATAAGTATCATATCACCCTGAGCCATTCTACAACCTATTACCCTTAAGGAAATGGACTGGTAGAATCCTTAAATAAAAGCCTGGTAAACATCATCAAGAAGTTACTAGAGGACAATAAGAAAACTTGGAATAAGAAGCTAGCCAATGCCTTGTGGGCAGACAAATTGACTACTAAGAAATCAATTGGTATTTCTCCTTATCAGCTAGTTTATGGGATGGAAGTTGTCTTTCCATCCTGTTTAGAGGTACTAGTAATGAAGATACTTCAAGAGTTGCAGGTTGAACCTAATAGTATCCAAAGAAGAATAAACCAATCTATTCACCTACAACAAACCAGAGAAGAGGTCTACACCAGGTCTCAAGTTGTGCAGGAAAGGGTTAAGAAGATTTTTGTTAAAAGAACCAAGGCTGAAGATTTCTACCATGGTGACAACATGCTCAAGTGGGATTCAAGGAGGGAAGACAAAGGTAAACATGGGAAAATTGATTTCCTATGGAAAGACTCATATGTCATGTATGCTTTCGGAGGTAATAATTCTTTCTTCTTAAGAGAAATGGATGGCACCGAAGAAGAAGGTGGGCCAGTGAATGGTCAAACGCTAAAACATTACTTTGAACCTAGTTACTAATTGTCATTTCCCATTTGTACATATTCTATTTTCAAAAGTCTAGTTTTGATTGGATGGTTATGTTTGAAGTTGAAGCCTGAAGAGAAGGCCCTAAGCTTTGAAAAATCTATTGTCATAAGTATCAATAATACAGATGCGTAGAGGAACACTTTGCAAGGTAACATCAACAACAGTTCAGAGGCCACTAATCCTGAAAGTTCTTGACATTTCACTAGAAAATGCCATCCCCAAGTGGAGCCACTATTAAGTTCCTATACCAATAGGAGTCATAATTTTGAATGACTAAGGTTAAGCCTTGTAATATTGTACATACCTTCGCTTTCTGCAGATGCTTTCCATATTATAAACTTAAAAAATGTAAGGAGGGTATGTCCTAAAAAATAATCAAAAGACAAAAAGAATAAGAAAGGTCCAAAAAAATGAAAATATATGAACCAAAAAAAAAAGAGACCATGAAAGTGTGCAAGTCAAAATGCCACTACTATTTACATCTATGCACAATAATGATTGTGTGCAGCTTGTTATTCATGCCACAATCCATGATAGTCAAAATGTTTAAATTTGGCTATTTCATGCTTTGAATTTTATGGTTATAGTTAGAGAATAAAATCTGATCAAACAGTTTAATCTTGGCAGATCATTAGATAGGTAGAGCAAATAAAAGGAGCTCAACAGTTTAATTTGAGCCCTTGAAGGATATAAGGTTAGAATTAGATAGTTTGCTTTGTAAAAGAAGATGATTTGATAAGGGTTTGCTAACCTAAATGCACCCAAATAAAATGAAGAAAAATTTTTAGGATGAGTAAATGGGTAAGTAGTAGAAAGGTTGCAGAAATACCATATGATTACACAAAAGCACTTATGTCATTGTTTTAAATGCATCTTTCAAATGCGCATAACCAGTAAACAAAACAAAAGCAATGGTTCACAATGTGGCTTATTTAACATCCCCTCATTCATTTCACCCCTTTACTTCACTAATTTCCCATAAATAAGTTCTAAGTGCTCAAATCCTTTAAGTCAAAGAGGCTCAGAGCATTTCTCTGACTTTTGGAGGGACCAGACCCTCGGCTTGATGAGTTATGGGCATAAGTGCTAGAATCTCCTTCATCAAAAATTCATCTCCCTTCATTTCCCTAATAAAATCACACTTTCCTATGGTTGACATCATTGACTTAGGAAAAGTGGAAACCCCCATGTAAATTGCTTTTCACTCAAAAACCCACAAAAAACACTTTATTCTAAGTATTGAAGGTATGAAAAGCACGCAAATGTGGCATTCCACCTTTCTACTTACAAAAAACCCATTGTGCCCTTTATATTTCATATTAATTTCAAATTGTATTATATAAATTCCCCAAAATCCCATTATCCCGTATTAAATTAAATCCCTGTATAAAGTACCCCAACCTTTGGTTTTAATAAAAACTAATAGAAATTCCCCATACCTCGATATAACCTTACTTAGTTTACCTAATCCTGGTAAACTTAAGTTAATCCCGTTGATAACCTCACCCAACTCCCTAATCCCTCATTAAGCCCAACCCGATGAGTTTAAACCTATGATTTAGCCCTAAAATAATCCCAAACCATCGTGATTAAACCCATGGGCCCCCCATCAACTCCCGTTCATTTCCCCCCGCACAGCTTTGCCATCTGACTACTGTTGATAATCGCCCCCCCACATCCAATGACGCATAACCATATTGGCCATGCCCGATGACTACACGTTAACCACCCAATAAAGTGGTTTTCCTTGACCCCCTGAACACTACGTGTCGCGCTCTAAGGTACATTGAGTGACCCCTCCCAAAAACCGCTCGCACCACGAAAGCAGTTCGATGGCCCTGCAAAATCGCTTCCCCCATTTAACCGAAAAACCATCAACTATTCATCCGAAAATGAACTTGCCAAAACCAATTATTTTCTTTATAAAAGGCTGCGAAGCCCTCTTTTGCCCTTTTTCTGCGTGTTCTTTGTGTAAACTCTGTGAACCATTACAATCCTTGTGAATGCCAAATTTATCACTAGACGTCTAAGACTGCTCCAGGAGATGCTGTAGACAACCCAGTTGAACTTTCGGTCCATACCAGAAATGTACAAACCTCTGCAGCTGCCGAGAACCATCAATTTGAAGCCAATTTGCCCAATTTCCTGGTATTTCACCATAGAATACCATTCCCTGGGCAAAATTGAAAAGATTAAGCCTATTTAAGATTCTAGTTCAGTCCATTTAATTGAAAAATTACTTAAAATCACAAACAACTTTGACTAGAACCCTTTGAAGTTTCCAATTTCTGTTCAAAACCTTGGAGTGAACCCCCAGAGCCTAATTCAAATCCACAAGAACTGAATTATGGCTGCCCCTATTGCCATGGACATTAGACCCATTACCACTTCACATTTAGACCTGGACCACCTTCCCCTGGCTGACAGGGATTTCCAAATCAAAGACACAACTTCAATAGAGCTCCTGCTAAAAATTCATTACTTAAGCAAAGACAGACACTTGAACCATATAGATGATATTGGCCTCTGGGAGTTCAGTTTACCCAAATATTAGTTTCCCCAAGTTCATATCTTTCCTGAAATTGTTCATATGTGCTATGCATGCTACGTCCCCAGCGATAGAGCCATAATGTGTCATGACTAGAAGGTTCTATTCACTATCATAGTTGAGTCCATTAATGAAATGTTGCAGTTCCAACTAAGGCCAAACCTAACCCCACTTTCAGTTGGAGACCTGTTGGACTAGTATCCCAAGCTAAGCCCATCAAGATTGGCCCAATTGTTCCAAACCTTTATTAGAGAGGAAAAACACATCTCTAAGAACTCCCCTCCATATGTATCAGCTATTTTCTCTCAATGGGATCAATACATTGTAACAATGATATCATGTGTTTTGGATTACACTACAAGTAAGTACATTGATGAACTTATTCTAGCTTTCATGTCCATTTATACCCCAGGGCAGCCTCTTGAAATCACATATGACTTTGCCAAATTCATAGCTGATAGGATGCATGAACAATTCACAAGAATGGGCAATGAGAGAGTATTCAAATAATCCTTTGTATTGTACCATCTATTTTTGTATTATTAGTCAGCTAAGTTTCCTTTTACTCTCCAAAAGCTTAACACCAGGGGCCAACCTAGATCTGTCATTTTTTGGATCCCACTTTTCAATGAGTTTAGATCACCATATACATACTCTGACTTCATAGATTCTTTTGTGTATCTAATCATGACTATGCTCATTGAAAATCTTCCACCTAGGATAAGTCCAAATATAAAAATAGTCCTCAAACTTTCCAAGCAAGCCAAAGTGGGAGATTGGTACCTTTACCCAAACCACACTGAAATCGGAATATATGGTTCACTGCTTGCACCATATAAATTGCCAAGATACCTCCCCATGAGGTTGTTTGCCTTAGAATGTTACAGACATATCATCAATGTAGATGAGGTCAAATTTGTCAATGCCAAGAAGAAGGCCTATTTTAAAATCAAAGACCAATTAGGTCCCTTCATATACAATTCCAGAGAGGCGGGGAAAGAGGCAAACTTGATCCTGCAAAGCTTGAAATTCCAAAGGAGTTTTATATGGAGATATAACCATTTAGAATTCATTGCCAAGAAAAGGAAAAAGGTCAAGCTAGGACCTTTTATCCACCACTCGATACCAGAAATAGAGGCATATGCCAATCAGATAGAGTGGGTGGAAAATACTTTAGTAGACAACGACAACACAAGGGTAGATGTAGAAAATGCTCTGGTTGATTTGGAAAAACAGCATGATGAGAGCTCTTTCCTGCAGGTACCAGAAGAGCAAGAAAGAGCCATGAGCACCCCTTTAGTCACGTAAACTCCTCAAAATGAGGAGAAAAATCCAAAAAGAAACAGGGAGGGAGCTTCCACTTTAGGGATGGACACCTCTAATTTGTAGCAGGAAATGAGTCACAACAAGAGGCAAAGGCTGTTGGAAATAATACTGAGAGGGGGGGGGGGGTGAACTAGTATTAGAAAATCAGATACTTTTTCATTTTCATACTTAGATATATATACGCTACTTTAGTTAAGGATACCCGCGTATATACACAACTGTGCTTAAAGAAAGTAGTGTATATCCAATAAACTTATGATTCAGTTAGTTGATCTTCAATGAGTGCCTCGGAACATTATTAACCATATTAACAGTAATAGGTGCAGTAAAACAGAACTGAACATCACACATAAGGAGCACACATGGACACCATGATATAAGGTGGAAACCCAATGTGGGTGAAAACCACCTGCTGTAATTTGTTTCTATCTTCTTTTAATAAGAAACTTCTTTTACAATGTACTGGTGCAGTCATTTACCAGCACGCACGCTGCAACCTGCAGAGGGCTACAACCCTCTCTCGTTCTCTAGCTTCTCCTGGAAGGGAGCTACAACCCCCTTAGCTCTTGTACTAGCTAGTACTAGTACGTAGGTGCTGGCCTACAGAAGGCTACAACCTTCTCTTCCAGGGACCACGTTTCATACATTTTCAGTCTGGATCCATAAATACACAACAATCATCACTGCAATACAATCATCAATTATATCTGCATCATCAATCTCTGAATCACCCAATACTTAATCATTGAAACCCTGTCAACAACCATAGTTACCAAAACACATACCAAAGCCCAAAACTCTGCCAGAACCACTTGAATCAACAACCACCAGAAACATCAAATCTCATAATGCATATGCTACTTGACTATGTCAAACACACGTGTATACGCACCTTTACCAAAGAGAACACACATACAGATCTATAGATAATTACTTAAACCATCGTTGTCATCAACTTGATTCAGATCAAGCCAAGCATCACAAACCCATAACAATCATGCTCGAACTTCACCCTTCAACAAACATTCATTGCACACCCCCTTGGCCTAATGATCTTCTCTTATATAGGTTTAGGCTTTTCTCAATACCATGGTCCAAAACCATGTTGAACAAATACCTTGGACCCAATACCTGGGGTCGTCACTTCAGACCAAATACCATGGACCAAATACCACGTACCAAAACCATGGTTTCCAACATGTACATGCCTTTACTTCTATGAACCCGCGTGTGTACGTGTACGCGCCTTCTGTTCCGCTAACCCGCATGTATACGCGCTTCCATCAGGGTTAACATGTGTATATCTCGTACGCGCCTTCTGTGCCGCTAACCCGCATGTATATGCGCTTCCATCAAGGTTAACATGTGTATATCTCTTTTTTGTCCTCTGATTAAGTTGCCACCAAAAACAACACTTGTATCATACCCCTGTGTGAGTTGCCATCAAGGACAACACCTGTACCATAATGCCAACAATCTCCCCCTTTGGACTTGATGGCAACAACCACACCAAGTCACTCTTCCCCTTTGACATCAAGGGAAAAGGGCAGACCAAGATGTTCTCTTCTTCGGTATACCTTCTCCTGTCCATACTTCCCCTGAGTACCTGCTAAAATCTCTGATTGAGCTCCCCCTTTGTACATGCCAAGATGTACCATTCTGTCCATGCTCCCCCTAAGCACATGCAAGGTCTTTATAACAAAGACCAGCAATCTATTCAAGACCATGATAGTCATCAGCAACTATCATACACTATATATGGTCTGTACCAAAAGCATTAGCATCCTACAACCTGCAACAACATTCTTTTGACCAACCAGCAAAAAATATTATTTAACCATATAAGCATCATTATCAAAGACTTCTTATCAAAATGCCAACAATGCATTATTTAAGTATATGCTCCCCCTGAGTCTGTGCCAACCATCATGTACCATGACCGAACCATTTCCTGAGACTGATCAGTTGCCCTTTTCTTCCATATACGCGACTTGGCAGCCTCTATCTCACATATATACGCTACTTGTCTTTATTATACCAGCGTATGCAAGATGGAATATTGAAGGTCTTCACTTTCAGTTTCCTCTGTGTCTGTTATGTCAACTAACCGGGTTATGTCACACCTTTCAGTCTCTAATTATGTCTTCTTCAATTCCTGGAATTGTGATGATGTATAGTCTTCTTGCTTTGGATTTTGAATTTTGTCCCTGCATTCCCTTGCTTTATGTCCAAACTTGTTACATGCATAACATGTTTCATATTCCTTATGTAGCAATCAATTGCTTTGTGACCATACATATTGCAAGCAAAACAATATCCTCTGAAATATCTGGAACGTGATGATCTTGTGTGATGGCCTTGAACCATTCTACTTCTGCATCTGGCTGCAACATGTCCAAGATTATGACATACATAACATTCAACATTATTCAACGGAGGAAATAATCGTCTATCACTTTCATAGTTGGGAGTAAAGGATTTTCTTTGAGGAATTTCTTTCCTTGGTTATTCCTTGTTGAGCATTTCAAATTTCTTATTAGAGTTCCTTGCCTCACCTTGTGAACTAGATTCACCTTCAACAGATTCATAAAAGCCAACACCAGTTTTGATAGCAGGGGATCTTTGACTATCAAGAATGTCATCCAGAATCTTAGTACTATCTTGAAATCGTAACAATTTATCCTTTTCTTCTAATTTACCTTTTCAGATATTTACCTCAACTTGATGTTGCTCTTCCTTTTCCAGATACTACTTCCTTATGTTTTCTTCAACTTTTCTTCCTTCTTCCACTTGTTGCCTTAATTCGATCACTTCATGTTCTTGTTCTTCAAGAGCTTCTCTATTCTGCTTCTTTGATTTTTCAAGATCTTCTTTTGAAGAGAGGATCTTCGATTCAAGTCTCTGAATTTTTATGCTCTGATCTTTTACTACATCCTGCAATTGCCCCCTTACTCTGGGTACTATCTCCAGTTGTTCGTTTAATCTGGTAACTTCTTCTGATTCTACATCCTTATTTTCATATGCCATGAGACTTCTAATGTCTTCACTACTATTGAATGAGTCATTACTTTTAACATGGGTATAATAGCTTTTATTACCTTTTCAGGCATCATTCCTTTGTTATGAGGGCGTCTAGCAACGTAGTGACCAACTCTACCGCATGAAAAGCATTTGAAAGGTAGCTTACCTTCGAACCTTCCAGATCCTCGTTCAAGATTCTTGACAAAATTTACTTCTTCCTCCCCTTTTGAAATGTATCCTGATCCATTTGCTGATACTTCGAAAGCAGCTTCTCTCATATCTAATGGTCCTCCTATTCTCATCTCAAAAGCAGTTAAGATTTCGTGAAGCTGTGACATAGTGATTTTTTGCAGATTCTCCTTTTCTTCTATGGCAGACACCTTGGAATCAAATTTAGCAGACAGAGATCTTAAAACCTTTTCAACTAAGACAACTTCCTTAAATTCTTCACCCAGATTCCTCATACAATTGACAATCTCATCTATAGGCAGAAAATAATTAGCTATGCTTTCATTGCTATGCATCTTAAGATTTTCATACTGTATTCTGAGAGTTTGAAGCTTTGCTTGTTTTACCTGTTCATCTCCTTCGTAGCTTAGAATGATTTTGTCCCATATTTCGTTGGCTGGTTTGAAATGCATGACCTTCATGAATTCTGATTGTGACAAACTTCCCAATAAGACAGTATCAACTTTGGCATTGAGTTCATATTGCTTTCTCTCTACTGTATCTGTAGGATATGCTGATGGATATGTGTATCCCCCTTCCACGATTCCCCAGAAATTCGTTCCAAGCGATTGCAGATATGCTGTGGTTCTTATCTTCCAGTGGGTAAAGTTGCTCCCGTCAAAGATTGGTGGTCTGATGGATGCCTCTCCTTCTTGATTAGCCACTCTGATGGATCTTTCCTTCAAGTGATCAAGCTTCTTCTGGAGAACCTGCTCTAATACCAATTGTTGGAAATAATACTGAGGGAGGGGGGCGGGGGGGGGGGTGAATCAGTATTAGCAAATTAGATACTTTTTCATTTTCATACTCAGATACATATATGCTACTTTAGTTAAGGATACCCATGTATATACGCAACTATGCTTAAAGCAAGTAGCGTATATCCAATAAACTTATGATTCAGTTAGTTGATCTTCAATGAGTGCCTCAGAACATTGTTAACCATATTAACAGTAAACAGGTGCAGTAAAACAGAATTGAACATAACACATAAGGAGCACACATGGACACCATGATATAAGGTGGAAACCCAATGTGGGTGAAAACCACCTGCTGCAATTTGTTTTTATCTTCTTTTAATAAGAAACTTCTTTTACAATGTACTGGTGCAGTCATTTACCAGCACGCAGGCTGCAACCTACAGAGGGCTACAACCCTCTCTCGTTCTCCAGCTTCTCCTAGAAGCGAGCTACAACCCCCTTAGCTCTTGTACTAGCTAGTACTAGTACGTAGGTGCTGGCCTACAGAAAGCTACAACCTTCTCTTCCACAGACCACGTTTCATACATTTTCAGACTGGATCCATAAATACACAATAATCATCACTGCAATACAATCATCAATTATACCTGCATCATCAATCTCTGAATCACCCAAAACTTAATCACTAAAACCCTGTCAACAACCAAAGTTACCAAAACACATACCAAAGCCCAGAACTCTGCCACAACCACTTGAATCAACAACAACCAGAAACATCAAATCTCATAATGCATACGCTACTTGACTGTCTCAAACATGTGTGTATACGCGCCTTTACCAAAGAGAACCCGCGTACAGATCTATAGATAATTACTTAAACCTTCGTTGTCATCAACTTAATTCAGATCAAGCCAAGCATCACAAACCCATAACAATCATGCTCGAACTTCACCCTTCAACAAACATTCATTGCACACCCCCTTGGCCTAATGATCTTCTCTTATATAGGTTTAGGCTTTTCTCAATACCATGGTCCAAAACCATGTCGAACCAATACCTTGGACCCAATACCTAGGGTCGTCACTTCGGACCAAATAGCATCGACCAAATACCACAGACCAAAACCATGGTTTCCAACATGTACGCGCCTTTACTTCTATGAACTCACGTGTGTACATGTACGCGCCTTCTGTTCCGCTAACCCGCGTGTATACGCGCTTCCATCAAGGTTAACATGCGTATATCTCGTACGCGCCTTCTGTTGCGCTAACCCGCGTGTATACGCGCTTCCATCAAGGTTAACATGCGTGTATCTCTTTCTTGTCCTCTAATTGAGTTGCCACCAAAAACAACACTTGTATCATACCCCTGTGTGAGTTGCCATCAAGGACAACACCTATACCATAATGCCAACAAAGGCTCAATCCGGCGTCTGAACAAAAATATACAGAAGGATCAACACAAGTGACCAACATAGAGGTAGACAGAAGCAAGCCCACAACTCCATCTGAAGACATACAATAGCCTTCCACATCACAGACTTAGCTGTTAGAGAGGCATCTTAGTGGGAAGTGTCTTCCTTCAGTGGGCCTGCTGACAAAGGCCAAGACATAAAGGACAGGTATAAAGAAATCAGAATGAGGAATGAGAAGCTTAAAGCCCAAACATATGCTCAATACCTAAAGCTCACTCCCACAAATCAAATAAGGCTGATGTCAGTGTTTGACATTAAGGAGGGAAAGCTACAGATGTCATTTATCAAACCTACAACATAGCAGCCAAGACATCATCAGATTACAAGAGGGCTGACTTTGAAGTGTTGGTAAGGGATATTCATCCCATAGACCAAAAATAACTGCACAAACAGACTGAAGAGATAATATACTCCACCCTAACAGGCAAAGCCATAACTGCCCATCAGCTACAAAACTCAGTGAACAACATTTCGGCACAGTTTCAGTTGGAGAAGGCCTCCTCACAGACCAAGGATACGAGGATTAAGTCTTTGGAAAACTTGGTTATTGAGTTGGGACATGATCCCAAAGATATAAAGCTATTGAGCAGCTGATAAAGAAGAAGAACGATGTTATTGTTGCGTTGAAGAAGCAATTGAAAATTCCCTAGCTGTAACATCCTCAAACACTGGAAGTTTTGGAGAGCCAAACCAGACATGAAGAGTTGATGGACTTGGTCCTAAAACTCAATGATCAACTAAGGGGAACAGAGAAAGAAATGGATAATTTAATCCAAATGAAAGATATTGCATCAACTTCTGCAAACGTCATCCCTACAGTGCCTACAACAGTCCCTTCCACGTTGGCAGCTTCACTTGCACCAACAGCTCCACCTACCACATCATTGCCAATTACTACAGAATCTACAACAACATGTACATCAGGAGAGGATGTAGATAAATTAGTCAAGGCCATGAATGAAATGTCCATCCAAGCCACTGAAATGAACAGACTAAGAGAAAAGGTGGCAAGTTTAGAAACTGATTACAAACTTGCCCAAATTATACAAAAGGAAGAGGCACAAAAGGCCAACAAAATGAGTGAAAGAGTCAAAGCCATGGAAAAAGACTCGACATTAGAGAAACCCCTTGGGCAAGCCAAGGAACTGTTATGGGCCAATATCATTGACTCCGTCAAGGATATTTAGCCATCTATTCAAGTTATTTTTGAGCAGATAGAATTGATAAAGATAGCTACAGCAGCTATTCAGAAAGTCAAGGAGGAATTGGGTGACATGCCAGAGGACGCCAATAGACCCATCCATTTCCTTAACAACAAAAACAGATATGAGCTTCAGGAGCTAAATATAGAAGATAGAAATGAAACTATTTTGGAAATAAGAAAGGTTCTTTCCAAGAGGAACCTAGTGCTAAACTCGAAGGAAAATTGCAAGAACATGTAGGTGTCCATTGATAGATTCATGGCCAAATTCCACATTTTGAGGGAGAAAGGATTGCCTAGTCCATTGGTCATCAATGACAAGCTTATGACACATTAGGACTATAACAATAGACTCAGGTAGTTGGCTAAAGAACAAGCTAGCACTTCATCTATTAAAGCCATGCCAATGGGCAAAGTTTTATATAACACTTTTGAGAACCTGTTTTTCCTCCAACATGAGGTAAAACACTTATTCATCACCAAGCCCAAGTTTGCCAAGTATACTGAAGCTGATGAGATATATCGAAGGATGATGAATGTCAAATTACCTAATGCAAAATGGTGGGAAAGCATGACCAATTTACTATGAGAAATTTACAGTAAAATGTTACTGCATAGTAAAAATACAGCAGCTAGGTAAATAGATGAAAACAAGATAGTAGGGTCAAAGAGTATCAAGTGAAAGATAAAAGTCAAAGAAGATTCTAGCATAAAAGGCCACAACAACAAGCCAGCATAAAGGGCTACACGTCCAACCATAAAAGCCCGCAATACCACAATAAAAGGGACATCATGAAACAGTTCAATAGCTATCTCTATCTTCTTGCAAGAAGATATTTGTATTTCCTAGAATAAATCTCAAGTTTGTTTTGAGATATTTTGTAAAAGTTTTTGTATAAATAGTTCACAATTCGAAGTATGTAGGGTGGATTCTTAGACATTTCTATAGACCTTTTGATCAAAAGATTGTAAGCTATTGTATCACTGATTGGACCAGCAAGATGGATTAATGAATAAAGACAAGACGTTTCACTAGATTCATGTGTAGAGCGAAGTGCAAACAAGTATTTTCTCTTGTGTTGTTACCTTTCTTTAAAAGTTTTTCCAAAATCTTTAATGTATCTAAAATCTGAATGCTATAATATGGAATGATATCTCAGAATTTGCTTCATTGCACTTTGTTTTAACTATTATTCATTTTAATGTTTTCTGCTAATTATCTAAATTAAGGAATTCTTGATTGCTCCTTAGTCTAGGTAGTCTCCTTGTGGTCTATAGCAAAGGATTCTTAATTGCACTTTGTTCATGATTATCTTTTGTTTCTCATTTTAATCCCGGTCTGAGAATTCTTAAGTGCTCTCTCACACCGGTTAAGATCATTTCACCCATCTGGCTTAAAGAGCTGCACTTTGCTCTGCTAGCTTGTCCTTTGAACACTCCCTTTAGTGAGTTAATCCCAGTTTTGTTGCCCTCCTTTGACTCCATAGCCCAATGGTCCAAAGACATCACTCTATCCATCTGTTTTAAAGATTCCACCATCCAACCATTTAATACAAATCAAAACCCCCTGAAGCTTCATAACTAGCTTAAAATCCCAACAAACAAAGCTAAATCATATAGAGAGAGCCCTCTCTAAGTCATAGGTTGGCTAGCGCTTATACTTAAAAGATTGGTTTGTGGTTACCTCGATCCTTTCCTTCTTCTGAAAACTTCTAGGGAAAAGTTCTGAGTGATAACAAAGTCACAATATGCTGAATGGTAAGGTGTTATAATTCACCTTATTTCATGAATAAAAGACTCAAGTCTAAGAGCTTTGTTGAGGCTAAATGTATAAATAAGTAAGCATGGCTTACAATGAAGCCATTTGAGTTAGCTCTTCAGTGAGCCATTTGAGCACACCTTCATTGTATATTGCAGAATAGGATTATGAGAACGCAGTGTTTCACATGCTGACACCAAATACCGCTTTATATGGTAAGACAAAGGACATTCTTATTTTATGGCATGTTTGAGTGGATAGATCTCATGATGAGCAAGTTGTCTAATGGACACTTTGCAGTTTGGAAAGACAAGTTTAGGTTTGTGGTCTCCCTGAGTAAGAGGGAGTAAGATCAGTTAAATGTTTTCTTCGTCAAGATATGCAAGAAGCATAGCATTGCTAAGTGCTCCAAAGATCTCTATTGTGAATCAATATGTCTCATGTATAAACATCTATATGTTGCTAAATGGAGCTATGAGGCTCTCATTGATCTAGTCTTGATTTTCAGAAAGCATCTTGGCACTATTCCCTATATGAAGGGATCTTTGGTTATGATTGAACATTGAGCTTTGGGAGCTCCTTGGTGCTTGGGGTGCTTCTTGAGCTATGAGCGACCATAGGGTGAGTGGTTCACCTTCCTCTATAGATGCGCAGTGTACAAGGTGAGTGAATCACCTTCCCCTGTGACAAATGGCGTGTATAGAGTGAGTGGTTCACCTTCCCCTATGATTGATAACACGTGTGTAGGGCGAGTGGTTCATGTTCCCCTACTATTGATGACATATGCATAAGATGCGTGGTTCACCTTCTCCTATGGCATATGAGCATGATAAGTGGTTCACCTTCTCCTGCGGGTACCCCAATGACAGATGGATATAGGCATTTGTTGACATGTCAGTGGGACATGGTTCATCCTTTCCCCACATGTAGGATGCTCATTCCCTATGATTGATGGTCGACATGTCAGCGAAACGTGGTTCACCCTTTCCCCACGTGTAAGATCCTTTCTACGATTGATGGTTGTGACATGTGTTTGTAGGATGTGGTTTATTCTTTCCCTACGTGTGATTGTGATGTGTGTTTGTAGGATGTAGTTTATATTTTCCCTACGTGTGGTTGTGACGTGTTTGTAGGATGTGGTTTCTGTTTTCCCTACATGTGGTTTTGAGCAGGATGTGATATATTCTTTCCTTGTTGGTGTTCCTACATCATCCTAACCATGTAGTTCGAGACACATGGGAAGTACCTCTCATATGGGCAATGAGTTAGGAAAAGTGGATAGGGGCCATAGCACTATCGATGGACACATCGTGTACTACCGTACTCCCTATGTCTAGGATGAATGATGTTCAACAAACTTGATCACTTGGTATCAAGTCTGATTATGGTTTTACATCTAATTATATGGACTGACTTTTGTTAATGGAGAGTGGTAAGGTCTTATGACTCACTCTTGATCGATTCTTCTTCATTATTCTCATCAGTGTTTAGCAGAGCAAACAAGAAATATGATACAAAGGTGGCACGTGACATCAAGATAGTTCATGATGACCAGATGGCATGATAGGCTACCAAGTGGAATTCTCTCTAGTTGAAAGGGAGTTTTAAATTTGGCAACTAGGGCCAAATTCCACCAATGGACAACTCATTTGTTGGAGATGATTATTGCATTGAACTGCTCTTTTCGAGAGGACCAAAATTGACCTAAAGATCATCAAATTTGGACAAGCAGAAGTATGTTTTTGAATTTATGACCGTTTGTGCAAATTGTTAAGGTCGGCCTCATCTTCATAAAGCCCAATGGTCATGTCTTTTGACCCTCGACAACTTGTATATATAGAGGTGCCTTCAACCTCATCTGATAAATCAAAGGGCTCCAATTTATTGCTAAGGTAGCCAAGCTCTTGAGGAGAAAGAAGGATTGTCTGTTTTGGGTTTCTTCTTCAGCAATTAGTGTCAAGATCCCCAGATAATCAGCCGCATGACTTGATGAAACTTCAAGGCAACTTGTATGGGTAAATTCTATCATTACAAGTCCAAATTCAACCTCAGAAAGTCTGGTCATGTTTGGGTATGCTGATCTTTGGTCAATTTAACGAAGAATTTCTCCCTTTCAGTCTATGCACTTCAGAGCCATTATTTCAGGTAGGTCCACAAGCATGCACCAAGTCAAACAGAGGGGTCGAGAAGCCTATCTTGGGGTCAGATCAATTCTAAGAGCCAGCAATGGACAACCTCTTGCTTGACAAGGAAAGCCAGAGTTGAAAGGATGGTTTCTAGATCAATTGAATGGAACAATAATGGACTATAAGAAAACCTAACCAGATCTTAGCTGGCCACAGAATGATCATATTGCAATTTTGGGCTATTCACTTGTCCAAGGATAGTCATATTTGATCTTCAAATTGGCAAGGCATTTTGACTTTAATTACTGTACTTTCTCTCTCTGTTGAACATTTGTTATTAATAATAAGATGAATTGATCAAGGGTTTTCCCTGTCTTGAGGTTTTTCCCTAGCTTGAACCATATCCTTGTGTACTCTTGTCTTGGCTTGTCTTCTGCATCTTTTGTCTATGTTCTTTCTTCAGTTACTATCATGATAATAATGTCTTATGTGATTGCTAATGGAAAATCGAGCTAATATGAATCTCTGAAGTAACTGTCCTAAGAAAAGAACATGTCAGCCTAAAATTAACAGTGCTTGACCTCTAAAATAAAATACCTTGAGCATGAAACTCACGTTTCAAAAATAACAATAATAAATTTTCTTTCATTTTACAATATACAAGAATCAAAAGTTCATTTCATATTTATGAAGACCAAATCTAGTTACACCTTTTTCAACATTTTGTTCTAAAAGTAAATAAGTATTAAAGTGTTTCCCACATTTCTTGGGAACTTTCGAAGCCTACTATGGTCACTCGGGGTGACGTTATACCAGTCTAGGAGAGGGTGATGTGTAAGATATGAGGGAATTTAAAAAGAAAGGAGATAATATTATTAAAATTAGCTCCAGAAAAAGTTTATTGAAGAAAAGGAATGTGTCATGCCCCATGTTATTAAATAATAATAGTAATAATAATAATAAATAGAGCGGAAGATCATATAAATAAATAATTGAATCTATTTTATCCATAAAGGTAGAAAGTAAAAATAAGTAAAGATAAATTATGGTAAAAGTTAAGCTTAAGATAAAAATAAAAACGCATGATGACAAGTGGAATATGTGCATGAAGTTTTTCCCTCCATTTTGGAGCAAAGGAGTTTTATTTAATTGACAAGGAGAAGGATTTAAGGCATATTTTTCTTTAGAAAATGAGTGGAAAACAATAATTAGACATTGGTAGAGGTAGTTGACTTTGGGCTCGAGGTTGTCCAACTATAAAAAACATGATGTGTTGAACCTATGATTGGGAGAGTCATTCCCCACATGTTGGTTGCAGAAAACTGGATCAGAGGCTAAAGTACAATAGATTTATGTTCACAACATTGCTAGTAAGTTGAATTTTCAATTTGCACATCAGTTCCATCACTTATTGCTCCTATGGATAATGCTCTTATAACAAAGTCTTCTTTATGTTTGTCAATTAATGGTCTTGAATTCTGCAAATAATTTTGTATACTTATCTTTAGAGTTCGAACCATTACAAGAATCAATGAAGGATGAGAACATTAGCCATAATGAGGACATAATACATAGAAAACCTAGAAAAGGTCGGTTGGTCTTGGAGGGTTTAAACTTTATCAAAAATGCACTAGCCTTGAAAGAGGGTTTAAACTCTAGGGAAAAAATGTGCCTTCAAGAAGAACTTGAACTTTAGGAAGAATGAGATAACATTGGATGAGGATTTTAGACAGTAGGAAGCCTCTGTAAAAAATATGATACAAAAGCCTTAGTTCCAAAATCATATAGAAGGCTTAAGCAAATTTACTAGCCAATAAACTTTAGATCAATCATTCAAATGAGCCTTTAAAGAAGGGTTTAAACCCTAGGAAAAAAATCTTAAAAAGAAATGATCAAAAAGCTGAGTTTCATAGCCCTCGAGTGATGCCATTGGCAAAAAACCTTTGGATCAATGGTTTAATTAAGTTAGGCTCACACCAACACCAGTGCCATGTTGATATTCACAAGAAATAGTGAGAGCATTGAATGAAATTATACAAACCCAAATTCTGCAATGGAGAGAAGAACAAACCAATGTTAAAGGATTACAACATTGGGGGAATTCAACCAAGAGAAAGGAGATTAAATACAAGAACAAATGTGCCAGAAAGACAAATAAACACATGCACAAGAGAGTGCAACAATGGGATGTGCACTAACATAAATTAATTTATTAAATATGAAAAAGAATCACATGACAATAAATTACAAATGAAGTGTATTTATACAAAAGAGTAGAGTGCTTTCCCCACTAGTGGTTATGATTCTCAACGTACAAGGTGGTTGCTACTCAAAGTTTTATATATATTAATGATTAAAATATAATGTCAGCCACAACCTAATTGAAACATACACTTATTTGGCATTACAATGTTAATAGTGCTACATATGTAAGTGGTTAATGTGATTTACAAGAGTTATGAAGTCTTCCATTCATAGTGATTATTGAGTATTTAACATGCTCTCACATTCACAACATTTCAGATTGTACTATTATGCGTTCATAATTGATTTATTCACAATTATTGTGATCTTGGATTATGATAAGGTCATTGGTCGTATTCTATGTTGCTCTTAGTTTCTTTATATTAATAGCTATGTATTTCATAATCTAAAACCACACAACATAGGGCTTCCGCTATGTAGGTATGTAGTTTGGCTTCCTCTCTTAAAAAAAAAAAAACTTCGTCCACTTTGAAATATTATATTGGTATGAAACAAAGTATGCCAATCTTGAATGGTAGATCTCATATAATGATCCTACTACTTGATGTGCGTGTGTTTTAATGCTGAGTGTCAACTTTGTAATTATATTCAAACCCATCATAATAAAATGTTGAATGTAGTCTTTCTTTTGGTATCGGATGTTGGCAGGACACAATAGACATAAAATAGACCATTACAGGACCACATGCTAGATTGCAAGGAATATAAGATCCAAATATAGATTTTATCATCACAAGGAAATATGAAATCAAGTCCAAAATTACTATCCATAAATTGGATTTGGAACTTCACTAGATTTAATTACTCAATATAACTTGGAAATGATTGTTGATGATTCTAATCCATTTGTGCAATTTCCACTGATTCCCCATGATATCAGTGTATCATTTCCCACTAATGGACATGGAAACACTGAATTTTATTAGTTTTTTCCCACTAATGGAGATGGAAACACTGAATTTTACTAGTTTTTTCTTTTGGCCCCACGCGCTGGTTGTATGGTGCAATATGGAACCAGTTGGTTCAGCCAAATATGGCTGGTTGTCTGATAGAACTGGCCAGTTGTACAGCGTAGTACAAAATTGGAAAATTTAGGCAAGTAAGGTTGGTTCCATATGAAGCTGACTTTGAGGCCATGATTTGGACTAGAATTCTTTCAAAACTGATTGGACTGGTTGGTTTTGGCAAAACCAGTTTGATTATGATAACATCAATATATACACAAAGGTCATGTTATGCAAGCAAAGAAACCTAAGGTTTCAACATGGAAAATTTTAAGAATGGAAATTTATGTTAGTGTAGAAACTTTGGTTAATCTTGCTAGCCCCTAATATATAATCTATAAAATGTTTGGTTATATTTTTGCAAAAATATTCAAATTTCTAATAATTTTATATAATTTCTATAAAATTTTGGCAATTTTTAAAGTAAAATAATTTTATCCCATAAAATTTGAGTGATTCAGTTTCAGAAAAAATGGAAAATGGCAAATCTTTTTTATCTGGGTTCAAAAAGCCCATTCGTGTGAGGCTAAATAGTAAATACACATGGCCCCACACTACACACCCATATATAATGAATGAGATTGGTATCTCACCCTTCACTATCTTGTGATATGCTATTAATTAGTTATGCCACATTTGAATATAGTTTCTCTTGTACTGTTGTTTAATATGTTTCATTTTCAAAGCAGATCTGCAATTTGATGTCCTACAAGTCCCGCACCTAAAATGCATTTATGACCTAATTAAATTAAAGCCATTATAAACACTTCTAGTTTTGTTTTAAGTTTAATACTTGGAAAACACATACCCTCTTATGATTCATTCCTCAAATCAATAAATGGGCATACAAGATTGGAATCTTCAAATTAGGAGGCTACTGGAGTTCTTTTCCCACAATTTGACAAATCTGACAAGGGCTGACATGCAACAAAAGAACCCACAGAAATTGAACTGGTGGCCAGATGACTAAACTCCACCCATGCAAAAGTGGCTACAGGAGTTTCGTGTTGTCTTTTACAAAATAATATCACGATGACACCTTCAAACCCCAAGGCATCTTATCCATCACCTTATAACAGTCTACAAAATAATCAACCATAAAACAGCATGGCAATTTCTTCCATGGTTTGCTTAAATTGTGTTTACAATGGATTAGCTTGAGGATTGTTGAAAACCATTGGGTGATAAATATACCTTGTTCATAGGAATAATATTACTTGAATAGCAAGGAAATAAAAAATCCAAATTGTATGAGGTTTAGTCAAGCGTGTAATGGACAGTGGTCTAAGGTCTTTTGTGGCTTACGAGCTAATCCTATGAGAGTAAAATACTATGACGAAGATGATATTGCTTTCAGTCTTCATCAGGTTGAAAATGACTAAGTATTGAATATATTTTGCTCGTTGCTGTTTAACAAAGCACAGTTTATTAATCGTTTAACATTGAAGGAGTTAATTTGGCAAACTTATTGCGAAGAGGAAACCAAATAGATCATCAAGTTGTCATCTTATGCGCAGTTTATAGTATATACATTAAGAATAAGAAATCAAAAACTTGTTTTTACTTTTTAAATTAGCACTACATAGTTATTCTAGCAAGAACTATGGTACAGTGAAACACCGAGTTGAAGCTTGTACCATATGCCCCATATCAAGCTCCTCTTAACTGTAAAATTTGCATTCTTCTTCACTTAAACATAAATGTAATGCATCTTGTGCTTCCTTGAGAAAAAGATGTGCAAGGTGTTTCTGCCCTCTCCGATAAACTATAGCTGAATATGTGTTCTTTGACATTGGCTGTTTTCGCTCAAAGATGTTACATTCATGCTCACTGTTAGGAAAAGAATGTTACATGAATTAAATCATCTTTTAAAGTAAAAAAAGAAAAAACAGTTTTGAGAGAATCCTTAAGTAATTCAAGAAAAGGACCTGGGTCATCATGTACTTCAAAACTTTATCTTTACCTATACCAATTTTGGAATAAATAAGAGATTTTGAAAATTATATTGTACTGGAAAATATACCTCAACCCATCCTGTTGTTCCTTAGGGGAAAACTCCGTAGTAGATAATCCTTCAAGGAGTGCTGTGTCATTGGCTTCAGTTCCAGAACCCTCTTCAAGTTCCATAATCCTAGTTAGGAACCAATGATATACAAACAGCACTTAGAAACTACTGAATAGTGAGAATCTCACGACCAATCATTCACCCTATAAAAGGAAAGGAATGCTTACTCCAGACAAAATGTAGACAAGATAGAAGCAGCAAAATATACATATTCACAAGGCATAATTGAGAGTTCTTAACTTCGGGCTGTAGCATTTTAATTTTCTCACGGAGGACTCTCATTCAAATGCCTATGGATATGCTTGTTACTGCTTTAAATTCAAAATTATTACACTTGGATGGGTGGTACTGCAGGAGTAGCCGGGTGACTAACAAAGCAACTCACTTGTTCTGTGACTCAGTAAATCCGAATGCAGTGTTAGAACATGTACAATGACGAGGTAGATTATCTTTATCTCCGATTTTCAAGGCCATATAACATTTTGGTAAGATAGATGCAATAAAACCGCTTTGCGATTACAATTTCATGGTTTGTACAGTTACTGCTATGCTGGCTTTCAACTTCTCAGTATCTGAAAATTGTAGAGTCCAACACCAGGATTAAATCCCGATAAAATCGCCAAATAGCGACTTTTTCAACCAGATGATTTTATCAGCGGAGTTTTTGGCGAATTTTTCAAAATAAAAAATCGGGATTAAATCGTAAAAATCGTGATAAAATCGCAAATCGATTGAAAAACTTGCTGGGGTTCATCCGGGCTGGCGTTGAGTGAAAAAATTGTTGTTGTTGTTGTTGTTGTTGTTTTTTTTTTTTTTTTGCAGAGTTTTTGCCGATTTTTGCTATTTTCTCCAGACGTTTAAGACTTCTTCAATTTTCGAACACTTGCCGATTTATTCCCGAGTCCAACTTTTGCAGCAACCCCTGAACAATGCTACTCGCAAGAGGTGCGTAATGACAATTTTTTTGATACTTTGCCAGGAAGTTTGCATCTTCGTTAGCAGGAAAAATAATTCTGCAGGGCAGGCTTTGTGCCCACAATGAAATATCGTAATTAATTGCTGAAAAAATCACGACAATTCTTAAACAAATTCAGAGTTCTGGAATGTTTCCATCCTAGAAAGTTATTCCAGCAAAGTAATTAACTTCAGTTGTTTTGGGTTTGCTTTGGCCACTCTCACAAATGAATCTTTGGCAACTAAGGCTAAGGGTCCTGACTGCTATCCCATATATATTTTAAATATGTTAAAACAATCCCTAATTTTTAATGCTCCCTTGTTTCTGAAAATTTTGTACTCACAATGGAAGCCATCGATAGTCTGCAAACCTACGTCATTTTCTATTTATTTGCCACTTAGGTTTTCTTAACACTTGCAATGACCATGACCTCTTCTTCCGTCTCAATGCATGACCGGAGAGTAGGCTGTCCATGTTGCCATACGACCTGAAATCTGGCCCACTTGGTAAGACTATCGATTTTTACCAACTTATTGAGTTGTTAACCCTTGGATTAATTTAGTAATTCAATGGCTGCATATCTTCCATACTTAGCTTGATATTCTACATGGTTATTACATTCAAACTCTATTTTCATTATTAATCTCCATTCTTAGCATGAGCAGAACCCATGATGACAGCAGCTGCTAAGGAAAGTGATGTAAAACTTGGCCATAAGTTTAGTAGAAATTATTTGAAACAACTTCAAAACAAGAAGTATTTCAAATGCCCAGGCATATCTCATTTGTGCCTTTGAAATTTGAACAAGCTGCATTCAATTGCTACTCTTATGATCCCAACTAAAGAGGACAGCATCCATTTATTTCGTGTATAATTCCTTTATGCATCTTTATTATATATCTCAGAGTTTAGTATAATATTTTGACAGTTTTCTTAACTTGTAGAAACGGTTGCACAGAAAAGCAATATAAAAATATGCATTCTAAAGAAGAATTCCAACAGAATACTGTGACTCTAAAAGAGAAAGATAGAATTACTTTGTAGTAAGAAGATCAACCAAAAGTTGCAGGGCACCAGCATTTCCACAGACCTCCCATATTGCTGCTTTGATATCTTCTTCAGAAGGTTGCCTCCGGTATCCAGATTCAGAAAGCTGAGACACCAATACATGAGAATACCATGCGACACATATATTTAAATAGTCTGAACAATATTTAAGATGAATACTCATAACTGCACCCACTGGTGACAAATACAAGACAGAAAAACAGAATTAACTGACCTTAAACCTATGACACTCGGTATTTTAGATTAAAAAAATGAGAAGCTGAGATGATACAAATGAGACGTTACTTTAAGTTCATGGAATTAGCACTCAGTAACAACGCTAAACTCTAAACTGCATTGGCAATTATCAATTAACTATTACTATCCCAAGAGAAAAATGCAATACCAAAGATCATTTATATATGTATACAGCTTGAGTGGGCCTAATGGTTAAGAGCATGTGTTTCCTCCCAAGAGGTCACAGGTTCAAAATCAGAGAGGTAGAGTATGTATGCCTTTGTAGACTTAGCAGTCAAATCACTGCTCGGAGGTGGGTCCCTTGTCCCACAAACAAGGTGTCTCATACACCAATTTGGTGTCTGGCTTGGCTGTAACCTTAAAATTGAATAATACTAATAATAATATATTGTATAAAATAATGTGATCCAAGTTACCAAGATTAATTCTCTGATACACGAATCTGGTTTAAAGCCCCAATTCACTGTTTGATAGAGGGATCAAATCCCTTCTGTACAACTATCAATGGATATATGGATATCAAAAATACAATTTTGATTATTGTTAAAATATTTACATTACCAATGCAGCAATATTTTTATGTAAAAATTATATTTTATAATATTTGTATTTATATGTAAATCCAGTATCTCTCTTCTCATCTCTATACAGTGCCTTTTATGTTATGTACATATCAAAGATTTCTTATGTTGAGCTGCTGTATACGCCTCTTGGCAGGGTTGCAGTCTGTTCCTCCGCTTGCAGGCAAAGTCAGGGGTCATAGCCTGAATGTAATAGCAAATGGAAGCTTCATTTGAAGGGCAGAAAGTTGCAGGGATTTTCTCTCGTATAGTCCGCCTGATGTATTCCTTTTCATCTGGAGATATCAAGTATATTGTTGCAATGGCAAGCCTTTCTGTTCAACGGCCTTAATCCTTAAAAAAATATCTAGTCAGGGGTCGTAGCCTGAATGTAATGGCAAATGGAAGCTTCATTTGAAGGGCAGAGAGTTGCAGGGATTTTCTCTCGTATAGTCCACCTGATGTATTCTTTTTCATCTGGAGATATCAAGTATATTGTTGCAATGGCAAGCCTTTCTGTTTAACGAACTTAATCCCCAAAAAATATCTTACTCTTCCTTACGGGATCGAGGCTGGAGTGCTTGGCTACATGGAAAAATGCATATATCTTTTTCATTTTTGTTTGGTCAGTATTTGACTAACATCTAGCATCACTCTATTATTTGTTGTAAGTGTTGTGTTCTTTTAAGCCAACATCTCATGACTTGAGTGTTATCCACGTAACATCATCCCTATCATCCCTATGATACTAGGTTGTAGAAGTTGTAGAGCTTAAGAGCTTTGGACTTCTAACAATATATATGAAAGAAAGAGGATAAGAAGAGTTATTTTAATACTCAAGAAGTGAACTTCTACGATCAAGGAGATCCCCTTTTATTACATTGGAAGGGTGGTTATACTACCTAATTGTCCTAACCATCTATTAATAAATACCCTAATATCATTTTATGAAAAACATTAATAGCATCATGAATTAAGTATTGAAGTACTAATATTCCAATAACATAATACCAGTTATAATTATTACCTGGCCTAACATAAAAATATTATAAGAATGATTACAATGATAATATAAGAAACTATTGTATTTTCAATGTTTCAGTCCTGAGACTTGTGTAATTTATCCATCTCTTCTGAAATCGATCTATGAAAAAATAAGAAAAGAAATATTGCCATATCTTCATAACGAAGCAGTATACCATTGAGCTTGACAGGTGGAGTACTCAACTCAGAAACCACGCTGTAAAGCTGACTAGTTGATTAAAAAACATAATCTCTTGTGGGTATGTCAAAACAATTAGCTTCGCCCTTCTTTGTTTCATAACGAAAAGGGTAGACTACAACATTTTCGATGAATATAATTGAATGAGTTTAACATATTTTTTTCGCAAATAAACCTGTTATGTATATCTGCCTGCTGTACGACAGGAAAACAATCATTAGATAATAAATTACTTTCAAGAATGATGAGAGAAGGAAAGTCATTGTCCATGTGAAGAGGTGATTGCTAGCGCTAAAGTGATTGGTGTAAATTTGGGGCGGCACGTGAATAGAAGACAAAACACATCCATTCCTGTCAGATGACAAGGCAAATATGTGAAAGATCTGTAAATGCGCTGGATCTGTTGATGCATGTATTTTGTCATCCTGATCATAGTTTTCAAACGAGTATTGATGCCGGAATGGATTTCCAAGCCTCACTGCACGTTAAGAGCTATACTCAGAACTCGAATTTCAATAGTACTACCAATTTGTGTTAGGTACAATTTTAATTGAGAAAATGGAGAGATCTCATTCCCTATGCATCAGAGGCAGTATCGACAGTGCATTTTGATTGAACTATATACCTGTGATGATGAAACTGCAGAGATGATCTAAAGAAATGAAGATCATGTCCAGAGGCGTTCTCAATTCAGAGCGCACTATAATCAGAGTTAATCCTGGGATATGAGCAGACCATTCTTAGGTCTGCATTATTTGGGTAATTGCGATCATATGGCTGGATCATTTGGTATCAGAGCATCAGGTGAGAGTTGGGAGAGTTTGTGCAGCGGTCTCTCTGAACTCGACTATTTAGATTTTTGATAAGCACTGTTGGAGCCACTTGAAGGTCGCTGTGCGGACTGGCGTGAAAAGGAGTGCGTCGTCATACAAAGGTGATTGGTGTGATATATGATCCACATAAAAAGGAATTGGAGACCTGGGCTCGTATCTCAACACAATGTTTGCTGCCTTGTGAGCAACAAGTATTGATCAGTCTTGCGATCAGATTACGTTGGGAGCTTGCGTGGACCTGTAATGACCACGAAAAGAGGCTTGGAGACCATTGTCAAAGTCTACCGCTGAGATTGTCACGTCCGAGAATTCATCAAAGGACTAACGCTTGGATCTCGAAGTTGAGTTTGTTGTGTGTTTAATAACTATTGGGAGAAGCGCACAAGCGCCAGTCTATCTCAGGAGTTTGTTGTGTGCACATAGGTCCGCAGGTCTGTACGTGAGTGGAGAACCTGCACTAATTGAATGTGTGCTGAGAGGACCTGGTCATGTTCATGTTGTTGTTTGGAGTGGAGCTGCGTAAGGAAGATCCCCGGTTGTCTGAAGATCTGTGGTCTATAATGACATGCTCAAGATAAGTGAAAAAGGTTGCAGGATTGGGTTCTGTACAAGCTCAAGGAGAGGTCGACACATTGCACATGACAGTTGCCTATAAAAGCATGGATCTGAAGTGACCAAGGTCATAAAATATGAAGGTGATTAGCCTTGGAGAAATCAATCAACGCTATCTGTTTAATTGAAATTCTACAGTGCGTTTCTTGTTGACCATAAATGTACGCTGCTTGTATTAGTGGATGAGCCAAGTGCTAATCATGGCGAAAAGACTGGTTTGTGTAGAGTTCGAGTCCCTTATATATTTGGGACAAATTCTCTCTTGACTGAAGTTGTTGCTACTGCTGGACATGAGCAAAACCTTCAACTGTATGTATTCTAGGTATAAACACAACGTCACCCCTTGCTGAAGCTAAGTTCCAGAGGCACCTTTGCACAGAGGATTGTTCTATCCACCAAGGCTATGAATTTACCAATTTTTGACATAGCACAAGTTGAGGAAGAATTGCTGTATTTGTGTCACGATTTCTGGGCATACCTGGGAAGTTTGTGGGTGAGATATATATGCTATATCAATCTTAAAGAAAGGGCCACTAACCTCTCATTTTTGCTGGACACAAATCTGTTAATTGTGGGCTACATTCTGGGCTGAAATCTCAGTGACTTGAGAGCATAATGCATTATATAATCCCTGATGAAGTTTATTATACATTGCTGGTGGTATTCTGATATGGTATCTTTATCTACAATCATTACATTCTCCTATTCAGAGATCCTGTGAGATTAAGGAAAATAGCGCATTCTGGAGGAAAGAAAGTGTGCATTGCCATAGAGCTCTCCCAAAATCCATCTCTCTTCAATACTGTGAGCTCAAAAGCGTTACAGATTGTCAACCGGAGAGCCTCCAAAACTGTAGAAGAATGTTCACAAAAGTTTTCAAAAGCGACAGAATCGCCTCTATTTGGCATGCAACCTGGCAAGTGGAAAGGGGTGAATAAAGATTTCAAGTTGCAGACAAAGGAGGAATATCTCAGCAAAAGAACAGCAAGAGGAGCTGTAAGAGAAGAACCAGTTGTGTTCTTGATGGCCGAGTAAAGTGAATACTCTGAACGAAAGTGGCGAAGAACCTAGACGTTTCAGCTGAAGATTGGACAGAGAGGACGAGAGTGTTCTCAAAAGGAAGTAGAATTGCAGAAGCCAAGGAGCAAAGAGGTTGCTCAATAGAGGTTCCAGAGGCAGAAAACCAGTGTTACCAAAAGACCAAGCTCAAAGAAGAGAAGGCTTGGTGAGGTATTTGCAGCAGGTATGGAGTCTTGCTGAGAAAAAGAGGGCTTAGTACAGTTCACAAGTGAACAAGATGAAGTTCACAAGGAATGGAAAGCAAATGATCACTGAAGGTCATTGCAGAGGTTTAAAAGAAAGCCACAGCAGAAGGAAATGTGCCAAAGTAAAGGGCATAGAGAAGATGAATGATGAAGAATATGACAGAGAAAAAGCTGAGATAAATTTCCGTCTTGAGTTATTGGTGGATATGCTCCAGAGGAGTAAAGAAGACCAGAAGTATGGTTATATGATGAGAAAGGCAGCAAAATGGCATAGGCTACAAGAGAAAAGAGAGCATTAGGTGAACACTCAGTTAATAGAGTAGCTTAGGAAGCTTGAGCAGATAATGGATGTTCAATTGAAGTCGGAGAAGCTCAAAGGAGTTGAGCTACAACAAAAGAAAGTTGCTGGAGAAGAGCAAGTTCTTTGTGAACTTGAGGATGGAGCGAAAATGTTTGAACCATCAGTTGAGGCTACTGAACCTTATGATTTGTGCATGACTGCAGGTATTGCAGAAGACAGGGAAAGGATAGCTCTTGAAGAGAGCTTACGAGAAGACAGTAATGCAAAAGAACGAGGTGAGGCAGATTTGTCTCAAGACAAAGAAGACAGTCATAGAACTGAGGGAAGAAGGACAGTTACTGGAAGATGTTAAGGAAGAACTCAGAGTTTTTGAGTCAAGGATGGAATCTAAGGATTCCACATGCAATTCTATTCAAGGAGAAATGCTTGAGGGAACAGATGGAATTATCTGTAAGTTAGAGAAAGGAATATCTCTTGATGATGAAAAGGAAGAGGTGACACTGTATGAAAGTCTTAAGAGTTCAGAGGAGAGCTCGGATCAGCATATTGATGTGCTAACAGAGGAGTTAGAGGAGAACCCAGAGCAACATACTGAGATGTTGCCAGAGGAGGAAGAGGCGCTGAGGCCTTATATTTTTAATTTTGATAATTGGTTCATCATTGCAGGTTTTGATGAAGATACTGCTGCAAAGACTAAAGAATATTTGGCACAGGGGAACAGCCAAATGAAGGAGGAAAAGAAAGATTATGTGGAAGTGCTTAATCCATGGAGCAAAGATATTAAATTGCTGGAAAGTATACTGGAGAATCAGGATTCAGTACAAGAGGAGATAGCCATGGAAGAGGAAGAGAAGTCTCAATTTCAACATTGGGAAACAAAAGAGCTTGAGGATGAAGTGCAATTCTTTGAGTGATGGCTTAAGGAAGATGCATATGGAAAAGACTGCAAACTAAATATAGATCCAAGTGAAGAGAAGGCAGAGTTATAGGATAGTCATAACAACAGTTTACTTTTTGAAAGTAAATTTGCAGAAAGATATTCAAGAAATTTGGGTAGCAGCAATATCTACAACAGTTTCTGGAGCAATTCAGAGTAAGAATCCTGAATATACGCAGAATGTGGGGTTGCAATAGCTAGTGGTCAGAAACAGTAAATTTCAACAAGAAAGAAGAAGCAACAAATGGCAGAGTATATACCAACCCAAGGATATGCTGGACATGGTGATTGAGGAATTGTGCAAGTTAATGATGAAAGAGTCCAGATGGAGAAAACTGACAGCAGAAGGGATGATCAATCAGGATTTGAAGCTGATTGAAAAGAGGAGAATGAACCAGAAGACAGCAAACATGCAGCAGCAGCAAAGGTGTAGGGCATTTGGACAGTTACAGACTAAAGTTTGGGACCCTGGAGGTTTCCCTATCAGCATATGAAGTCACATGATCTGGAGATCATGATTATTTTCTACCTTGGGAGTCTGACGCAGGAGCATCATGGTTCCAAATTTTGTACATTTAGTAGAATCTAAGGGGTCTTGTGTTTTCAAGGAAATTGGTTCCCTAAATATTTAACTAATGTAATTTACAATGTTTTGAGTGATTTTATGTGAGAACTTTAGAATAGGATTTAATTAAATATTGTGAGGCATATTTGTAAATGTTCTCGAATGAAGAAGAACATGAGTGATTGGTGAGGATTGAGAGATTCTGAAATATTGATTACAAATCTTAGATTAGAAGTTAATTTATGATTTTGTGGAGTTGAGAGGATCCTTAGGAATTAGTTGAGTCAAAAGTGGATTTAGAAGATTTTTAGGATATGGTTGAGCAAATTATTGATCTGAACCAGAATTGGTTGCAAAATCCTTTTGTATAGATATTTGTAAGCCTCAAAGGCATTAGAGAGGCCAATTAAAAAAATATAGGAAGATACTTGGTAAGAATAGGGGAATACTCAGTAGCATTGAAGAGGCCACTGATATAGAAAATCAGGGCGAGAAGAGATTCATTACTGTAAATATTGCTTGTGAATATAAAACTCAATTCTAAGTTTATGTGGGATGCTTCGGTTGATTTGTGTATTTATTAAATTGCTTTGTTGATAAGGCCAAAGAGAAGACAACACGCACCAGGGAGTGTTAGTGAGGTAAGAAATCGTTACCACATAGTCCAAGATGTGTATGTTGTTGACAAAATCATCACTTGAATGAGGAAAGGATTGAAGCCCAAGGGCCAATACCATTTCAATGAGAAATTGGTAGTCCCAGATTCTATGAGAATGTCAAGAATGATGAGAGAAGGAAAGTCATTGTCCATGTGAAGAACTGATTGCTAGTGCTAATGTGATTGGTGTAAATTTGGGGTGGCACGTGAATAGAAGACAAAACACAAGCATTCCTGTCGATGACAAGGAAAATAAGTGAAAGAAGATCTGTAAATGTGCTGGATCTATTGATGCATGTATTTTGTCACCCTGATCATAGTTTTCAAATGAGTATTGATGCCGAAATGGATTTCCAAGCCTCACTGCACATTGAGAGCTATACTTAGAACTCGAATTTCAATAGTACTACCAATTTGTGTTAGGTACAATTTTAATTGAGAAAATGGAGAGATCTCATTCCCTATGCATCAGAGGCAGTATCGACAACACATTTTGATTGAACTCTATTTACTGTGATGATGAAACTGCAGAGCCGATCTAAAGAAATGAAGACCATGTCCAAAGGCGTTTTCAATTCAGAGCGCACTATATTCAGAGTTAATCCTGGGATATGAGCAGACTATTCTTAGGTCTACATTATTTGGGTAATTGCGGCCATATGGCTGCATCACTTTGTTGTGAGACAAAGATTATACCAAATCACTATGAACTGTAGGTCCTTCATAACACCAAACTGAGATTACTTCAGAGCACTGAACTGTAGTCTATATTACCTTGTCTGAACTGCAGCACAAAGACCATTCTCTCAGATATCCAAGCTTCTATTTCTGTGACTAGCCCTAAACAAATTTGTTGAAAAGTGTAACTAGGTTTGATCTTCATAATGACATGTGAATATGATTTTATGTAATGATATGTAAATAAGAAAAATTATTTTATTGACTTGCTTCATGGGTTTCATGACTCATGAGAAAGGGATTTTGTTGTCGAGTCAAGACTCCCATTGAAAGTCTTTAGTATTTATTTGTCATCTAGTCGTAAAATGTTAGAGTCATTGTCATGTAATGAAGTCATGTTCACTTTGTAAAAGAGTCAATCTTGTCTATGTAAAGTATCCTCCAAAACCTTGTCACCTATCCTCTTCAACTTGGCCTACAACAATGAGCGAAATTGCTAGATGAAGTCGGCCTAACCTCAAGTGAACATGTTGGCATAAAGGACATGTGTGGAGCTGTATAAACAGACCCACTCTGACTCACTTGAAGATATACAATTCAATCAAGCAACTCGACTTGACTTCGATAAGCAAAAGTGTAAAGGTAAAGGGAAACAAAAGTGCGAAAGAGTCTAAGAGAAGTACGAAGAAAAAGGCTTCAAGGAAAGTGCGAAGAAGAGCGAAGAAGCTTTCTTTTGGGCAGTGCAAAGATAGGATTCTTCTAGGCAAGTGAAGGAGGTTTCTTCTAGGCAATGCGAAGATAGGATTCTTCTAGGCAAGCAAAGGAGGTTTCTTTTGGGCAAGCGAAGGAGGTTTCTTCTGGGCAGTGCGAAGATAGGATTCTTCTGGGCAAGCGAAGGAGGTTTCTTCTGGGCAGTGTGAAGATAAGATTCTTCTGGGATCTACAAAGGAAAGATTCTTCTGGGTATAACAAAAGGAGGTTTCTTTTGGGACAACATAATTCTTCTGGGTGACCAAGATCTAGAGACCGAGTTTTCTCTAGAAATCAATGAAAGCCTAGAGAAATCAAGAAGAAGCAAGTGAAGGATAGAGACCGAGTTTCTCTAGAAGGAGCCCAGGAGGAGCAATTTGAGATCAAGCAAGAAGTCGAGAAAAGAAGATGCAAGACATCAAGGTTAATGACAAGGATCTTAGAATGATACTAGAGTTAAGGGTCTGTGTCATGGTCTTGGTACTTATCAATTGAAGATCTAGAAGAAGAAGTTTGATCAGGTTTTCCTCTCAAGAGGTGAGAGGTTTTGGCCCTGGCTGACAAGCTTACATATTGTGTCACTTGTTTATTGTGCATATTGGTAATTGTCTTGATGAGAAGAACACATTAATAAGCTAAGAAAGAGAACACTATAATCTAAGAAGTAAAAGTACATCACAAGCAATTATCAAGCAGAAGAAATCTTGTAAATTTGAATGCCCTAGATTTCTCAACATGGTATCTGAGCTTAGGTGTTGAAGAAAAGAAGGGGAATTCAAAGAACGTAGACACACACGAATTGAACTTCAAAGGACCAAGTAAGAGATCTAGATCTTCATCGAAGAATACTCCAAGCAAGAGTCTTAAAATTATCTTCAATAAGGAAGTAGGAAGAAAGACTGAAACCCTAGAAGCACTTCATAGATCATCACTCATACATTACCAAGGAAGTAGAAGCTCTTCAAATTTATGGAAGATTAGGTCAAAAGGAAATCTTTTCTCTATTGAGGCAAAGATATCATAGAAGGCAGTCTTCCCTAACCGAAGTAAGAATCTTCTTAAAGAATCGAAGTAAGAAGCAACAAGTTCGTCATCAAGTTGAAGATTCGATCTTCACAACTAAATACCTTTTTATTAATTGAGTAAAAATGACTTCATGTTTCAAGGAGAACCAAAAGCTGGTTGGGATATAAAACTTCCTTGTATGGAAAAGAAGGATAGACATTGTCGGATTGTCCTCAAAGTAAATGAAGTCATTGATCATGTCCATGGAAAGGTCTCCAAGCCATCCAAAGAACAAGCATTATTTGAATACATGGAAAGGGATCTCAAGGTTCAAAAGATTCTTAAGTAGTCTATCAAAGATCCACTCATTTCCTATGTAGCTGCGTTGGAGACATCTAAAGAAATATATGATAAGCTAGGAGAATTTTTCGCTAAAATCACGATAGAAAATATCATATCACTTAGATCTGATCTACATAAATTGAAGGTGTTAAAGGATGAAGGGATATCGTCATGTCTCTCAAAGGAATCTCAAATAAAAGTTCAATTGCAGGATCAAGGAGAGAAGGTATCTAATAACGAAAAGATCTTTGCTATTCCAAATGCATTAATTGATGAACAAGGTAACCTCATATCTAATGATGACGAGGAAGCTATCCCATTCATCAAATTATGGTCTCTCTGCAAGGCAGAGATAGACAGGATGGAGAAAGAAAGTGACAAAAAATCAGATAGAAGGGAACAATTAGTGACAAGACGAAAAGGAAAATTTGGAAAATTTGGTACTCCAAAGAGGAAAAAGAAGAACGTCGCTTTGAAAAGATGCTATGGTTTTCAAAGTCTTGGGCACTATAGAAGAGATTGTCCTAAACAAATAAGGGACAAGGAAGAAGGCTATACTACTAAAGAAGTGAAAGAACCTGAGACAAAGAAGCTTAAGAAGGAAGAAGCAAAAGGATCTCTACTGTGACTGAGATGATCTTCCTCACTAGAAGGTAGCTTTCACTTGTAACTTATAGATAGGAAGTAGTGAAAATAAGATGGGATGCATTATACTAGAAAGAAGCATCATGATAGAAGCATTAAAAGTAAAAGCTCACGACATGGGAAACAAAAAGGATGTCTGGAATAGATTCTACTATTTATAAAGAATAGGAAGCTCTTGGGAAACCTCATTAATATTTAGAAGCAGAAGTCATCATCGACTGGGATCATCATAGTCAATAAAGAAAACATTTGTCAGGTGAGGATATGAAACATTCTCAAGTTTCTCTGATAGAATTCTCATCAAAGGATTCACCAATATAGAAAGAAAGCAAAGGTTTTCATCAAGAATTCCAAGTCGTGGGGTTCAAGGGATGATGGTATGATGACATAATAGGAAAGCAGGGTTGAAGGATAAAGTCCTTTCGAATGAAGCTACTACAGGAAGTCTGGATGACTGAAAGGAAAATGAGGTATGTATGCTTACATAGAATATTATGAAAGTCATGTCATATGGTTGTAGATAATAATATGGATCACTATCTTGGAAAATATGATCAAAAGAAGAAGGGGTCTCCTCCTCCAAAAGATTGCAGAAGAGCATATATCACACTAAATGAAATCAACATAATTTTTTCTCATATGATTCATAAGGGAATTGACTACAATTGAGGAACTCTGATTGGAAGCTCTTGGGAATGAAGTGTGTGGAAAGAAAAAAAGAGATCATGAAAATATGCAACGAAGGTAGAAGGCATTCAACATCCGAAGTCCAAGAAGATTTGACTAGAATATCTCTCGAAAGGATGTGAAGACTCTGCCAGGAGTCAGAAAAAGACCCTTGACAATAAGGAAATGTTTTAATCTGCATGCAAGATGTTGATGCCTATAAGAAGACGTCATGATGAAAGACCATCACAAAGGTAATTTTGACTTAAGAGTTAGTTGTTTATTTTTGAACTAACATCTGGATGGGCTTATATAGGACTGCCAAAGGGAAGATCTGTGAATGACTTCCAAGAGGACCATATTGAAGGATGTAAGATCCTTCTAGAAAATATGGCATAAAAGCAGAATGACGAAAAGGAAAGACCAGATGGAAAAACTTATGAATCACTTTCTGATAAGTTGAGGACATGACTAGCTCATGGATAAAAGTCATGGATGATTTGTGCCCTATGTAAGGGTCCCCGTAAGAAGAAGACTCCCTGACGAAAAAGAAATTCATGACATTGAAGCAAGGAGCTCTTCAAGCAGCTGATTGTTCCAGGATCTCCACGAGGAGCTATAGTAGGTCCCTAGTTAAGATGGAGCTTGAAAAGAAGTTTCTTGCTTGGAAGAAACTTGGAAAATTCCTAAGCAGGGAGCTTAGGTACATTCCTTTGTGATAGGAATGAGTACATTCCTTTAAATGGAATATGTCCTCCTGGTTTGAAAAGGAGAGATAGACATGTTGTTCTGGTCTTCACCTGGGAAGATAGAATGGAGGATTATGTAATCATTTGGCATCTGATACTCTTTGGGGTTGACATAAGGCACCCCATGAAAGAATAGTTGTCGAGGATTGATATTCTTTGAGAATTGGGGAGTCCAAGATAAGAATAGTCCTCATGGAACATATCTGAGAGAACCTAGGTGGGGTATGTTCCGAGAAAGACAATGATAAGTGTGTGTATAAATCATTGGGCTCGCCAGCATTGAGCTCAGATCTTGTGTAGAGATGGAGTTGTTACTCAAGGCCTTGCTATGAAACAATGTTGGTTGATATGACGTTGTACAAATGAGTTACAAATCAGAATTCTTCTTATGAGAGATTCTTCAAATTGAGAAAGTCAAAGTACCATTATGAATACCTTCCTAATTAACAAGGAGTGTTGAAAAGTGTAACTAGGTTCGGTCTTCATAATGACGTGAATATGATTTTATGTAATGAGATGTAAATAAGAAAAATTATTTTATTGACTTGCTTCATGGGTTTCATCAGCAAGGGATTTTGTTTTTGAGTCAAGACTCCCATTGAGAGTCTTTAGGATTTATTTTTCATCTAGTCATAAAACGTTAGAGTCATTGTCATGTAATGAAGTCATGTTACACTTTGTAAAAGAGTCAATCTTGCCTATGTAAAGTATCCTCCAAGACCTTGTCACCTATCCTCTTCAAGTCAGCCTACAACGATGAGAGAAACTGCTAGATGAAGTCGGCCGAACCTCAAATGAACATGTCGGCCTAAAAGACATGTGTGGAGGGGTATAAATAGACCCACACAAACTCACTTGAAGATATACAATTCAATCAAGCAACTCAACTTGACTTTGATAAGCAGAAGTGCGAAGGTGAAGGGAAATAGAAGTGCAAAGAAGGAGTCTAAGAGAGTACAAAGAAAAATGCTTCAAGGAAAGTGCGAAGAAGAGCGAAGAAGGTTTCTTTTGGGCAATGCAAAGATAGGATTCTTCTGGGCAAGCGAAGGAGGTTTCTTTTGGGTAGTGCAAAGATAGGATTCCTCTAGGCAAGAAGAGGAGGTTTCTTCTAGGCAATGCGAAGATAAGATTCTTCTAGGATCTACAAAGGAGAGATTTTTCTGGGTATAACAAAAGGAGCTTTCTTTTGGGGCAACATAATTCTTCTATGTGACCAATATCTAGACACTGAGTTTTCTCTAGAAACTAGTGAAAACCTAGAGAAGTCGAGAAGAAGCAAGTGAAGGATAGAAATTGAGTTTCTTTATAAGGAACCGAGGAGGAGCATTTTGAGATCAACCAAGAAGTCGAGAAAAGAAGAGGTAGGACATCAAGATTAGTGAGAAGGATCTTGGAAGAATACTAGAGCCAAGGATCTATGTCATGGTTTTGGTACTTATCAACTAAAGATCTAGAAGAAGAATTTTGATCGGGTTTTCCTCTGAAGAGGTGAGAGGTTTTGGCCCTCGCTGACAAGCTTACATATTGTGTCACTTGTCTTTTATTGTGCATATTGGTAATTGTCTTGATGAGAAGAACAAATTAATAAGCTAACAAAGAGAAGACTATAATCTAAGAAGTAAAAGTACATCAAAAGCAATTATCAAGAAGAGAAATCTTGTAATTTTCAATGCCCTAGATTTCTCAACAAAATCTTCGTTGTCCTACCTCATCTATCTGAGTTCCTTCTTGGACATCCGAACTTGTCACTGAACTGTTCACCCGAATTTCAAAGATATGTCTTAATTTCTTCACTGTAGAAACGTAGATACCCTTCACGCATACATATAGTGGTTTGCCCATATATATAAGCCGACATGACCTCAACGAAGGGATGTGTCTCTAATTAGGTGAGTCAACATGTTCCATCTACTTCATCTTGAGGCCGACTTGAAGAGGAGAACCATGTGCTTGTCTTGGAGGGCTATTAAGCAATCCTATAGACTTAAATACATTTGTAACATGCCCAAGAAGGGTTCTTCTTACATGACATTAACTCTTTTGACAAATCCTAAAGGCTCACAATGGGAGCCATCTAAAAATAAAATCCCTTGCTCATGAAACCCATGAAGCAAGCATTACAATAATAATTTTATTTTTCTTCTTTTCATCTTTTACAAAAATCATAATTATATGTCATTATGAAGACCAAACCTAGTTACACTCTTCAACATAGTCCAACCGCCGAAATTACATAATACTGATAGAACCACGTCCACGAGCCACTGCTGTCACACTCAACAACAAAATCACGTCTCAACGACTGACTACACCTCCGTTTGAATCGCACTATGATTATCAATCTGTCAACCCCTGTCCTCTCCACAAAAAAAAAAGTTGTTGACCTAGATTGTCATTGATGTCAATATGGCAATATTCTAGGATACTAAATGATGATATGAAGCCAAGGAGAAGCCGAATAGATCCATGAAAAAACAGGAGCAAGAAGTCAAGGAGCAAGGCCATCAGGAAAGCTAAGCCATGAGTAAGAGTCTGTAAATGGAGGAGTTAACAAAGGCATATCAAAGCTATTGCTTATGCTTAAGAGTATTGCAAAGTATCAGAGGAGTATTGTAGAATATCAGAGCAAGAGAGGCATATCGAGAGTATCGCTTGTATTATATGCCCAAGAAGTCCCATAAAGAGGAAGAAGTCATCAAAAGAGAAGGAACAAAGAGGAACATGCATCAGGAGGAGAAGTCGGTGGAAGAGCAGTTAACAAAGGAAACATATCATGAGATATCGGAGGAATATCAGAGAAGAGCTATTGGAGTAGTGTATTGGAAGCCATTGGAGTGACAAACCAAGAGCAAATAAAAGCAGATAAGAGCATAGCAGTATATATATATATATATATATATATATCGAAGAAATCACATCGGCGGGTTCTATTAAGTACCACAGGAAAAACACTAAAGAAATGAATCAAAGTGAGAAGATAGATGAAGATTGAACATACAAGAACCATTGAATCTTGGAGATCAACATATGAGATTGTTTGTAATGAACAGTTAAGATTAAGTCGCGCAGCGTAAACTGAAAGAAATGAATGATGAAGATTAATTTAAGTATTAGTGGGTGAGGAAATCGAAGGAGTCTTCATAGCCGTTGATGGTAGAATATCTACAGTCATCAGGAGCTATATAGCTCGGGCGTTAGTCAAAGAGAAAAGCGGGTTTGTAATAGTGGTAGTGGTTTTCGGGCAGGCACTAGGCAATAAGTGGTATTTAGAGGAGAGCACCTAATTCCATTAACCGAGCGACACATATGGGTGGAGAGAGAAAACCACTTTTTTGGGTGGTTATTTCCCTTGCAAGTGGCTCACCCGAAATTCATGCAGGCCATTGGATCTAACATGGGTTGATCGATGGCGAAGGATCAACAGACGGTTTTGAGTTGATTGGGTTAAGTTGGGACCGTTAGATCTAAAGAGAAGAGATCAATGGTGGAGGACTGATCCGAAAAAGGCAAACATAGGAAAATGTGCAAAGGTAGTAAAATGGCGGAAAAGGTAAGTTAAGCATGATTATTTTGTATTTCTATTATATAAACATTATAATAGAAATAGCACGAATATAAGGATTTCATGTGGTTAAATTCTATATAACCAATGTTATAGAGTGGGAAGGTTATATATATATATATATATATATATATATATATATATATGTGGACCCGCTGCACCATTATAAATTGCCCTATTGTTATGTCGCATCCATCTATTGGAACTCTCATAGTGCAAGTTATAAAGGGCTATCACCCCCGAACCACCGATTGCGATATGTATGCGGACCCGCTGCAACATTATAATACGACCTATTGAAATATACCATCCATTGAATCGCAATGTTCAAAAGAATTGACACCATCGGACTGCCAATTGCAATATATATTACGGACCTGAATGCACCATTTAACATGACTAAATGTAATATCGCATCCGCTGTATCACTAGTCTCTAAGGGATGTCAAACCACTGATTGCGATGGATAGTGACGTGACATGTGGGACCTCTCTGTTGGTACAACCTCTCCAATGAAATTCTCTATAGATAAGGATTGAGTCTATTGTATAAATATTAAAGAAAAAATGGCCTCTCTGATATTGTTTAATATGCAACATTTCTTTGTAATTCGGCCTCTCTTCTGAATTTATGTGTCCTGTGAGTATTGGAACACTCGAATAAACAGAGGCAGCCATGGATTGGGAAGCCGAAGAATCAAGCGAGCGTAGATGGACGAGCGAGCGTAGAGGAAGCTAAAGCGATTGGAGGAGGGAAGCCAAAAGGTCGAGCGAGCATTGAGGAAGCCGAAGGTCAAGCGAGCATTGAGGAAGCCGAAGGTCAAGCGAGCATTGAGGAAGCCGAAAGTCGAGTGAGCATTGAGGAAGCCGAAGCTCAAGCGAGCAAGGAGGAAGCCAAATGTTAGGCATATCAAGATAAGAAAACAGAGAATTGTCTTTATGCAGTAGTTGTTGGCGAACTGGAAGAAAGAAGGAAGCCGATGGTCTAGCAGGATAGAAAGAGGCCGAAGGTCTAGCAGGATAGAAGGAAGACAAAGGTCCAGGCGTACAGGAGGCAGACGAAGGTCCAACAACTCTGTTGATCATGTTACCCTGTGAAAGACTCAAACCTGTGATGAATTAATCAGCTACATAATGCATACTAAAGAACAATTCTGTGATATAATAACTAAAGTTTCATTTGATATCGCTTGAAAGGAACAGTAGCCAGCACCAGTATTGAAGCATATGTGAATGTATTTCTGGGAAGTAAGAGATTGCAATAGCAAGAACAGTGCGCAGTAGTCACGCTGGAAGCATTCACCATGACAGTGAGAACAGAGGCTTGAAATAGAGAGTTGGTTCTTGTGCAAAGCTTAGTGTAGCTAATATTAGACTCACTAAAGCTGTGTGGAGACTACAGTGAAGCTGTAAATAGACAAAATTCAGTAAAGAAGAGTTTTGGGAGCAGAAAATCATTATCAAACATGCCTTGACAAGATTGGGTCGGAGCCCTTGGGGTTGGAGCCTCAGAATTGGAAGGATTAGTGTCCTTGGGGTTGGTGCCTCTGAAGTGGAAGGATTGGTATCCTTGGAGTTAGTACTCCTATATCCAAGGTTGGTGCCTTGACAACAGAGGGTTGGAGCCCTTGATGTTGGTGCCTTAACAAAACAGAGTTGGTGCTTGGCAACAGATTGGAACCACATATACATTGTATCTATTTTATTGCAGATATTATATTAATAAAGGCATTTATTCTTGTTGTTCATCTTGTGTTTTGAATATAAATGTTTTAAATGGTAAAATAACAATTGAAAAGAAATACTGATTCACCTCCCCTCTCAGTATTTCCAACAAGGCTGCGGCGAACACCACCCCTCATTGGCTTCCTCACCGCTCTTTGTTGGCGAACATTCTGACGACCACCCTACCATTGACCACACACCGCAGCCTGGAATCAACTTTTTGTTGCTATCAGCCACATTACATTGTGCTTCTAATTCGCAAACCTGCATAAAAAAACCCACTGTAGGCCCAACCCTTGTCCTAGGCGACATATCCACCATACCATTGCAACATACGCTTGTGCTTATTTTGCCAGACCGAGTCCTGCCACCGCACTTCCACGACCAGTCACTGACTTCCTCAATATCTCTCCACTGTTTGCCCACTATAGTCACCGTTGCATATCGCTCGACAACTGCCCAATAGCAATCCAACATCGCTTCTAGAACCAACTATCCAGCCGCCACAACAGTCGCTAACATCAAAATATTGCCTTCATCATCGGCAGCTCCCCACTGTTGTCGCTGGCTTCCACCTAGTGTCGCAGGAACTACCCCCCTCCCCCCCACCCCTAAAGGATCTGGAAGCAAAACCACGTCCTGTACAGATGTGCCACCAATTCTTCAACAGAACCACGGATCTGGAAATCGGATCCGTGATTCCACCTTTTTTTGGAAATTTTTAGAAAATTGGATCCGTGGGAGGGGCGATTAGTGGTTCCTACTGCTCGATCTACAGATTCAGAAAGGATCGGGCACAGATCTATGGAGGTTTGGGCATGTATCCACCACGGATCACAAGAAGATCCAAGAGAAGGTGGACATTCACACGATTCCAAGGGGCTTTTTTCATTTTTTTTTATTTATTTCGAACTATTATGTGAGGAACTACACTTTCCAAGTAATGCCAAGGTGCCCCTTGATGCTCCCTAAATGCTTCCTAGATGCTCCCTAATGGTAATGCTGAATTCTTAAAGTGAAAGTGACATTCTCCTTTATCTTTCATTTCCATCCTTTTACTTAAAGTTTTAACATTACCATGAAATGACTCAAGATGTTTGAGAACAGTTCCAACCTCATCAGACTTCATATGGAGAATATAGAATTTCATATCCCATTCAAAATTCAACAGACTTAACAATTTTTAGGATCAATTGGATTGTGGCATTTCATTGGATTATATCATGTATGAGGGCATGTGGTTGGCATTTAATCAAGAGCATCAAGCCCTATATGTACCCCAGTGTTGGTGTTGCTGATTGTTGAACTCCTTTGCCATGGCCTTAACAATTATGTACCCTTCACTCAAGTCAAAATGAGTGATCAGGCATGTTAAGCTTTCTCTACCATATTATAACGCTTGGATTACGCTGTTTGATCAAAATTAGGCAATGTTGACTAATCTCGCTATAGAATTGAAGTAGAGGCAAAGGCTAGACAAGAGAAGTGGAATCTAGATTCTAGATGGTTGATGATGGAATATTTAATTATTGATGTACAATGGATACCATATCTATCTTGATTTATGTAAAAATATGCATGTTTTCATGACTTCTACAACTAATTTGGTATTTTGGATTTTTTTTAATATAAATGCAAAAAAATATATATATATATATATAGTAGACACTTTTGAGATACTTTGCTTCCTAGATTTTTAGGAAATGATGCTTTCGCGTCCGCACTTCGAAAAAGTGTCCCCACTTCGTGCAACATTGCTTCCGCGCAACACCACCACCACCAACCATTTCCCTTATCGATGCTCTTCCCTGGCTATCATCCATTCACAACCAGTCAACAATTTAATTTTGTCCGGAACAGTTTATGTTCCCCGACATCATTTGCTCATTCGTCCTATTGTCCCCCACCAAACATTGCTTTGTTCCAAATTGTCTTGTTTCACGTTGACCTACAACATTTTGTCCACCAAAATTTATTATACATATATAAACATATACTATATAGTTATCATATAGTACCATATATATATTATTACAATTTTAATTTTCATATAAATAGTCAATTATAAATTAATTATTTATATTAAAAAAATTACAAAGAATTTCTTAAATATTAAAAAGGGTTACTTTTAGAACCTGAAGTTCACCTTGATAAATGAAAAATGGAGTCTAATTCGAAAATAAATGAAGTGGCTATGGATTCCATACATAATTTTACATTTTGGACCAGATGTCCATTTTGTCAAACAAAAGATCAATATTTATCGATTTTTAAAAATCGCACAATACCTTGTCCAAAATGTCGAAGATTGTTTACTATAGAAGAATATCAAGATAACACCCAGAAACAAATTAAAAGATTAAAAGAAGAAATCACAAAACTTCAACAAAAGAACGAAGCATCAGTAAAGAAATATAAAAATCTTGAAGACATGTTTTACAATAAGTCAAAAGAAGAAGACGAGGAAGTTTTGTGTCTAAGGCACTATTGAGAAATTAAGGGCAAGACAAAATTTCAATTTCTCTTAACTATGACAACTACTTGTGATATTATTTCCTTATATTCAGCTTCTTATAGTTAGCATGTGTTATGATCATCAACTAGCTATCAAAACGAGAAGATCAACAATGCATAAGCACATAAGATATTGGCACCAAGCCAGGGAGAAAACCTCTCCAAACCGTGAGAGCAAAAACCCTTTGAACTCTTTCTTATAGAATCTTTATTGATAAATTCCAAAACTATTGACACAAGACTGCCTTCAACATCAAAATGACAAACCCTCCGAAATGTACCCAAGTAAGAATTTTCCTTCTACTACTTTGCACTGCATAGTACATCTACAACAAGAGAATGACAGTCCGCAATTACGATCTAGGATAGGCTCATCTAGCCTTCCCTTTTCTTCGCTTTTCTTGTAGGCTAACCATATATATTATAACCCTTTGATTTGAGCTTGATCTAAGATTCTTTGATGCCGAGATAGTGTCTATTCTAGGGCAACGAGAACAAAACTATCTACTTTAGAAAGTAGACATACGTGCGAGGAAGACTAGGGTTCTTCTAGACCTTCTATTACTTCAATGTTCTTGGCTATGGATCCTTACTTCAATGTTCTACTGCTAAATCGAAATTCTAATCCAACAATACATCAATATAGATTGATGCCCTATCCCAGATCAGAAAGTCACACGTGTGAACAAAATTGATGAAGACTTCGGATGAGGGAACATACTTCTCCACTGACTATGGCTATCTCTTCTTCGTCTCCTTTATCTTGACTTCTCTTCATAAATGCGTAAGAGTGATTTTTGTTGTATGGAGGTATCATCATTGCCTATATATAGGCTTGTCTCTTCATCTTTAAGTCGACTTGATCCCTTAGTTAGGCCGATGTCATCGGAGGCTTCTGGAATTGATCGAATACATTATTTCAAGCGGCTTCCTTGTATCAATTCAGTGGGTACATTTCGGTGGTTTTCATTGATGATCTAGGACTTTTTGGCTAATAATAATTACATTTACAAGTGTAACAATCCTTTTACATTACTCAAGGCTCTTAAATGGGAGCCATTACTAGACCAAGAAAATTCTTGAGCATGAAACCCATGACTGAAGCAATAATATAAAGATATTCTTGATACAAAATTATATCATTGACAATATGAAGACCGAACCTAGTTACATTATTTTCAACAGGGACCATAATCAAAAGTTACTTGAACAAATTAAGAAATCTAAGGTTAAGAAACAAAGACTAAAACAAGAAAAAGAAAGTTCTGACTAGAAGCTCAACAAAAGTCTATCAAAGAAGGAAGAGGAAAATTTACACTTAAAGAACCTTAATAAAAAATTATTGGAACAAATCAAAAGTATAAAAGATAAAGAGAAGGATACCAAAAACAAATTCAACAATTCAGAAAACAAAGAGCTTCTACACTTAAAGAATCATAACCAAGCCCTTCTTACGCAAATAAAGAAACCAAAAATTGAAAAAAAGTCACAAATGACAAGTTAAAACAACTTCAAGAAGAAGCATTGAAGTCTCTACTCATTTTAGTCCAAGTTGAAAATAAAGGAATAAATACCAATCCAGTTAATATCACAACTCAAGAGGATGAGAAATCAAAAGAAGTTAAAGCATATTCAGAATTTGCAGTGCAAACGATGGACATTCCAAATGATGATGCCAACTCAAAAACAACAACACTTGAAGGAAATCAAGGAATTGCCACTAACATGATAAGGCAAAGTCCAACCAGAATAACTCATTATCAACATCTGAATCACAAGAGAAGACTTTTCAATCAGTCTACGTACTATTATCACTCAGAACGAAAACAACAGATTTATGTTCCAAAGAATACTGAAGTTTGCATAATCCAGTTCAATGGTAACAATTCATTGCAAATTTCCAGTGACTAGAAGATTTCAGTGTATTAATATAGGATGGTCAGATCCATTTTCGATTCGACAATTTTATTTATTGCTCCAATGATCATATTGTCTTGCAACAACAAAGATGATAGTTCCACGACGAGCTGAAAAAGAGATTAAGGCTTTTCATTGGTAAGCTTTGAGGACAAAGATTTTTGAAGAAAGGGGCAATGTTATGAATATAATTCATATAAAATAATAAATACAAATTTAAATATAATAATAAATAATAATTAATGAACTAATAGTTAATTAATTAGTAATGAAGAGGCATGTCTTAGAGACATGACCATTCATGAAAGGGCACCTACCTATGGTATATAAGCAAGTTCTCATTCTCATTTGTAATAATTTCATATATCATATTAATTCTTATACAATATTTAATATACGTTACTTGTCCTGCAATGGATGTTTACATCTTTGAAGTATTTTGAAGCTTACTCCGTTTTGTATACAAACATTTTTCATTACATCCAAGGGGTGCCAGGATGTAGAAATGGACTCCAAACATAGTCGACAAGGGGTTGGCCCTTTGTTTTCCAAGCAAGAACCTGTAGTGCTCCCAAGTGGGTGTTGGGACACAAGGACATCATCATGGGTCTCCAAATGGATCGAAAACCCTTGTAAACCATCTGCAAGAGCTAGAATGATGACATAAGCCCTCCCTTTGGAGCAGGAGAGATCCTTTAGACCCTGGAACATCTTCCAAGTGTATGGTGCAAGTGTGGAGCCAGTTCGACATAATGAAGTAGGTGCATCAACCTCATCCAAAAGGTGGAACACGAGCAATCCATGAGCATTGTTGGGGATCCATGAAGTAATCTCTAGTATGTTGGAGGCTCATGGCTATTAATGCTCACCCTGCAAGTGCCAAAGTGGCCCTCTAGAGGGCTAGGACCCCGTATAGGGAGACCAAGCCCACAATGGAGATCCACCTACAATCTTGCATAAGATCCAATGCGTGCTCTTGCCCTTTGTTGACCACTGGAGTGGCACCTGCTGATTAAATGAAAAACTCCATGCCCAAGGATGATCCAGAAGACACTTGTACCATCAGATATCATCAATCAACAAAGTTTTTTAACTCTACTTGTATTTTCTCATCATCTTTCTTGTACCCAGATTCCACACCCTGCAGGTAATTGTAAGCTAAGTCACAAGACACGTCCCCCAGGGTCCCGTGTCCCGTATTTTACATATTGGACACGAAAATGGCCCTAATACGTGTCAAATACGATTTTAACTGTGTCATGAAAACTTGAATACGTATTCGTCGTTTTCCTTCGTGTCCTAAATGTAGCATACGCGTATTTGGTTTGTCGAATACATTGCCCTAACGTATTTCGACGTGTTGAATACGTATTGGGAAAAAACCAAAAATTAAAGCCTACGCGTTGGTCTATTTCGGGTTATTTTCGTCTGGAGCTGTCGTCTGGAGCTGTGAGCAAGGTGTTTGCCTTTGAAGTATGCAGCGTTCAAGATCGTAAACCAGTAAGCCAACCGGAACCCATGTTTTAACTTTTATCTGTGCATTTCTTTTTTTTGTCAAACGAACAGTGTGCGCAGTGAACCTTGTCGGCCCTTGGGGTATCAGTTTGAAGTTTGAACTGTGGTATGGGCAATAGCCAACAACTATTCATATTGGGTCACGGGTGTGTTTGTTATCCATGAAAGCCACTTACTAATAAAAAGACTTAAGTTTTGAGCATTACAATTTACACTATACAGTCTTTCTTTCTTGCAGTTTGTAGACACGGAATATAATCTTATCTCCGTGTCAGAATCATTGAAACAATGAAATATAATCTCAGTATTGCTTGAATCCCTTGACAGTTGACATTGTTCCTCGTTATGCCTATACTCCAGTGGTTACCGAAATTCTTTTCAACATGACTGAGATAACATCTTTAGGGTCATCGTGATCTCTATTATTGAGGACAGTAAGGGTTCCAAAATTCTTGATATCATATATACATTAACTGTGTATGAAGTAGATCTACCGAAATAGTGATCTTACCTTTAGGCTTTCATCTAAGTCGAGACTGTAATGGTTACTGCTTCTAAGTTCTATCATGAATCCGAGATTACTTATCCTTGTAACTTTGTAAGTTTTCACTCTTTATCCATTTTCTTAACCTCCCTTTTCTCACTGTAGATGCCATAGAGACAAACCGTTTCATCAAACTACATGGTACAAGCACAACCACATGCACTTATTAGATTTGGCCTGGCCCAAGTAGCCTAAACTGTAGCAATTTTGCTCAAGTGTGTAAAGGGTGGAAGACTATCCCTGACCCAGTGCCTAACCTCTTTGAAATATATGACTCCCTTATGTTAATTGTAAAGCAAATTACTGCCAGTGCTAGTAAGACTGGATACATAGCTTCAAGCTTGTGTAAGTTTGAAAGGCGGTCTTGATTGATGTTGTGGAAGATTTCAATATACTGTGTATAGCATGTTGCATGTCCTTGGAGCACTTGGAGGGTTTATGAAATGCTTTGTATGGTCTATACAACGAAGTATGTGTAGCTAGAATCCTTGAACAAAATGTTCATAAGGCGCTGTGTTATTCTATGTGCCGAAAAGTGCGTGTATTACCCCCTTATACACTACGTTGGAATATGACCTGTATTATAACCGTGGAACTGTACTATAAATCACTGCCTTTTGAAATCCATGAGAATCAAACATCAACATGTGCCCCACAGTTGTAGGACCTGTGCATTTAAAACCTGAGATCTGAATCCATGGTTATGTGCACCCAGCAATGCGAAAGCTGGAACTTGTATTGCTAAGAATCTGTCCCCTTTGCTGGAGAGTTAGCAGTTGTCACTACTGATACTGCGGCCCATGAAGATTGAGATTATATTTACTGCCAGAATGTCCATACCAATATCATTAGCTCCTCAAGTAATGTTTAAAGATGGCTTAATGATAGTAATACTATTAGCACCAACAGTTCCGGGCAGAAAGTGGATGGCTTCAAACTAATTCAATTTTTTCACATCTAGTTTCTAGGCACCTTGCCGCTTCCAGAATCCTTAGCAATAGGTATGACTGGGTAAAATTTCAAGGCAACCTTGACAGAGTTTTCAGCTCCATAATTCTATAAATCGGTGTTCCAATATCTATGTAGCTGTGCATATGGAACAAAAGACATGGATGCAGACTCCCAATTTACCAATATGGCTGAAAATGCATAATAAAACTTGAGAAACACCCTGATTTGCATTATGCTGATTTCACTCTTATTTATGGTACCTGCCAGTATGGCAGTATCAGATTTTCGAACATATATTATTTTTGTTGTCATGCTATGTGGCATTTTGATCTTTGGACTGTGATGCTGGCAGTGACAGGGTATTCTATTCCTTAAAGGCTATAAGTTTGTCATTAATCACATCAAAGACACCCCAACAATTTGTAAGTTTGTAACAAACTGAATATTGAATTAAAATTGAAAAATTCTTAAAACAGTGAAACACATATATGACAGTGATAGATTATTGTGACCTTTGACAGTGCATAATTATTGCAGTTTGTGACAATTTACAAACAGTAAGAAACAGCAAGACTGCAGTCTGCATGTTATCAACAGCTCCATCTCTGGGGCAATTTGAGTTGTTTTGCTCTTGAGTTATAAATTATAATTGTTTAACTTTAATTGTTTTTTTTGTAGGTGAAGGTGTGTGGACGCTATAACAGTGACAAGATTAATGGCTCAATCATCCAAGGCAGCCGGCAGAGGTCAAAGGAAGGGCGGTGCTATTCGTGCTCCCCCCCTCCAAGTGTTTCTGTTTCACCTTCTCTTGGTCATAGTGCCCCAAGTGCTTCAAGTGTAGGTGTTTCTCAACCAGCATTAACATATGATGCTGTTGCAGCAAGACAACAAGCACAGCTAAAAGAATACCCTCTTTGGAAGTATGTAACCAAGAAGCAAGTGCCAAAGACTGGTCCGGGAGGGAATGTGCATTGGTCTTGTAATTTCTGCAAGAGTGAATTTAAGAGCACTTACTTTCGAGTTAAGGGCCATTTGTTGGGCCTTCCTTGTGGAATTGGAGCATGCAAAAATATCAGTCCTAGAGAAAAAATGGATTTGGAAAGGGAGGATGCAGCTGGTTCTGGGAATGTGGTGGCAGCAAGCAGGAAAACTAGTAAAAATGAAGATCCTCTTCCATTCTTGAGGAATGCTAATAGTAGTAGATTTGGGAGAAAAGAAATTCAGCCAACAAAAAAGAGGGCAGCCCAAACTTATGGTGGTCCAATGGACAAGATTTTTCAGCGTGAGCAACGAGATGAGGTTGATCTTACATTGCCATTCTTTTTCTATCTCAACTTCATTTCTTTTAATGTTGCACGGTCTCCTATGTTTATTGAGATGTGTCGAGCTCTAGTTGATAGAGCTCCAGTTGGGTATGTGCCTACAAGTTCAGAAAAACTTAGAACCACATTGTTGGTTAAGGCAAGGAAGGAGGTGGATAAAATTCTACAACCTATTAAATCATCATGGATCTCATCTGGTGTCAGTATTGTTTCTGATGGATGGACAGATACAGCACGCCATCTTCTCATCAATTTCATGGTATATTCTCAAAATGGACCGGTTTTCTTGAAAGCAGTTGATGCTCTTGGACAATACAAGGATGCACAATATATGGGTGAGCTATTTATTAAAATTATTGAAGAAGTAGGCATTGAAAGTTGTGTGCAAATCATCACAGATAATGCACCTGTTTGCAAAGCAGCTGGCTTGATTGTGGAAACTAAATATCCACAAATATTTTGGACACCATGCATTGTTCACTCTTTGAATTTAGCACTCAAATCTATTGCTTCAGATGTGACATGGATTGGCAATCTTATTGAGGATGCACGCCATATCCGAAATTTTGTGCAAAACCATACCAATGCCCTCACAATATATAAAGAGTACACACATCTATCCTTGTTGAAGATTGCAGATACTCGGTTTGCTTCCTCATTCATCATGCTTAAGAGGTTGAAGGAGGTGAAGGCCGCTCTTGGGGCCATGGTTATTTCAGATCTTTGGTCTTTTTGGAGAAAGACGGATCAAACAGCTTCAAAAAAGGTAAAGGACATAGTGTTAGATGATGGTTGGTGGGAGAGGGTGGATCTTACCATAAAGATCATGAACCCTATCATTTCTTTCTTGCGGTTTGCAGACACGGACCAACCCATTTTAGGAGAGGTTTATGAGGGTTGGGATTCCATGATTGAGTCTATGAAGACTATTGTTATGGAGAATGAGTGCCCTGCATATGAGACATCAGCAGAGAGCTTATGGTCCACCATACAGGATATTCTTGTCTCTAGGTGGGATAAGAATTGCACACCTTTGCATTGCTTAGCTCACTCTTTGAATCCCAAGTACTACAGTCAAGAGTGGCTCCGTGGTGGGACCTCACACAGATACCCTCCTCACATGGATGGAGAGATTTCACAGGGGAGGAAAATAGCATTCAGAAGGATATTTCAGGATAACACATCTTTTCTTGAGGTGGAGGAAGGCTTTGTAGAGTTTTCCACCGGCACCAGGAGATTTGGGGGGTATGATGTACTTGGAGATAGGGGGGTCAAAAGTGCCTATGCATGGTGGGCAACTCATGGGGCAACATGCCCTATTCTACAACAGTTAGCCTTGAGGGTCCTCTCTCAAATTACTTCATCTTCTTGTTGTGAGAGGAATTGGAGCACTTACGAGAATCTATATAGTTTGAAAAAGAGCAAGCTTGAGCAATCCAGGGCGGAGACAATGGTGTATATGCACACCAACCTTCGTCTTATTTACAGGCAGAGACAGCAGTGGTTGAAGGGAAAAACCAAGATGTGGGATGTGTTTCCTGATGATATGGGCTTGGACGACAGTATTGAGTTGGCATTAGCCAACATGGATCTTAATGACCCAGTGCTAGAGCCAGTGACTTTTGATGATGAGACACAACATCTTGAGGGGTCATCCTCCACACCAACAAATGCAGCAGCAGATCCTGGATTGGGCATAGAGGAGGAGGATGGAGTACAGTCAGATGGCAGTGGCAATGATGGTGACTATGACATAGAGGACATGGACTATTGATAGAGTGATGAGTCATGACTCATGGACCAGTACCGAGCTACTCAGCTATGATATTCCTACTTATTTTGTATCTAGTATCTACTCTTTTGTATTTTCCATTGTCATTCTCTCAGGAGTCAGTGTCTACTATGATCTATCTATGTACATTGTAAACACTGAACAGTGATACATTTTGATTTTGATGACTTAATGGAAAATCTGCATTTTATGGTTTTAATATCTAAGTTCTAAATTTATAATTAGTAGTAAGTACTTACTACTTAGTTTCTTATGTGCTTGTAAGTTGTAAATTTTGATTCTATTTATTTTTTTAAAGTGAAGTATGAACTTTGAGAAATAATTATATTTTAATTTGATTAGATAAGCTGCAACCTGCAATTTAATATGGATAAAAAACTATATTTCGGTGTATATATATCTATATATATATATATAAAACGTGTCCCCCATGTCCTGTTTCCAGGTCGCTGCGTTTTGTATTGAATACTTGTATTTACGTGTCCTCTGTGTCTCGTGTCCTCGTGTCATGTGACTTAGGTAATAAGTGATACTAGTAATGATGTGTTTTGAGTCTCTAAAAGGCCTAAGATGTTGGGACTCGATCAACAAACGAGTACAGCTTGGAGTGTTTTTTGTTATCTGATTAATTATCCCTTCTTTTTCAGAGGCAGATAATTTTCTGGGTTTTTCACTCACTTTTTACCCCAATGCCGGGGTGAGGGTTTGAAGGTTGAGCCCCCAACACATCTTAGTGTCTAGAGTCGATGTATATTACCATACTAGACCACAAAAAAAAATAAAAATTCATGGAATTTGGTTAGGTATAGGTAGTCATTTTTTAAATCTTTAGATTTTTCGCACTGTGGAAAGTGCTAATGAAATTGTATTTGTAATGTAATAAGTGATGTCTAAAGAAGTTGTACGAGGTATGAGTAATGAAATTTGCACCTCTTACCCTCAAATTTATACTATGACACACTTTGAGGGGTTAAAAATGTGTTTTGAACCCTCAAAACCCACTTTTTCTAAGTTTAGTGGGAAATCTGACAATTAATTAACCAGAAATTAAATAAATGGAGAAAAATAAATATCCACACATGCTATATGTTGTGGAAATGAGGTGGAAAATTATGAGGGAGTTAAAGTGAAGTCCCTGTTGAAGAAAGTGTAACTAGGTTTGGTCTTCATAATGACATGATCTTTGTAAATGATGTAATAAAAGAGAATAAATTATTTTTGTATGCCTTGCTACATGGGTTTCATGAGCAAGAAGTGTGATTAGGTAAAAGACTTCTTCTTGATGTCTTTAGGATTTATTAACAAAGTCAAAGAGTCAAGTCATGTATGAAGGAGCTCTTTAAGAGCCTATGTAAAATGTATTCAAGTCAAAGCAACCCTCCAAGACCAAGAACAATCCTCCATTGGCAAGCTCAAGAAGTCTGCAAGCAAATCGATAAGAAACTCTTCAAGTCGGCTTCAATATTAAATTAAATATATAAATGGTAGTCATGTCAGCATGGATAAAAGTCTTGTCGGTTCACAAGTTCAAGTCAGCTCATTTTGGAGCACAAACCACTATAAATAGGTGGCTAGGGTCTGCGCAAAAGACAAGGGATAGAACTCGCATTTTCTCTCTAAAATTTCGTATGGAGAGAAGGAGCAGATCCACATTGCATTAGGGAAATTGTTTAAGGGTCTGACTGCACCTTGGATGGGTATAAGGTGCAAACAAACTAGATCTCGGATGGATAGAAGGAGCATGAAGGAGACCTCCGATGGGTATAGGAGCAGAGATCCACATCTCAAGAAGCAAGTTGCTCAGGACTTTGGATGGAGAGGTATAGAACAGTAAGATAGTCCCAGCATGACAATGATCTCAAGACTTCACTAATCCTTAAGTAAAGTCTCGGTACTATAGTGAAGAATATTCGGGCCTATCACCTAATAGCCTCAACATATGTATATGTGTCTCGATGCGCCTACTATATTGCATATCCTTAACAAACCTCAGTGCAATGATAAACTTGGTTACAGTATTGGTGAAAGTAAAGACACAGTCCTAATGTCGGTGACTATCACAATCTCGGTACAATGAGGAGGAGAAATATCACAGTGTCTTCATAATAAGGAGCAATACCATAGTCTCGGCATAATTAGAAGAAGCAGTGACAAGGAAGATCAGTCTCATCATAATGAGGAGTGACAAGGATCATCACAGTTTCAACATGATGATGATGAAAAGGATCTCATAGTGGCACACGTATAGTCATGATCCTATCTCAGTTATGATCCCGATCTTGAAGGCCATGATCTCAATGAAGACAAAAGATCTCAGTGACATGATGAAGAAGTAGCAGTGAAGATCTCAATGATGCAACAATGGTGCAGCAATCATGATGATCTCAGCAGTGACAGAGAAGAGGATTGATGGCTTGGTCTTGGAGTGGAAAAATGTGTCAAGGGTCATGGTCTTGGTATTCATCAATTGGAATCTCTATACGAAGAATATTGTGCAGGTTTTCCTCTCCAAGAGGGAGAGGTTTCGGCCCTGGCAGAAAGCCGAATATTTTTTGTTCGTCTCTTTTGTTTTTTGTAGCAGTTTGATGAAGCAAACACCTACACTAATTATGCAACGAAGATCAAGCTAAGAAAAATTGTAAAACACTTCACAAATTGTTATCATGTTAAGTAGTGTTGAAAATATCGATATCGGAAAAATATCAATGAGGGTCCAGAAAACATGTTATCTGCAATATCGGCGAAAATATCGGCAAATATTGCCAAGCATAAAAAATAAATTTTTCAAATTTTTAAATATAGCCGATATTTTGCCGATATTTTGAAAATATAGCAATAATTTCTCGGCGATATATCGTTTTGTCGAAAATATTGCAATATTTTCGAATATCACCGATATATCGTCGATATTATCAACCGTGTTAAAAAGAATCTCTCTAATTTCTGAATGCCCTAGATTCTTCAACAATCCTAAGGGAAGTGGACTCCTAAAATCAAGGAAATGTCAAGTGCTCAAATAAAATTGAATTTCTGGCATTAAATGAGAAAGTTGTTTACCTGGAAATTCGAATTTGTGAAGTTAATGCACATTTGGGAGGATTTGGGAGAATATTTGGTGGAGATTTTTATGTGAAATTGTCTCAACATGGGTTACCACCCATATACACTTGTCATTTTATTATAAAATTCGAATTTAGCACATAAGGGAAGAAGAAAATGATGTCCACTTGCCAAAATTCAAATTTTACACTTGACATTGGAGCTCCATTCAACAAATAAGAATTTCTCTTTGTGATCATTGGTATAATTCCTTTTACTCATGCTCTGATCTAATTTGTTTCCATATGCTCTTGTAGATTTGTTAATGTAGAGCTATCTTGCATTGAACTATCTTGCTAAATCTATATGGAACTAATTCTTCATTGAAGTTTTGTAGAGGGAACATGTTGTTGGGATCACAAAAGCAAGCGTGAGGGGAAGTCTTTGGAGAGACCAACCCGCTTTTGATATGTTCTTAAATGAGATCTCATTTGTTCTTTGAGCCTTCATAGTTTTGTCTTACAAATTGTTTTGTAGGGGTTTTGGAACATAGCTTGTATATAAGCTAAGTACTTCTAAATTTAAATCTCTTTTAAAAAGAACATTGTATTTCATTTCTTTCATTTTCTACCTAAGAGCTTGAAGATAACTAAGTGAAGAACGAGACTTTATTCTAACTTTTTAGCTTAGCCTTTTGTGCGTTATAATTGTACATATACATTTTATCTTGCTGATTTTTCCATTAATACTTAACTTGTCTTGCAATCATTGTTTGGATTGTTTGCTAACTCCTGTGTGGCAGATTTTGAAGAGCAACCTCCCACAACATCTAAAAAGTGTTTTCAGGATCTTTGGCAAGTGTTGGGGGGTTCGATTTCCAAGGATACCATGAGCCCTTTTGAGGCTTATTTTGACCAAAGTCGACTTCACTAGAGAACTGCCCATTTTCCTCTTTAAGTCATGGGCATTTGGAGGAATAGAGTTGCGGGGGAGCGCTCCTCCCCCCTTAGAACCTGCTCCCAATCCACGCTCCGGGCGGCAGTGGGTTGGGAGTGCACTCCCAATAAAAAAATTTGCGCTCCCTACCAAAATCGGGAGTGATATTGGGAGCGTCGCTCCCGGAGCGAAAATTACAGTTCAGGAGCGATCACGGAGCGACCGCTCCCAATCGCTCCTGAGTGTTAAAATTTCGCTCCGAGAGCGATTCAACCGACGCCGAGAGCATTCCGTGCAGAAAAAAAATCGCGGATGCGAAAAAAATAAATTAATTTTTAAAAAAAATTGTGTTTTAAAATCACATTTGGGGCAAAAAACATTTCATTATCACTTGAATGAGTTGAGTTTAGCTGGAGAGCAAGAGCAAAGGAGCAAGGAGAAGCGAGGAGCAAGCGCTGAGGAGCAAGGAGCAAGCCTGCAAAGAGGTTAGTAACTTAGTAATTTAGTATTTTAAAGTTTAAACCTTAGTTAGGTAGTAATTTAGTTTAGTTTAGTTTAGTTTATTAACTTTATTTAGTACAAAAATCATGAATCTAAATTAAATTAATTAACCTAAATAAATTAAATTAATTTTCTCATTCATATTCCCATTCCCATTCCCATTAAATTTTGCAGATTCAGAAGCCTACAAATATCAAACATCATGGACCTGGCTATATTTATTGGCATTTTCCTCTTCTTGGTCCCTTTTATGGTTATTATGGTGCTGGAGAGTAGGAAACGGAGGGGCCAAAATGAAGAGGGGGATGAAAAAGCTGGAAAAAGTAGATTTAATGAAAACCTCGGTGAGGAGCTGGAGGAGGGTGAACATGACTCTCAAAAAGCTAAACAAGACCAAACCCCATTGTGGAAATATGTTAACAGGCCTAAAGCAGGGAGAGGGGGTGGAACCACTAAATTTCATTGCCCCCATTGCAACAATAATTATACAGGTCCATACACCCGTGCCAGAAAACACCTCTGCAAGAAAAGGCCATGGGATGGAGACAAACAAATAGGAATCAAAAGTTGTCTAGCGGTGTTAGCAGCGGATAGAGCCAAATACATAAGGGAAGAGGAGGAAGCCCAATACAAATCTAAAAAATCAAGGGGTTTCTTTGAACCAGGCTCACAATCACAAGCACAAAGAACTCCTTCAGCATCCTCCCAAGGCAATGGATATGGAGGCACAAGGTCATTAGCTTTAAGGCGTAGAACCATATCAGATTTCCTTGATGATGGGGTGTAGGAATGATGTGGATTCAAAGGTTTACAGGTTTCTCTATGCATGTGGGATACCATTCAATGTTCTTTGCTCACCTTATTCGCACGAAATGGTTTCTACCATAAATGATGCCCCTAAAGGATACAAGAGCCCTTGGTATGACAAGGCAAGAACCGTTGGACTTGATCATGAGAAAGCAAAAATATCACATTCTTTGAATAGAATGACAAGTTCTTGGACTGACCATGGGGTGTCCATTGTATCTGATGGATGGATAAATGTAAAAGGCAAGCCATTGGTAAGTGTTCTTGTTGTGTCTATTAGTGGTGCGATCTTTCTAACTGCACATGATTATTCAGACAAGTTCAGGACCACCATCAACTTTGCAGAAGCATTACTTGAAACAATTGACCGTATTGGGCCATACAATGTCATCCAAGTCATCACTGATA
>APFE031139362.1:102158-157354 GCA_000404065.3 Pinus taeda | reverse complement strand
TTTGAACCAAGCTCACAATCACAAGCACAAAGAACTCCTTCAGCATCCTCCCAAGGCAGTGGATATGGAGGCACAGGGTCATCAACTTTAAGGATTAGAACCATATCAGATTTCCTTGATGAGGGGTGAGGAATGATATGGATTCAAAGGTTTACAGGTTTCTCTATGCATGTGGGATACCATTCAATGTTCTTCGCTCACCTTATTGGCACGAAAGGGTTTCTGCCATAAATGATGCCCCTAAAGGATACAAGAGCCCTGGGTATGACAAGGCAAGAACCATTGGACTTGATCATGAAAAAGAAAAAATATCACATTCTTTGAATAGAATGACAAGTTCTTGGACTGGCCATGGGGTGTCCATTGTATATGATGGTGGACAAATGTAAAAGGCAAGCCATTGATAAGTGTTCTTGTTGTGTCTGTTAGTGGTGCCATCTTTCTAACTGCACATGATTACTCAGACAAGTTCAGGACCGCCATCAACTTTGTAGAAGCATTACTTGAAACAATTGACCGTATTAGACCATACAATGTCATCCAAGTCATCACTGATAATGCTCCTAATTGTATGGTAGTGGGAGCAATTATTGAGGATAAATACCCCAACATATTTTGATCTGGATGTTTGGTTCACACATTGAACCTTCTGATGCATGAGGTTGTCAAGAACAAAAATGCACAATACAAATGGATTGGTGATTTGTACAAGAAAGGCAAACAAATGATAAAATTTATTACAAATCATAGCAATACCCATGGCCTTTTCCACAGTCACTCGAGATTGGAGTTGTTGAAGATTGCGAAAACTAGATTTGGTAGCTATTACCTCACCTTCAGGCGCCTTTTGAAGGTAAGAGAATCATTGGCTAGCATGGTATGAAGTCCACATTGGCAGTTATTAAAGGAAAGGGCTACAAATGCAGCTAATAGGCGAGGTTTTGAACTGGTGGAGGAGGCTGCTCTTGATGGTCAGTTTTGGACAAGTGTGAAGCAAGTATTGGATTTCACCAAGCCCATTTATCACATGATTCGGTTTGCAGATACAGACAAACCAGTGATTGGCGAGGTGTATGAGCAGATGGATACCATGTTGGGGCAAATAAAAGATATTGTTCATAACAGAGATCCCAACTTGTACAAACTGATTCACGATTGTGTTTGTGAATGGTGGAATAGACTTAATCTTCAACTACATTGTTTGGCGTATATCCTTACGCCAAAATACTACTCTACATCTTGGTTGGGCCAACCTGCACCAGGGGGTGGGATTAGGACCAAACCCCATTTAGATGCAGAGGTAATTAGTGGATATTTGCAAGCATTAGAAAAGTTGATACCTGACAGGGAGGAATGTGCAGCTGTGCGCCTTGAAATAGGCAAATACTTCAGTGGCACTGGTTTGTTTGGTAACTTCCATGCAATGGAATACAGAGATAGATTTAATTCTCTCACATGGTGGGAAACATATGGCGGCCAGGGACTTTTACCAAAATTGGCAAAAAAAGTTCTTTCACAGGTTGTAAATACTTCTTCTGCAGAGAGGTGTTGGAGACCTACAACTTCATACATAATGTGAAAAGAAACAGATTCAATGAAAACCGAGCAGAAAGCTTGGTTTATGTGCACTACAACTTGAGGTTGTTGAGTCATTACTGTGATCGGGCTTATGAGGATCCCACATATAAAATTTGGGACAATCACCCAGAGGATGACAATTTGGAGAATGGCACTATACATCTTGAAGAACTGGAAGAGGAACTTATAAGGGATGAAGATGAAACAGCTGCAGCAGCCATGCCACCTCCACCTCCACCATCCAGTAGCAGTGCTCGAGTTTCGAGTCTTGTTCCTTTGCTGTCGCCACCTCCATCTACACCCTCAGGTGGAGGGCATGTGCCTTCTAGTTCTGGTCGTCGGTCTGTGCGGGAGACTCCTAGAAGACCACCATGACCTACTTATACTCCTGGAGACTCTCATGTCAAGGGCCACATGTAGATTTACAATTTACTTGTCTTTTCTAGTTTCTATTAGTTTTCATAACTATTGAGTCTTGAGTCCTTGACTCTTGACTCTTTCATATCATAATGATATTTTTTGTATACAATTTATGACTGTGACAATGAAAATTTGAAGTTTGAAGTTGGCAAATATAACTCATTGGTAATGATTGTGAACTATGAATATGATGCTTCGTGAAAGACTAAAGTTGTTTCATTTCATTTCATTATTCATGTTTCATTTTATAACATTTCATTTCATGTTAACAGTCAAAAGTTAGGACTTAGAAATATCTAACATATTATTTCTTGTAATGGTTAAACTTAGCTTACAATTACAACTTTGGTGATCAATGATAATAAATGTTATATATTGAATTTTCAATTTTGAAAGCTTGAAGTTGAAACTTTAAGATTGAATTTGATGAATCATGATTCACGAGACTCAATATGTTGCAGTTGTAATATCTATTTTATTAACTTGTGGACATGGTTGATGAAGATTATAACTTCTAGATGATGGATGTGATATGGTTCAATGATCAATCTATGTTTTTTTATGTTTTTTATATCTAATTCATCATTCTACATGTTTTTGTTGACATATAGCTTCTTTTGGGTGGATTGACATTTGCATGGTTTACACGTTCACACTTCATTCACTTACACGCATGCTTTAATTGGAATTAACACAACCTCACTATCACATTTCATTTTTAAGTTAAATTTTGCTACAATTTCATTTGAGCTTTGCATTCTCTATCTCATTGTTGCTTGGAGCTACAAGCTTACACTTTACTTTGGGCAATTCATCTTTTACATGCAAGCATTTTATATTCTTAACAAACTTTGATTCGTTACCATTTACCTTGGTAAATTGTTTCATGAGCACTTGAATAAATGCTTCATTTTTATGCTACATTGTTATCTTAGTTGGAGCAATTTATTGTCATTGTCTATTTGAAACAAATTTTACTTTCAAGCAAATTATTTGTATCATTTTAATTCATTGATGAGGCACATGCAACACTTGTAAGCTAATTTTATTCCTCCAATTGAGGCTATAATTGCAACTTATGTTGAACACTATTTTATTTTCAAACATTACAAATCAATCTCTCTTTTGGCGAAAATACTTACATGCATTTCATCTAGGCATTTTAGTATAGGAAGGCTCTAAGCCTCATTAAAATTTTACCTCCAACATAAGTTGGTTGAAGTAGACATCTTAGGGACCCTCTACTCCTCTATTAACAACTCACTGTGAGATCCATATATTTGGCGAAGGTGAGATCTGAGGATTGAAGAGTTAAATTGTAATCTTGTTGTAGAGATAATTAATAAAATTAACCAAGAGCACTTTCCATTACATTTACTTTACTTGTCTCTTGATGGTTTGAGTTTTCATATGCAAATTTTATTCCAAAAACAAGTATTATAATCCTTTCAAACAAGTGTTTTCTTTGCATGCTTCAAGTCTAATTGCATATTGATGTCTTGGTTTAGCACTTCCTTTCTTTTACATTTCCAAGTTAATTACTATTTTTTGGATTTTGGCAAAGATATGTTTCACATATTTTGATTTATAAAGTTGATTATCTCAAAAGTATTTTGTATCTTACATATCTTGTGCTAACAATTTTTGTTTACATTTCAGGGTTTCTTTACTTTCTTTTTTGAGAGCATTGCATTTTACTTTGAGCAAATATATCTTTAAATTGTTGAGCAAATTCCTTATAAGGCACTGGTTTTATGGTTTTTGTCATTGGCGCTGTTATTTCAAGTTGCTCACGTCATATTTTCTCATAAATCCTTAAAAGTAATATGTTTTCACTTATAACACTCTCCTAGAAACTCACATCTTTTAACTTAACTTTTCATTAGTGACCACCCCCCTTAGCTAAGCTAAGAGATAGCTTAGACAGAGAGAGTCGAGAATAGTGTGACAACGCTTTCTCTGAGTTCCCTACCACCAACCACACCTTATGGGGTCGAAGGCTTTTCTCACTAACTTGTAGATAGGTGTAGGCGGCAGGTGATAACATTTTTGGTGTCATTGTCAGAGACAAGTTTTCTTGTACCTAGAAATCAACTAACCTTTTGGTTTCAACAATTTTGAACTTTCCATTTAGATTCTTGCTCAAGTGGCGACTCCACTCAATCCAAATTTTGCAAGAGTCTTTACTAGGAGAAATTCAAGTGGTCTAGTTAGCTCCTCTCCTGATCCTGAAAGGGTTTTTATAGAAAGGTTGAATAGACTTTCTCATAGTAGAGCTCTTGCTAGTCTTGGGCAAGAGGTTATTTCTAATATTCATTTATGTTTTCAAGAACAAGTAGAGCATTGAATCATGAATGATCTTTTTTCTCTTTGTGACTTCACTAACATAAATGGCTATCCTCACAATATCCTTGACAAGGCTATTGAAAAGTTGCCTTCCTTTCAAGGTAACAATGTCATTAGTGTTAAATCACATGTGAAAATCTTCAATGTTTGTATCTTTAAATGATGTAACATTGCTAATTATGAGGATGTGAAGATGAGACTTTTTGTTTTATCTTTAGAAGAGTTTGCTCTTGATTGGCTTACTAAGCAACCTACTAGCTCATATAACTCTTTACAAGCCATTCTAACTGCATTTTTAGATAAGTTTGGAGAGAAGAAGGAAAATAGCCATTTGATCAATGCCATTAGCAATATGAAGGAAAATGAGAACGAAACCATGGAGGAGTTTAATAAGAGATTCAATGGATTAGTAAAAAGCATGCCTGCTACTGTTAAACCTCCTGATGAATTTCTTTTATGCTCATATCTCGATGTTTTTGGTGTTGACACTGCTGATGAGTTGAGGAGGAAGGAGCTTGCGAATTTAGGTGTAGCTCAAACTGAAGCCTTAAAAATGGAAAAGGCTAGAAAGCAATCAGGAAATTCTGAACTTTCTGGTTTCATTAGAGGGTCATCAAAACTGAATGATTCCAAAGGCAAGGCCAAAGAAGAGACTACACATGGTCCTAACAAGGAATCAACCCAACTCATCAAGGGTATGGAGGCAAATCACACTAGTCAAATGAATGCTATCCAAAATCGATTAGTGGCCATGGAAAGAAATCAAGGTGGGAGATTCCCAAATAGAGGAAATGATAGATGGCAAAAGAGAGGACTCCCAATGACCATAGGCAACCTAATCCACTTGAGTCTACAAACTTAGTCGATGATTCCATGCCTTATTGTAGACCTTGTGATGACATACATGATGAACTCACTTGTCCTTATGCAAGAAGGATCCTAGAAGGAGATATGGTGGGAACAAGTGAGAAAATCAATGTAGTTGGAAAAGAGCATCATTTGTCCATGGAAAATTGGATGGGAGTTATGGAGAGTAGTCAAAAGGTAAATAAAAAGTCTCCATCCTCCTAATGTAAATAATTTTGAAGATTTGGATAGGATCATTGAGTTATATGGAGAGAAGTCTTCCTCAACTCAGATTTTAGAGATAGCCAAGGATAAGGAAAGGGGAAAGAATAAAGAAAGAAATAATAGTAAAACTTTCACTCCACCCACATCGAAGTTGAATATTGACTTGGGAGGATGGATTAATAATGCTAAGATTTTAGTTCCTATCACTGAAATCATGAAGATTCCCTCCCAAAGATATAAATTGTTGAAAGCCATTGATGCTCCCCATGGAAAGTAAATGTCTAATTTTTTAAAGGGTAGATATGAGGATGCCCCTATCACTCCGCAAAGTAGTGATATGTGTAGAGATAACAGAGACCACCAACCTTTCTTCATCACTATGTCGGTCGATGGAATGCTTTTACACAATTGTATGTTTGACTCTGGGGCATCATCTTGTGTCATGACTAAGAAAGTCATGAATCAGTTAAATTTGAGGATTTCTAGACCCTACCACAACATTTGTGCAATGGATTCAAAGATCATTGAAGTTTGTGGTTTGATAAAAGATCTTCAAGTCCACTTGGTTGTACATCCCGACATTATGATCACCACGGATATTGTGGTGATTGATGTGCTTCATGCTTGGGGGATGGTATTGTCTAGAAAGTGGGGAGTTGATATTAGGGGTAGTTTGCAAATGGATTTAAGTTATGCTACCACCCCTAATAATGAAGGAATCATGGTTAGATTGGATAGGGAGTTGGAGAGAGTTTCATGTAGAAAATCCCAAGGAGCCTTGTAATAAAATTGTGTATGAATCTGATAACTCGGGAAACTATGCTATCCTAGCTAATTCTTTTCCTCCTTTGGAGAAGGAGGTGGATTGTAAGAAAGATGGAGTTTAGCACATGAATTTTGATGGTTCCCATTCTAGGTATGGTAAGGGTGTTGGAATTGTCCTTACCTCCCCTCTTGGACACATATTCAAGTTTTCCTATGGATTGGAATTCAATGCAACCAACAATATAGTAGAGTATAGGCTCTATTGTTGGGTCCTGAGTTGGCAAAAGATTTGAGAATAAAGTTGCTTAGTATCAAGGGGGATTTTGATGTAGTCATTCTTCAAAGTAAGAATCAATTTTCATGCAAGAATGATGATTAAAGAAGTATCGAAATGTTGTTTGGGATAATATGATATTTTGATGCATTAGACTTTCAAGCAATTCCTAGGGAAGGAAATAAACAAGTTGATGAGCTACTTGTTGCTGCATCTACATTACAGCTTGGAGAAAACTTGATGGATGATAAATTTAAGATGGAGTTTATCTTTAAGCCATCAGTTCCTAATAATCTTGAGCATTGGCAAATCTTTAATGATGCAAGCCAAGTGGTTCATTTTTTAAATAACATGGAGGAATTTTCTGAATTTAAGGTTGGCTACAAAGAGGAAGGATGTGATTATGAGGAGAGTAATGTGGTGACAAATCCCACTCCTAGGGAACGTGTAGCCTTAGCAAATGTTTGACAGACATGATACTTCAAAGAGAGAAGATGATAAGGAAATTGACCCAGGGGAATTCATTGAAGTGAATATTAGTACCCCTCATGATCCAAAGATTGTTAAAATAGGAAAGGGTACCAATGAGCAAGAAAGGAAGAATTTGATCAATTTACTTCATGAATATAGAGATGTTTTGGCTTTTTCATATGATCAGTTGAAAGGTTATAGGGAAGATGTTATGGAACATGCTATCCCTCTTAAGGATGAAAATGCCAAACCCTTTAGGCAGAAACTTAGACAAATCAATCCTATGTTAGCTCCCTTGGTGCAAAAAGCATTGCAAAAGATGCTTCAAGCTAGTATTATTGCTCACACTAGGCATTCCACATGGTGTTCAAACTTGGTTATTGTAAGGAAGAAGAATGGATCAATCAAGCTATGTATAGATTTTCGAAAACTTAATTTAGCTTGTAAAAAAGATAATTACCCTTTACCTAATATGGAAACATTATTGCAAAGGGTAACAGGATCTGGAATGATGTCTTTGTCAGATAGATTTTCAGGATACAACCAAGTCTTAGTGAAGGAGGATAGACATAAGACAACATTCACCACACCATGGGGTACTTTTGAATATTTGAGGATGCCTTTTGGATTAACGAATGCTAGAGCAACTTTTCAAAGGGCTATGGGTTGTGCCTTTAAGGGTCTAATTGGGAAATTTATTGAGATCTATCAAGGTAATTTAACTGTTTTTTTCTAAAAATCGAATTTCCCATATAGGCCACCTAAAGCAAAATTTTTATAGGTATAGAGTATGGAATATCCTTAAATCCTGCTAAATCTATTTTTGGAGTGACTGAAGGGAAGTTGCTTGGTCACATCATTTCAAAGGATGGGATCAAGATTGACCCTGAAAGAGTTGAGGCTATTCAAAAGATTCCTTTGCCTCGTAATATTAAAACCCTTCAATCCTTCTTAGAAAAGATTAATTTTCTTAAAAGGTTCATGCCAAATGACTTTGAGATTGCCAAACCAATCCAAACCCTCATAAAGAAAGATGTTAAGTTTGTTTGGGGAAATGAGGGTAGAAAAGGTTTTTAGGATATAAAGGATTCTATTGTCAAAGCACCTGTTCTAGTAAGCCCTAATTATTCAAAGGAGTTTTTGATTTTCTCTTTTGCATCCAAAGATACTTTCGCTGGGGTGTTGCTTCAAAAGAATAGCAAAGGGCATGAGAAGCCTATTGCTTTTATGAGTAGGTCCCTTCAAGGGTCTGAGTTGAAGTATAGCACCATGGAGAAGCAAGCTTATGCTTTAGTCAAGTCTCTTAAACAGTTCAGAGTTTATGTGGGGTATTCTAGGAAAACTGCATTTGTTTCCCACTCTTTTGTAAAGGATATTTTAGTCCAAGTTGATTGCTTAAGAACTTAAGCTAGGTGGGTCTTGAAGATTCATGAGTATGATTTCGATATTAGACCTACCAAGCTTGTGAAAGGCCAAGGATTGGCCAAAATCTTGACTAAAGGAAATGAGAAAGCGATAGGAATGATTTATCAAAATGATTTGGAATTAGCTTCATCATAACTTCAAAGATTGGGTCAACTTGAATGGTATAAAGACATTATTTATTATTTGCAAAATTTATCATGTCCTAACCATTTAGTTGGCCACAAGAGAAGAGCAGTAAGGCTTAGAGCAACTAACTATTGCATTATGAAGGATGGTCTGGGTTGGAGAAATCCGGAGGGGGTCATACTTAGGTGTGTTGATGAAGTTGAAGCCAAGAAACTTCTCTCTTAGTTTCATTCAGGATTTTGTGGAGGGCATTATGCTGCTAAGACTACTATGCACAAAATATTGAGAGTTGGTTATTTTTGGCCTTCTATTTTTGCTAATGTGCACAAGTATGTTAGAGATTGCCAAGCTTGTCAACTATTCGTTGGGAAGCAAAAGTTAGCTTCTTTGCCTCTTCAGCTTGTGGTCGTGGAGGCTCCTTTTCAACATTGGGGGCTAGATTTTATAGGGAAATTTAATGAAAATTCGACTAATGGATACTCATGGATTATATCTATCACTGATTATTTTACTAAATGGGTAGAGGCCATCCCTACAAAACATGCCACCAACAAAGTAGTGATAGATTTTCTTGAAGATAAGATTATCACTCATTTTGGTGTCCCTAGCAAGATTACTACCGACAATGCCTAGGCTTTTAGCTCTGCTGGATTCTCATCATTTTCCTTTAAGTATGGCATTGTTTTATCCCATTCATCAAACTACTATCCTCAAGTTAATGGCTTAGCAGAGTCTAGTAATAAGAATTTGATAACCATAGTCAAGAAGATAGTAGGGGATAACAAACGGACATGGGATAGTAAAATTAAATATGCGTTGTGGGTTGTTAGGATTACAAAGAAGAGTTCTACTGGAAAGAGTCCCTTTGAGTTAGTTTATGGCTTGGATGTTACCCTTCCTGTGTATTTGAGGCTACCAGCTTACCAATTGCTACAAAGTTTTACATCTGAAAAAGATGTTGTGCAATGTAGGATTGACCAAATTGTAGAATTGGATGAAATCAAAAGAAGAGCCTTTGAGCATTGTTGTAAAAATCAATCTAAGGTAAAAAGAAATTTTGACAAATCATCTAGAAATAGAATGTTTTCTAACAATGATATGGTTTTGTTATGGGATCACAAGAATGAAAAGCCAAGTAATCATGGTAAGTTTGACAGTTTGTGGCTTGGACCATACATTATCAGGGAAGCAGCTAGACAAAATTCCTACCATTTGAGCACTTTGGATGGAAAACCACTTGAGCTACCTGTGAATGGCCAACTGCTCAAATTGTTCTACAAAGAAAATATCTGATGCCATGGGGCATTTTTTTGTATCATATTTCTAACCTTATCCCGTGGCATTTTTGTTTAATTAGTTTTATTTCATGAATAAATTGTCATTTATGTACTTAGAATAAATTTCCCTTTCTTCATTTCTATACTTTATTTCATTTGATGATATTTTGAATTGATACTGCTGATATATGTCTATTGTCGATGGATGCAGATTTCAAGTTCTTGCACACTATCACTTCATATCTAGCATGCATACCCACATGGAGCCAAATGTTGACCACTGGAGTGGCACCTGATGATTAAATGAAAAACTCCATGCCCAAGGATGATCCAGAGGACACTTGTACAATCATATATCATCAGTCAACAAAGTTTTTAACTCTACTTCTATCTTTTCATCATCTTTCTTGTACCTAGATTCCACACCCTATGGTGAATTGTAATAAGTGATACTAGTATTGATGAGTTTTGAATCTGTAACATGCCTAGGATGTTGGGACTCGATCGGCAAACGAGTACACCTTGGAGTGTTTTTTCTATCTGGTTAATTATCCCTTATTTTTCAGAGGTAGATAATTTTATGGGTTTCTTCACTCACTTTTTACCCCAAAGTCGGGGTGACGGTTTGAAGGTTGATCCCCTAACACATCTTAGTGTCTAGAGTCTATGTATATTACCATACTAGATCACACAAAAAATTTCATTGAATTTGGTTAAGTTTAGGTAGTCATTTTTTAAATTTTTAAATTTTTCGTGCTGCAAAAATTGCTAATAAAATTGTATTTGTAATGTAATAAGTGATGTCTAAAGAAGAAGTATGGGGTATGAGTAATGAAATTTGCACCTCTCACCCTCGAATTTCTACAATGACACACTTTGAAGAGTTAAAAATGTATTTTAAACCCTCAAAACCCACTTTTCCTAAGTTTAGTGGGAAATCTGGCAATTAATTAAGCCAGAATTTAAATAAATGGAGAAAAATAAATATCCACACATGCTAAATGTTGTGGAAATGAGATGGAAAACTATGTGGGAGTTAAAGTGAAGTCCCAAGGTTATGTGGACTCCTAAAATCAAGGAAAGGACATGCTCAAATAAAATCGAATTTCTGACATTAAATGAGAGAAATGCTTACTTGGAAATTTGAATTTGTGAAGTTAATACACATTTGGAAGGATTTGGGAGAATATTTGGTAGATATTTTTGTGGAATATTGCCCCATATGGGTTACCACCCATATACATTTGTTATTCCATCATAAAATTCGAAGTTGGAACCTAAGGGAAAAAGAAAATGATGTCCACTTGCCAAAATTTGATTTTTGCACTTGGCATTGGAGCTCCATTCAACAAATTCGAATTTCTCTTTGGAATTATCACCTCATGCCACTTGTTTAATCACTTCTACATTAGGACTGGCTCTCATAGTTCTATATAATAGTCTTGAGCTCACATTTGTATCATCTTGTTACTAGCTATTGTGTTTGCGGAAGCGTTGATGCCTTGTACACTTTCAAAAATATCAATAAAGAATTTGGGGTTTCATTCATGAGGTATTCCTCCTTTGGAAATGTGATGAATTGTTGACCATTGGTATAATTCCTTTTACTCATGCTTTGAACTAATTTGTTTCCGTATGCTCTTGTAAATTTGTTAATGTAGAACTATCTTGCATTGACATTTGATTTAAAAGTATGCTCTAATTATAGAATGCTCTAGTTGGTTTTAAATAAATCTCTAGAGTTTCTTATCATTGTTTATTGATAATATATATATGGAACTAATTCTTGATTGAAGTTTTGTATAGAGAAAATCTTGTTGGGATCACAGAAGCAAGCGTGAGGGGGAGTCTTTGGAGAGACCAACCCATTCTTGATACATTCTTAAAGGAGATCTCATTTTTTCTTTGAGTCTTCATAGTCTTATCTTACAAATTGTTTTGCAGGTGTTTTGGAACATAGCTTGTACACAAGCCGAGTACTTCTAAATTTAAATCTCTTTTCAAAAGAACATTGTACTTCATTTCTTTCATTTGCTATATAAGAGGTTGAAGATGGCTAAGCAATGAATGAGAGTTTACTCTCTCATTAGCTTAGCCTTTTGAGAATTATAATTCTACATATGCATTTTATCTTGTTGATTTCTCCATTAATACTTATCTTATTTTGCAGCCATTGTTTGGATTGTTTGTTAACTCTTGTGTAGCATATTTTGAAGAGCAACTTCCTGCAACATCTAACAAGTGTTTGCAGGACCTTTGGCAATTGTTGGGGGTTCGATTTCCAAGGATGCCATGAGCCCTTTTGAGTCTTATTTTGGCCAAAGTCGAGTTCACTAGAGCGCTACCCATTTTCCTCTCTAAGCCGTGGGCATTTGGAGAAAACTTTCTCCTTGTTATCCTCTCATAAGTTTTATGAAATCTTGCCATTACTTTCTCAAGAAATGAGGTCTAGTGTCCAAGTTTCAAGAAATTATTGTGAAGACTCTCCTTGAAGTTTAGTTCAGGGCTTTGAAGGGCCCTCTTCTCATTGTAATATTAAAAAAGATCTAATTTTCTTGTGGGAGCTTGGGATTTCTCCCATGGTATCCTATCTCCCCATTTAAAGGGAGACTTCTCTTGAGTGATTGACATTTGCATTGTTTAAATTTTCACACTTCATTCACTTGCATGCTTTAAGTTAAAGTTAAAGTTAAAGTTTTTTTTCAATACAACCTATCACATTTCATTTTTAAGTTAAAGTTTGTTACAATTTCATTTGAGCTTTGCATTTTCTATCTCATTGGTGCTTGGAGCTACAAGCTTACACTTTACTTTGGGAAATTCATCATTTACATGCAAACACTTTATATTCTTAACAAACTTTGATTCATTACCATTTACCTTGGTAAATTGTTTCACGAGCACTTAAATACATGCTTCATTTTTATGCTACATTGTTATATTGAATATTGAAGCAATTTATTGTCTTGTCTATTTGAAACAAATTTTACTTTCAAGCAAATTACTTGTATCATTTTAATTCATTGATGAGACACATGAAACACTTGTAAGCTGATTTTATTCCTCCAATTGAAGTTACAATTGCAACTTATGTTGAACACTACTTCACTTTCAAGCATTACAAATCAATCTCTCTTTTGGAGGAAAAGCTTACATGCATTTCTTCTAGGCATTTTAGTATAGGAAGGCCCCAACCCTCATTAAAATTTCACATCCAACGTAAGTTGGTTGAAGTAGACATTTTAGGGACTCTATACTCCTCTATTGACTCCTCGTTGTGAGATCCATATCTTTGGGCGAGAGTGAGGTCTGAGGATTGAAGAGTTAAATTGTAATCTTGTTGTAGAGATAGTTAATAAAATTAACCAAGAGCACTTACCATTACATTTACTTTACTTGTCTCTTAATGGTTTGAGTTTTCATATGCAAAGTCTATTCCAAAAGCAAGTATTGTAATCCTTTCAAACATGTGTTTTCTTTTCATGCTTCAAGTCTAATTGCATATTGACGTCTTGGTTTAGCACTTCCTTTGTTTTACATTTCTACGTTAATTACTATTTTTTGGGTTTTGGCAAGATATGTTTCACATGTTTTGATTTATAAAGTTGATTATCTCAAAAGCATTTTGTATCTTACATATCTTGTGCTAACAATTTTTGTTTACATTTCAGGGTTACTTTGCTTTCTCTTTTGAGAGCATTGCATTTTACTTTGAGCAAATATATCTTTAAATTGTTGAACAAATTCCTTTTAAGGCACTAGTTTTGTGGTTTTTGTCATTGACATTGTTATTTCATGTTGCTCACATCATATTTGCTCATAAATCCTTGAAAGTAATATGTTTTCACCTAAGTCACATGACACGAGGACACGAGACACGGAGGACACGTAAATACGAGTATTCAATACGAAACGCAGCGACCTGGAAACAGGACACGGGGACACGTTTTATATATAATTTAATAATATATATATATATATATATATATATATATATATATATATATATACTGAAATATAGTTTTTTATCCATATTAATTTGTGAAGTGAAATATTATTTGTTGTTTTTTGATGCAAATTAATATTTCATATCAACCCCAAGGCTGAAAGTTCATAGGAATCAAATCTGGGAAACATCTAGTAAGAGATGAAATTTTGGTTTTGCATTAATTGCCATAGACTGAAATTTCAACGGGATAAAGGTGAATTAACTTTCCCAAAGCCATTTTGTTTCTTCCTGAGAACATTGTTGATGTAATGGGTAATAAGAAAAACCCAGGAGAGAGCTAAATCAACCCAACACTTGGGTGTCATTTCTGTTACAAGTTAGAATGAAGGTTTTTTTTTTGTTTGTAAATCAGGTTATAGCTATGTTGCATTGTTAAAATAAAAGCTCCCAACTATTGCTGTTGCATTTATTGTGTTGATTTGCATCATGGGTGTTCAATGAGATTCGTTGGATCTAGTTTAAATGGCCAATAATTCTACTTCCTAGAGTTTGCAGTTATGGGAAAATGCTTATAAACAACGCTCCCTTAGTGGCAAATCCATTTTCCCTGAGTTGTTTATCATGCAGAATTAATAATGGTGCTTGTGGTTTAAAATATCACTTCTATGGCTAAAATCTATTGAATCCCCATGTTGTTTTGCCCTGTTGGTCACTCCCAAGCCTTTTTTAGTTTTTTGAAGCTACCACGATGCATCTTCTTGAACTTGCCTTTGCATTCCAAGATGATATCCAATTCATTGAGTGTGTAGCCCCCAAGACTTGAGAGCTGGCCTGAATGTCTAAAGCAGTGTCGGAGGATTTCCTAAATCCTGACATTTGTCCTTGTTAGAGTAGGTACATCTCAGGGGACAATAGTTGGCATGTGACTTGTTAGTACCCTGAGGCATTCACTGGTGGTGGTCGAGGTATTACGTTTTCTGTGGAAGTTGGGCCTTATTTACCTATGATTCGGGTAGCTAGGCTTTAAATTACATTTTTTTGCGGGGTACGTATTCAGCTTGTCGAAAAACGTTAGGGCCACGTTTTCTCCCAATGAAATACACGTTTTCCAAATGCAGGACACGATGAAAACTGGCGAATACATTTCCATTTTCCAGGACACGATAAAAACCATATTTGACACGTATTAGGGCCGTTTTCGTGTCCAATACGTAAAATACAGGACACGGGACCCTGGAGGACGTGTCATGTGACTTAGGTTTTCACTTATAACACTCTCCAAGAAACTCACATCTTTTAACTTAACTTTTCCTTAGGGGCCACCCCCTTAGCTAACCTAGGAGATAGCTTAGATGGAGAGAGTAGGGATTAGTGTGACAACCCCTTTTCTGAGTTCCCTGCCACCAACCACACCTTCTGGGGCCGAAGGCTTTGTTGTTGCACAAATTGTCTAGGCAGTGCGACAACGCTCAGACTGGGGGTGTCACCCTGATCCCCGATCTCTTCGTTTAAGTCGTCTCCCAATAGCGGGCTAAGGGGGTAGACCCTATGGTAAAAAGGAAGACCAACTAGGAACCAGCTGGCTTGGGAGACACAGCAGGGGGAAGCAAGCACTTGATTGATGCTAGAATTCGATTAATGTTTTAAATGCTTAAGACCAGTGCCTTATGGAGTTAATGAAAACCAAGTAATTAATTAGCTGTTGCTGCTTATGAAGTAATTTAATGATTGCTTGAAAACATTTACAAAATATCCAACATATAATGAGCATAATATAATCCAAGCAATGATTAATTTCACCAGATGCAAAATATTCAATAGACGCGCAAAGCTCTAGCAATTAAATTTCAAAAGATCAAATACTTTAAACAACCACGAAATTTAAATGCTAATTAGTTTCAAATAGTTAATCTCCAGATATAAATATTTAAGCACATTTAATTATACCACAACAATAAAGAAGAAAAAAAAAAAAACAAAAAAAAAAACTTTAGAAGGAATTTCCAATTTTTAATTAGTCTTTTTCAAAAAAAAAAAAAAAAAAAATTAAATATTTTTTATATTTTTATTTTTTATGAGATTTTTGCTAAAAGTAAAATAAACAAAAATCTAGATCTAAATGATAACAAAAACAACAAAAATCTAAATTATACAATAAAATCAAAATTCCTAATAAAGCCCAAAAGCATAAAAAGTTTAATCCTTAGGCTTTTATTAGGAATTTTGTTTTTATTGTATAGTTTAGATTTTTTTGTTTTTGTTATCAATTTAGGTCTAGATTTTTGTGTTATTCACTTTGCAATAAAATCTCAAAAAAATAAAATATAAAAAATAATATTTAAAAATTAAATTTTTTTTTTTTTTTTTTTTTTTTTGAAAAAAGACTAATTAAAAATTGGAAATTCCTTTTAAAATATTTTTTTCCTGTTGTGGTATAGTTAAATGTGCTTAAATATTTATATCTAGAGATTAACTATTTGACACTGGTTAGCATTTAAATTTTGTGGTTGCTTAAAGTATTTGATCTTTTGAAATTTAATTGCTAGAGCTTTGCGCATCTATTGAATATTATGCATCTGGTGAAATTAATCATTGCTTGGATTATATTATACTCATTATATGTTGGATATTTAGTAAATATTTTCAGGCAATCATTAAATTACTTCATAAGCAGCAACAACTAATTAATTACTTGGTTTTCATTAACTCTATAAGGCACTGGTCTTAAGCATTTAAAAATTCTAATCGAATTCTAGCATCAATCAAGTGCTTGTTTCCCCCTGCGATGTCTCCCAAGCCAGCTGGTTCCCAATTGGTCTTCCTTTTTACCATAGGGTCTACCCCCTTAGCCTGCTATTGGGAGACGGCTTAAACGAAGAGATCGGGGATCAGGGTGACAGCCCCCAGTCTGAGCGTTGTCGCATTGCCTAGACAGTCTGTGCGACAACATTTTTTGGCGCCGTTGCCGCGGAAAGAGTTTTTCTATCCCAGGCATTTCAACGACATTCATTCTCCTCATATCATCTTTATCATTTGAGGTGGCAACGACAACATTTTTTGGCGCCATTGTCGAAGAAAGAGTTTTTTCTGTCCTTGATTTATTCGACATTCATCTTTCATCTTTCTCATCTCTCATTTGAGCCATCAAAGTCAACATTTTTTGGCATCATCTCATATTTTCTGCCATTCATTAGCCTGTCAAATGGCCAACATTCTTTGGCGTCATTTGATCTTTTCATATATTATCTTTTGTCATATCGTTTAATCGTACCTTCGACACCTACTCTTCAGTTCGTCTCTTGTTTGGGTGGCACCTCCATTTCTTTTCTTTCATTTATTCCCAGACAAGAAGCCCTCCCTTATATCTAACTGTTTGTTGCTTTTTGGATCCTAGAGTTAGATTCATGTTCAAGTGGCGACTCCACTTCTTTCATCTCTTGATTTTCTTGAGTAGAGATCTCTTTCTATCATCCATTTGGTCCCTCATTATTCATCATGGATTATTTGTTTACCTCGCGTCATTTTACTCATGTTCTCCATGATGTTCCGGAAGTGGCCATTTCTAAATTACATTTGTTCTCAGGTGGTGATTCAGTCGCTGTTAGAAAGCATTTAGGCAAGTTTACTCATATAATGATCATTTATTGTAGACCTCCTCAGTATGATCATGAAGATGTCAAAATGCGTCTATTTGTCCTTTATTTAGAGGGTGATGCTTTGAATTGGTTTAATAATTGTCCTGAAGATTCTTTCGCTTCTTTACAAGACATCGTCAATGCTTTTAAAGATAGATATGGTTATCAAGATAGCTCGCCTTGTGCCCTTAAAATTGTGCAATAGAATGAAGGTAATCTTATGAAGGGTTCAGCTGTCAATGAGAGATTTCAAGACAATTCTTCATATCAGAATGTGCCAACCACCTGTACCATTGCTGATCAAATCCATGATAGTGGAAACGCAGGGACAAATTGTAAAATCAGTTTCGACAATGAAAGGGAAAATCAGAAGCAAATTATAGAAGAGCTAATGCAGCTGGTAAAAAACATGGGGTTCAATCAAGAAAAATTTGTAACTAATTACACGAATGATATGAGAACTTTATGCACCCACCTGTAAAAACACGATAAGGAGATGGAAATCATGAAAATTAAACACTCTAATCACGTAACCGACATGCAAAGTCAACATACTAAGGAAATTGAGACCATGAAAGCTAATCATGACAGGGAAATTAATTTTATACAAAGCAAGTTATCAGGCTTAGAGGAAAAGATGATGATCATGGAATTCAATCATTCAAATCAAGTCACTGCCATGGAAGCAAGTTATCAAGAAGAATTAAGTTTGATTGAGAACAAATTGTCAACTATGGATGAAGAAATGACCATCATGACATTCGATTATAATAATCAATTGGCTACCCTGCAAGTAAATCATAAGAAAGAGATAAACTTTATGCAACATGCTTGATGACCATAAAGGCTAAGGACGACAAAGTAATAAAAGATATGGATGCTAATCAGATATGTCTTCAGAATAAGTTATTGACCATGGAAGAAGACCATGCCAGGGAAATTAGTGTTATGAATGTTGAACACTCTAGTCAAATGGATGTCATTACAAAAAAGGTTCAGAAATTTCAACAGCAAGGAGAGAATGAAAGAAACTAGGGAACATTAATAGATAAGAAGCCTCATTATCTGCTGCAACAAGCTCCATCTTATTATGAGGTCCTTTGTTCCATTGAAAAGTGGATAATTGAAGGTGACCTCGATAAAAGGGAAATTAATAATCAGGTTGATGCTCACACAGCTAATCCACGAGTCTTAGAAGATCAAGTTATAACTCATGACACCTGTGAGATTGATCCATCATCCTTGACAGAGTAGATGCAGAATGAAGAAAGACATGTCATGCATATCTTGCGTACCTCATATGGGAGTTTTGCAGCAGAATGTTCCACATCATCAGTGATACAGCCTGCCACAAAGAAAAAGTGCAAGAGAAAGAGAACGAGAAGGCAATTTGATGCATCAGACGCCACAAGCAGCTTGATTTTCGGATAGGAAAAAGTCCTACCGTATGCAGAATTGGACATGGCACATCTGATAAGTAGCCGACAGATTTTCCTGAAAGCAGGCAAATGCTCAGTATACACTATATTGAACACATCTAATGCCATGGGGCATCCTCTGTATTTCTAACCCTACTCCTTGTTTCTTCAACATTTTCATTTCTATTTTAGGATTAGATTTACTTTTCATGTTACTAGATAGTTAATAAATGAAGAGCTTATATCTTTCTTGTGCTTAATGTTATATGATGATTTTTGGATGGACGCTACTTATGTTTTGTGGTGTGTTGTGTGGATGCAAATTCTGGATTCTCACATTCCTACAATGCAGCAACGTGTCCCCAAGTAGAGCCAGATGTTGACCACTACGTGTCAACTACCCATAGCAATACACCCCCTTTTCACAAAAGGGATAGCGCTTGATCGACATGTCCGTGCTATTCGACTATCATCATCAGCACGATCATGTTATGTTGTAAACCCAGTCTGCATGTGTAAATTGTAAATAATCTTAACAGATCTGTGTCATGTATGTATTTGCCTAGGTAAACCTAATCTTCTAGTGATGATTTACATTCCGAAAGGTTTTATGTCTCACCAATCCATGATCGGCAGAGTTTTCCTTCAGTGTAACCCCAAAGCCGGAATGGATTTTGTCATTAGAATCTTAGAGGAATCCTAATGTGCTTCGAGTCTATGTAAAAGTTATTTGGAAATAATCCTAACTATTTAGTTAAGTTATTACAAATTGCTTGATCTGCTAGATTATATTTGTGTCGCAAAACTGGGTGGTCTATGAGGGTCTGTGTCAAATGGGTTTTCCCCCTTGAGATGTAAAATTGTAAAATGTAAAGGGTCCTGAGAGTTAGAAAATAATTAATCCCCTCATAAGTCCTAGGTCTTAGGTGTTTTTTCCAAAGGCTAAGTTCGAGAGTCCAATAAAAATAATAAATAATAATATAAATAATAAAAAATTATAAAATTAAAAAAATTAAAAATAAAAAATCAATAAAATAAAATAATAAAATATAATAAGTCAAAAGTTTGAAGAAATAAATGCAAAATTTTAAATTTTTTAATATATTTAAAAAATTCGACTGATGAAATTAAAAGAAATTTTGATCTTCATTGACGATCGAGATCACTTTGACATGGATCACTCGAACTAGCCATTGGGAATTTTTCCTTTAAATAGGGTGTTAAGGGTCATTTGAGAGGATTCGATCTTAGAGTCATGTGCTAAAGAAAACTCTCTTGTAGTCATTTTTTGTGCAATAAAAAAAGATTTCGGGGTTGAAATCTTGTTGGTGTTACTCTTCCGAAAATGTTGTAAGATGTTTTATTTTTTTGCCTAAATTTTTTTTAGCCATTGATGATAGCTTGATGAAGAGTGATTTTAAACACAGGTATCTTGTTTGGTTGCTAGGGTTTGAATGGTAGTTAAATTTCTAAATATGACGGCAAGTATCTCCATTAGATCTGGATTTTAGTTCCATTTTCTCCCTCTTTGTTAATGGTTGAATTAAGTTGTGCAGGAAATCCTTTCTTTGAGATTATCGAGCGTTCGGGGAAGTTCTCGGCTAAACCAGCCAACTCCCAGATTGCATTTTCTGAAGAGCCCAGCCAGTTTTGATACTGGGCTTATCATTTGCAATTTATGTTGCGGATGCATGAAGGGTTTTCTGAAGCACCTCACATTAAATATTAAATTTTTTTATTTCTGTGGCCTATTGATAAATCTGGCTATTTAGAGCTTTTAAATTGTAAATATTGTAATTGTTTAACTGGTTCTAGGGTTTTAGTTTTGTTTCTTGCATATATTATTTATGGGTGTTTGGTTTTTTGTAATTGCAGGTTGCAGATTGGGAGAAAACATTTTATCTTAAGCCAAATCTAGGCCCTGGAGGGTAAGATCTGGCCTCAGGTTCAGTTCTGGCAGAAATATTTACTTCAAATCTGGAAATTTATTGCAGGGTTTTCATCATAAGCAAAGGGAGGTAAAAAATTTTAAGGTTTCTGAGGAGGTTCAAGGCTGCCCAAGCCATACCACTACTTTGCGTGAAGTTCTTCATCATCGCTCCTCCGCCATCGACCCTTCTTCAAAACCTGTGTGAGACCCATCTTGCAACCTACGTCCTTCGCTGCCAGCACACCTGCAAACCCTTTCACGCTGCCTTCTTATCGCTACTCCTCTCTGCAGCTCCTTTTCTCTAGCACCCTCACCCATCGCTGGCCCTTTTCCTCTTGGATCAACCACGCAACCCCTATCCTTCCTCTTTCCAACCTGCTCTTCATCGCTATCCAAAACTGCACCTCACGTCGTCCTCCACCCACGCTTCTTCTCGCAACCAGCTCTCTCATCTTTACAAACCACGTGATTATTTTTCTCTCATTGCCCGTCTATCCAATTTGTGTAGCCAGAGTGCATGCCTATTCCATTCTATCGTATCTCATCAAACCCCTGCTCCACGCATTTCTTCTTCTCAAAGTTGCCTGCGTTTCTATCTCGCTGCACTCTCCACACGCTGCCATCAATCCTCACACAGACCTGCATCAATCTCTACGCTGCTCCCTTGGCTCCTCAACCCTTTCCGTCAATCAAAGCTTCAGCTCTTCACGCATCCTCCTTCACTCACCTGCAGCATTGTCGCTGCCTCCTCGCTCGAGTTTCTCTATCCATTCCCACTGCTATTCTCCTGCTCCTCTCTCCTCATCCAGTTCCTTTCCATGCCTATCAGCTTCCCATGCAACCATTCGAAACCTTGCCGATGTCCTGCAGCTGCAAACAAAACAATTCGATTTTTTTTACATGGGTTAGGGTTTCTTTTTATTATTACTATAATACGTAGTCTAGGTTTGTATTGTTTATGTAAGGATTAGAATGTAAATATATATATATATATATAATATAATAAAATAATAATATAAATTTTGCATATACAGATTTCATTTCTTTAAAATTTAGATTTGTTTAACTTTAAAAAAAAAAATTAAAAGAAGAAATCAATTTTCATTTTTTATATAACAATAAGGTTTTAGTTTTTAGAATTAGATTTTTTAATTTAGATTCATTTAATTGTAATATATTTATTTTAAGTTCATTTAGTTTAGAATTAGAACATTTTTTTGTTAGTTTTTTCATTTAAAAATAAAAATAAAAAATCCCAAAAGCATAAAAAGTTAATCCTTAGGCTTATGTTTTTATAGTTTAGAATTTTTTATTTTCATTTAGATCTAAATTTATTTATTTAGATTTTAGTTTTGTTTTATTTAAATTTTGAAATTTTATAAAAATATAAAAAATTAAATCTTTTTTGAAAAAATTAACTAAAAATTGAAAATTCATTTTGGTGTCTTTTGTGGTATTTATGTTCCACTTCTCTATAGTTAAATGTGCTTAAATGTTTATTTAAAGATTAGCTATTGAAAAGTGGTGAATCATTTTGTGAGCTGGTTAGCATTTTAAATTTCGTGGTTTCTTAAAAGTATTTGATCTTTTAAAATTTATTTGCTAGAACATTGTGCATCTATTGAATTTTTTGCATCTGGTGAAATTAATCACTGCTTGGATTATATAATGTTCGTGACATGTTTGATATTTTGTAAATATTTTCAAGCAATCATTAGATTACTTCATAAGCAGCAGCAGCTAATTAATTATTTGGTTTTCATTAACTCCATAAGGCACTGGTCTTAAGCATTTAAAGATCTAATCAAATTCTAAAATCGATCAAGTGCTTGTTCCCCCTGCTATGTCTCCCAACCCAACTGGTTCCCAGTTGGTTTACCTTTATCTCATACGGTCTACCCCCTTAGCCTGCTTCAGGGAGACGGATTAAATGGAGAGATCGGGGATCAAGGTGACAGCCCCTGGCTGAGCATTGTCGCATTGCCTAGACAATCTGTGTGACAACAGGGTTTTCTCACTAACTTGTAGGTAGGTGTAGGAAGCAGGCGATAACACCCTTCAATACAACAAATCATTAGAATAATCAAGTAAAAGAGCTTACAAGTCATGGAATCAATGGGACACTTCATGGTGGCATGCCTTTCCACAATGAGCTTTGGTATATACAAGTGTCTCCAAGCTCAATAGGGGGTTAACTGAGGACCCTATTAGGTGGTTTCAACTTTCAACCTTTAAAGGGGGTGACATGTCGATAGTACATCCCTCAAATGGTGGGTGGCAATGATATAATAATGGAGCCGAGTGGGGATCAGGGGAAATCATCTAGACCACATATCATGGTTCATGGGTAGCTACAATAAGGAAATTCCACACCTAGATATGTGTGTAGGAGGGAGCAAATTGTGGTACATGAGTTACCTCGGCCTTTGTTTTTCCGCCCTTCTTCATATGCCCTTTTCCTTTTATTGATTTTTCTTCATAAATGCTTGGGGCTCCAGGGAATAAGAGCATGATGTGTAATATGTAGCAGTGGATAACCCCTTAAAGTGGGGCAATTCATCGCCCACCAGGGGTTGGGACTATCATGGGTTCTTTAATGATAAAGGGGGCTCAACTAGGGCCCATAGGAACCAAGGTGACGGCCATGGATGAGGGGTAGAGCTCATGTTTGGCTTTTTCCCACATGTTAAATTTGTATGTCCCAACCATCTTTTGCATTTTGTGGTACATTTCCTATTAAGAGTGTCCCAATTATGCTCTTTCTTTTCCTTTTAGCTACAATAGCTTCTAGGGCATCATTCAAGTACTAACCCAAAGTGTGGGCAAGGGGAGTGACAGGCTAACCCTTTGTGGACCCAACAGACACATGTTGACCCGGATGAGAAAATAAATGAATGGGGCTAAAATGGGTGGTAAGGGAGTGATATAGGTGGTATCACGAAACAGGGCCATGCAACCAAAATCTGGAATTCCCATGTAGTGCCAACCCTAAAGCCAATGGTCAGTGAAGGAAAAACCATGGGACTAGGATACAAGGTAACCACGAAATCAAGAAGTGGAGACAAGAATACAAGCCTAACCCTACTTTCTGTGAAATCTCCCCACCAATCCATGCCCAAAAGTTCCCATGACAAGTAAGGAAAATTACTCAATACCAATGAAAAGACATACCTTCGAGGTTGAGAGGCCCACCTTCAAACATACATTCATAACAAATGGGTGAGCGACCACATGGTTGGCTTAGGTGGCAGAGAAAATGACACCAAGCTATCTGGGATTTGTTTGCTACCAGTGAGGACCATCTAGGAGAAAAAAATTCTCTTATATACACTACCCACAAGTGGTGGGTAACATCTGGCTCCAACTAGCACATGATCTCTCAAAAAGTGTGTGAAACTACTCGAACAAGAGGTCATGAGAACATCAACAATCTCTTGGTACCGTTGACTTGTTACCTGTACATATCAAAGACCAAGCACATGGGGTAGCATGTTTTTGTTGTGTCTTATGATAACCCATGCTTAGTATTAGGCCATAAAAATCAACAAGAAAGTAAAATGCAAGTATAGTCTAAATGTGACTAATCTATCATGAAAGATATCATATGATGTTAGTTCTAATGAGAAAATGAGCATGCAATGCATCCAACCCTAACATGCATATAGTGTAATGCACATGCTAAGTGTAATCATAAAGCCAGTGCAACCAACATATCATCAAATTAATATACACATGCCTACTATATGATTACTTATGTAGAAAATCCCAACGTGAATGCAGACACAATCACATGGGGGATGAAACGGGTGGAAGGTAGGAAAATATGATTTCTATGCGAGGTAAGAAGCAGCCGTAGGAGAAGGAAATTAAGTCAATCTAGAAGTGCAAGATCTCCCCTCTAAGTACACAATGGTGGAATGAATGATCATCCTTAAAAACTCCTTATCGCAATTATTGCTCATAATATTATGTTTTGTAGATGCCACATGGTCATGATGGGATGGGAACAGAGGGTGAGGGACGAAAGTAGTGCAATAAATAGTTTGCTCAAGGTGATGGTCACATTGGAGAGGGGAGGCCATGGATTGATCATAATCTTGAGGGTGTGCCCACAGAGATAAAGTATATTCAATGAGGGGCTCTTTCATGACACCATACTCAGAAGGGGGAAAGGGCTCATGGTTGCTTGAGATCATATGACAAGGGGTGAGGGAATCACTTATGGATGACTCAAAATGATGAACAAGAAAGAAAGGCAATGGAGAAGCTGAGGTATTGTATTCAATGGGGCTCTTTTCCTGAAAACCATATTGTGAAGACTCAAGTGATTTGGATATACTCCCTAAATCACAAGGAAGACGGGTAGGAGCAACAACCACATCATTAGTACCAAAGATAAGGTTTTCCCAAAAAGGAGAATCAATTATTTCCAACTATCGTTTTTCATGCAAGGGAAAATAATGATCCTCCTTCCCAAGGGTATTGATGGATATGTCATCATAAATAAAGGGAAGACTAATCCCAACCAATGTTTTAAGACTCCGACTCCGACTCCGACTCGGCCGAGCAATGACTCCAACTCTGACTCCGAAACGGTAATGACTCGGCCGACTCGTTTTCAATGACACGGTCGTTGTAAAAAATACATTAAATATTTAGTTTTTTGATAAAAAAAACATAATTTTGAAGATTTTAAACATAATTTTAAAGATTTTCATTCATGTTTCCAAACACACAGCATTATAATATAGATGGAAGACAACATATGATCAAAGTAGGCTCATGAACCAATCCATTATATCAAAATGGTACCCAATGGAAATACATAGTCAACTGTCATACATGATCAAAGACTCAAAACAAAAAACACATAACCAAGGAGGCTAGAAATGGCCTCTACAAGACTACAAGTCTACAACAAAAGTACTACTGGCTAGCTAGTAGCTACTGCCAGAGGAGCCAAGATCATGTCGATCAATCTCTGGATCATCATCATCATCAGAGTCAGAGCCCCCTGCCCATGGCTCCTCCTCATCATCATCATCTCCAACTGCAACTGTAGATGTGGTACCACTAGCAGGCTGTGCAACTGCAGTAGATGCACGCTGAGATAGAGTAGCTATGTGGCTGCGCTTCTATCGTGGCTCAGGCTGAGAAGAGGAAGCACCTACAACTGGAGTCCTTGCTGGCTGTGAGACTGAGGCAAGTGGATCTGCATTCAACTGAACAGGCTGAACTTCAGCTGATGTCTCCAAATCGAAATCTAAACCAAGATCCTCATCAGGATCAAACTCTGCTGGACAACTCTCCACTACCCAATCTGACGTTGGATCAATGTCTTCCAACACAATGGGATCTGAATCAGGTCTTTTGTTCAGCAAATGGTTTCGTCTGAGCCGAAGGTTGTACTGGACATAAACTAGATCATTTAACCGTTTTTTATCCAAACGGTTTCTCTTCTTTGTGTGAATCCTCTCAAAGACAGACCAATTTCGCTCACACCCAGTTGCACTGCAAGTTTGACTCAAAATACGAATTGCAAACCTTTGCAATTCAGGAACATGGCCACCATAGGCCTCCCACCATTCTGCTGCAAAACACATAGGAGTGTAATGATTTAGCTCAACAAAATTACAAATTATATCTAACTTTCAAATTATAAACAATTTAACAAACCTAAAAAAAAAAAGTAAAACTATTAAGAATTTGAAAATTGAAATTTTTGTTTACCTGGCTCATCTGCTTCTCTTGCAATCTTTGCCAGGTTCTTCCCAAAGGTACTTGTTGCATTGCTGAAGGTTGTGGCCTGTCGGTGTACCTCCAGCTGATCAGACTCCAACGGGATCATGCGTTCAATGCATTCAATCATTCCATCTCTGACCTCCCCCCTCAAAGCTCCTGACTCCTTACCTTTATAATGATACCGTGGGTTTAAAAAATACCCAGCTGCATGTATAGGGCGATGGAGTTGATTGTTCCATCTCTCATCAATGATTGCCCAAATGGGCCCATACTTTGCCACTCTATCCTTGTATACAGCCTCTATTTGCTCCTTTGCTTGATCCATAGCCTCATAAATGAAGCCCATAGCCAACTTTTCGCCATCCACCAAGCGCAACACCTTAACTAGTGGCTCGGCAAGCTTCACAACCTCTGATGCCTTTCTCCAAAAAGTTTCTTCATAGATTTTCTTTTTCAATTCTTTGCCTTCTTGTTTCTTAGACCAATTTCTTTGATTCCATTCATCACTAGAAAACATCTTTTGCAAGTTTCTATGTTGGGAAAGCATAGATTGCAATTTCAAAAAATGTGTAGCATCTAGTGATGGCAGGCCTAATAATATTCCTTGCCCCAGTGTGTTTCTCATGAGGTTCAAAACCCAAGTATGATGTAGATAAATTTTGTTATGCTTTTGGCATGATCTACAGTGTTTCTGACCCAATCTAATTTTCCAATATCCTCAAGCATGAGGTCTATGCAATGTGCAGCACATGGGATCCAAAAGATGGTCTTGTATTTTTCCTCTAACAGTTTACCAACAAGAACATAGTTAGAGGCATTATCTGTGATGATTTGCACAACATTAGCCACCCCCACCTCCTCAACAACCTGATCCAATAACTGAAACAACAAGTGGCCATCTTTTACCTTATCAGATGCATCAACTGATTTTAAGAACATGGTTCCCTGTGGGATGAATACAAGAAAATTTATGATGGTACGGTTTCTTTGATCAGTCCATCCATCTGACATGATTGTACACCCTGTTCTCGCCCATGAGTTCTTGAACTCTTGCAAATACTCATTAATGGATTCAATTTCTTTCTGCAAACGAACCCCCCTTAGCTCATGCATAGTAGGGCCTTTGAAACCTTTTCCAGCAACATGTATGGCTTCAAACATAGGCTCATAATATGGTGAACGAGCAGCATTAAAGGGAATATCAGCATCATACCACCATCTAGCTATGTAATCACAAGCAGTCTCCCTCAATTCTTTCTTCCAATGGTCATCTAAAGTGGGATGCATTTGAGGTTTAACAATTTCAGGACCATGTGCATCTGATGGAGAGGAGGCCGGAGTGAAAAAACTTTTGATAGTCACATCACTGTCACCCCTTTTCATTCTACCCTTTCCCTTATCTTGAATAGAACCAAAAGAGGGAGGAACATATCGGAAAGGATTGGATGCATTGGTTTGAGGGATAGAGGAAGAACCCTCAAAATCATAATGGGGGTTGGCAGCCATCAATTTTTGTATCTCCCTCTTCCTCCCAATTTCAGCCTGTAATTCTTTTTGCCTAGCCTTATCTTGTTTAAATTTCTCAATGTTGGCCAACATAGTCTGCCTAATCTCCCCAATTTCTGGTGATTCACATGGGGTAATTTGGCCTCTAATCCCTGCCATGTGTTGCTTCAGCCTATTAATGCCCCCTGGACCCTCCTTAATTTTCTTATGGCAAAATTTGCAATGCATTTCACTATCAACCATTTCAACATATGCCCATGCAACATCTCTTGCTTTAGGTGCCATTTTTGGAATAGGGAATGAAAGCAAACAATCTGAAAATGAAAAAAAAAAAAACCTTGATTCAATGTTCATTTATTTGACAAAAAACAGTCTCTAAGCTTTCTAGATATGCACCTCAAATTTACTAAGCAAAAACAAATTTATAGAGGTGAAAAAAAATACCTCTAGGCACAAACTGCCTCCTCAAGCTTGCTCCAAGAATCAGCTCCTTAATGCTGCTCCAAATGGCTGCCCAAGAAGCTCCTCACTCCAGCTACAATGCTCCTCCAAGACTCCTCACTGCTGCTCCAAAACAAGCTCAAGAACTGCTCACTAACTCTCAAAGAAGACTCTCACTCAAATGCACAAGACTGCTGTGAGAGAATGAGAGCTCTTGGGTGAGTTAAATAGCTTTTGGGAGGGGGATATGGACCCCAAAGATGTTTTAGAAATATTGCAATGCTGTTTGGAGTCCACCAAAACCCTGAAACTAATTACAAATCCACAAAAAAATAGTTAAAAAACTTTCTGTTGCGTCCGGTTTGTTGGCGCCCGTGACCCGGTCGTTTTTTAGCGGACCCGGCCGGGTCGGCCGAGTCAGCAATGACCCGGCCGAGTCATTGAGTGACTCAGCCGGGTCATTGCTGACTCGGGCGACCGTTCCGGTTAGGTGACCATTTCACTACCCGAGGTAACGACCCGGACCAACTTGGCCGGGTTGGTTCTGACCCGGCCGGTTTGTAAAACATTGATCCTACTGAATCCTAAGGCTAGGAGTATGAGTCTAATATGGAGGTGTATCTTGTCTATTCCTTTAAGTAGTTGGAGTGGTAAAAATTGAACTTTTTCCCCTAGCTATAAACCTTCCCCTAGAATCTCTTTCTCTATGCATGTCATTTTTTATTTTTGATGATTTTAATTGGGCTAATAATCCTTTTTTCTAATCTTCCAGATCAAACTAGGTGCAAGAAGAGAACATACTCAAGAAATTATTGAACTAATAATTGTTTTTTTTTATCCTCCAGATCACACTAGGTGCAAGAGGAGAGCATACTTCAATAAATTATTAATTTCTCCTCTTTTTTTTTAATGTAAGAGATAGGCTACCTAGTTACACTTCCCCTGCAACAGCGCCAAAATGTTTACTCAATTTAGTGTGTCCTAAATTGCTACATAAGTTATCAATCCAAGAGTGGTAAACTGATGAAGTGTAGTGCACTGTATGTGCTAGAAAACCCTTTTCTTACCTCACTATTTTCAGTTTTATCTTGTTTTGGGTTTTTGTTCTTGTTGGTCTCCTAAAGTGTTCTAATGCGATGGAAATACTAATCTGTTGTTAAAGAAAAAATTTTAAAAATACTTTTAAAGATCAAGCATGGATGTAGAGTTGAAGACAAGGATTATGCTTCTTATGATAATTTCCAAACTTTGAACTTAAGAGACCTTAAAACATGATGTCTACAAAATCAGAAGTTGAATAAGAGTGTAAACATGCAGCTACATAAACCAAACTAAAAATAAATTTTTGAAAATGAGGTTACTATCTCTACTATCCATCCTAATTGTAGAATTGAAATCTAATAAACTGCTACAACTCAAAACCAAAAAGTCAAACTAGTCAATGATTTCATCCATAATCACAATATTTTGTCAATTAACTTCTAAAACGGGGTTAAGCTAAAGACTACGGAAATATTATCATATGGCATGAAAATAATGACATCTAAATTATCTAATTTGCACACTAATGAAAGCAAAGCCAATTACTCCATCTATAATCACAATATTTCGTCAATTAAATTCTAAAACGGGGTTAAGCTAAAGACTCTGAAAATATCAACATATAGCATTTCAGAACTGACATCTAAACTATCTACTTACATACTAATGAAATAAAAATCAATTACTTCACCTATAATCACAATAGCTCGCCAATTAACTTCTAAAATGGGGTTGAGCTAAAGGCTCTGGAGATATCATCATATAGCATGTAGAATTGATATCTAAACTGTCTTAAACAGAAAATAAATCTCACTAAATAAAAGCATAAACAACTGAAATTGAAAAATAAATTTCAACAGAGGAAGCAAGTCTCAAATCACCAGTTGATGCAAAAACTACACTAAGAAGCTCAAGCATAACCAAACTTAAAGACCTATTCTGAAGTGCACCTATCAACATTAGGAAGAAATGTGACAAGCTGCAAAGACATGTACAAGGTTAGAACGATTATGATCATAAGCAAAACATGAGAAATGTACAACTCGAATGAGAGAAAATATACATGAAAAAATATACAAAAACAAAAGAAGAACCTCAGCTACATAGGGGCCCTCTGCACAGCTTTGGATTAACACGTTGTTACTTCAAACCACGCTCAAACAACCATGTGAAAAACAGAGTTTTATATTATGAAACAGAGTAATATCTCTCTCAGTTACACAACAACAAAATAATGCTATAACAATAGTATCAAGAACTAACTATCTGCATTGCAAATGCTTATATTTATAGAGAAAATGGATAACTATATCTCAGAGGAATTTCTTCAACAATAGACACATGAACAGGTCAGAATCTGAGGATTCAGCCTCTCGGTTGCCATGAGCAGTAAATCTATGCAAGGTGGATGTTGGATTGCGTTATGGAGATGGCCTGCAGGTGGAAAAATGGATCCACGAGTTCAGGAATGGCTTCGGGCTTCTTTTACGTGCAGGAACAAAGTCTTAGTTAACGTAGAACTCTCTATTCACCACCCTTTGACCGGGACCTTTCCTTCTGAACTTGGCTGAGTAAATAGGATCTCATCAATGTGTCGATCATTCTTCAACTGCCCATGTGTCTCATTCCTCCTACTAACACCTGTAACCTAAAAAACAATGAAAACAGCTGCAGAATTCCGAGTTAGCTGCGAAAAGTGGCTACATTTCGTAGCTGATAAACAAAACCTAGATCAAATAGCACACCCAATGATATAATTTGAAAATCACTCAAATACACTCCTAAAATAAACATGTAACAACTTTTGATAGCTTAGGATGCACTGACATGGGAAAATAGAAGAGAAAGGCTTCAAGAAAATGTTGGGAAGAGAGGTAATTTTAGGGCTCAACACCATCCATGAATGAGTAGGCTTCCTGACCGCCAACATTCTCCAATACCTCATCTGTGAATGGTGTCAAGAATGGATTGTGAACATAGGCGTCATTAAGCTTCATAAGGTCTACGCATATTCTTATTTTACCTTTTTGTTTTTTCTCCTGCACTACCATAGGACTCACCCAATTGTATTCTTCCACTGGTTCAATAATTCTGGCTACGAGAATCTTTTCTAATTTGTTGCAGAAATTTTCTTTATATTTTGGGTTCAAGCGGTAAGGTCGTTGCTTAACTGGCTTCATGTCCAATTTCAGAGTGATCTTCATCGTCCCTAAGTCGCCAATGATCACTTTTAAGTCCGTGATTTTGGTCGAGAACAAGTCTTGATATTCACGGAGTAACTCAGTGACCTTATCTACCGTAGCATCGCCCCTATAGTCCCCAATAGTCGCATACTTCGGCTCCGATTTTGTGCCAATGTTTACCTGCTTTGTTTTTAACAGAATGGTGATGCCAGGATCCTTAATTGATGGTCCTCGAACCTCGCGATAGCCTTCAGTTTCTGGTCAATATTTCGAGGGTCGTCATCATCCTCCTCCACCTACACATTATAACATTCTAGGGTGTTTCTTAGCTAGGTTGCCCATATTGGTTGAAGCAATTCCAGTGGCTCCTGTTGTATTTTGAAGATGGTGGCTTTTACTGCTTGTAGCACATCGTCAACAGTATCCGACCACCGGTCTTCAAATGTGAGTGTTAACAAAAATTCCCCGCGCAAGACATCCCATTCGTCATACCATGTCAGAGTTCTATCTTAGTATACCAATTCATGGGTATGACATCTAGGGTATGGTAGAATAAGTGTACCCAGTCAGGCTATGGTTCTTCCCCATAGACCTTGGTCCATTTTGTGAGGTGCGTCTATGGATCATCTCACCCATCGTATTTGTCTTCTAACCATAGTTGTGGTTTCCCAAATCATAGGCGCATCATCCTTCTGCATCCGCGCCAGTCCTCAAAATTTCCTTGATGTGTACCCCACCATCATGTGGGTGTTGCGTGCAATGCCCACTTCAACACATCGAACCACCATTGTCCTCGTACTACACTTTCAAATTTGTTCAGGAATTCATCCACCTCTATCAATCCATCATATGTTGGCAGCTCTCTTTCCTCCGTTTTCACGCAATGCAGTGATCTAACCTTCATGTTGCAATTTAGTGTTGTCACTTCATGCAACCGATTCTGCCATCACTCTACTTCTTCATCTGAATTCGAAGTGCAGGAGCTTTTGCGCTCCCACGAGATCCTTCCATTTGTAATCGGATTCACGCAATCCTGGTCTCACGTAGTTATCTTGTAAATGCAATCAAGATTATCATCGCGTACTAGTTCAGTATAGCGCGCTCCTTCCACTGGGTCCAGTGGGACTACTACGTGTAGTTACTTTCTCTCGAAGCTCATTTTGTACTTGTTGATGACTCCATTCATATCAGTGGCCTAGTTTATTAGTAACAACGCAGGATAGGGATTGTTGTCATTGAAAATCTCTATTACTTCAAAATCTGCCTGTGTGCTCATGCCTTCAATATCAACTGTTACTCCTTGCAACCTCCCCATGGGCAAATTCTTCTGTTAGTTCACCATTTGTATTGAATAGGGGACCATTGCAATGTGGGCCTACTCATATGTTCCCATGTTTGCTTCATTAATACGTTCGCGTTCGAACCCAGATCTAGGATTACTCGATCCATTTCATACTCACCAATTTGTGTAGTCAACCTCATTTCCCTTCTAGCGCGCAATGCATGTTTCCCCAATTTCTAGACTACGCACGGTTCTCCTAACCCTGCGCACCTGGTGATCAGCTCCTATAGTCCTTTAACTGCCTTTTTGTCACACAGCAGTTTCATGCATGTCTCCAGAAAGGTAGTGAGCATTGAAGGATCCATTCCTGGCTCTGGTTGATCATTACTACTTGAAGTGGAGGCCTCCGTGAAGCTCTTCTTAGTTTCCATGAATTTCTCCTTTGTGCATTCTAAGTCAAACTCAGGTTCCTTTGCAGGAGCCTTGTGAAACCATGTACTTTCCTCTAGCTACTTCCCTATATCTTCTCCCATGGCCATACCGCTTCTGAGCATCATGTTTACATTCGGGTCCTCTTCGCATGGCTCAAACCTCATCATTTGTATATTCTAAGTTGGGGGAAACTGGAATACCCCTTTTTTGTGCATCTTTGTGATCAACGTACGACAGTCTATGTTTCATGATCAAACTGAGCACAATACGAACAGGATATCCTCATTGGGCTGGTACAATCATGGGCATAGTGCCCTGGTCCTCTGTAATTGTAACAAATTAATTATCTGCAACCCTTCCTTGCCCCATTCCACCTCGTCCTTGGCCTTTCCCCTGAAATCTAGTGCATGCCATCGCCACATCTCGATCAAGGGCTCGCGTTTCAATCTTCATCCTATAGGCTGGGGTTTGATCCATCATTAGCTTGTAATTGTGGCAAGTGTGCTCATCGTGGCCTATCAACATGTAGAAATTGCAAAACAATTGTTGGGGTATCTATATATACTTCTGCAACAAATGACAATTATTCTTCATGTGTTTCCATCCTATCTAATAGATCACGCACCATAAATCGGGTGCCACACTCGGCCCTGCCCATGCCTCCGGTCTTAATGGCATTGGCCCTCTTCTTGCCAAGTAGTTCGTGAACACTAGGAAGTGATCCTTGTCATGGCGCTGGCCTTTGCATTTTATGCACCATACTTCCTCAGACGCATCTAGTCGTGGTGCCCTATCCTGCTTCAAAATTTGCATTCCCAAACATAGATTCCGTAGTTGCATGTGGATTTTTGAACTCCCAACCCAGAGTCTTGTGTTGGGGTCTCATGTAATCTCATTGCCATTTCCAATGCTTTGGCATGGGTGGAAAGTTTCTGTTGTCACAATGTCGTCCTCAAGTGCGGTGCCAAAGATGCTACAAACCATGCACAATGTTGTCCATCTGTTAGCGTCATATTGGCTTCGAGAATTGTACTCTTTAGCTGTTGATCCAAATCCCAAGGAGTCTCGCTCGGGAGCATCATGATTTCTTTAAAATCGATGATTGATTGTGTTTCTGACTTTGTCCTGCTAAATTCCCTATTCAACACGTTCTGGATCTCTGCTATCCCTGTGTTTGGGTGGTTGTTAGAGTGCTTGATGTACCATGTTAATGCACAATCCTACAACGTGCTCACCAATCTATACTTCTTAATATTGTCATCTGTTGCACCTTGTTCTTCCCATATTGCTCTTACCACGAACCAGGATTGGTTTGGATCTTCATTTCCTACCCCTCTGAATGCTAGTATTTTGATCACGCTCAGCATACTACACTGTGGAGGTGGTGGAGGTGGAGTGGGTGGAGATGGAGGTGAGGGAGGTGAAGCGAGTGGCAACGTGGGTGGAGGTGGTAACCGTGGAATGCGTTGCCTTATCAAACTGATCGCGCTTCTCAGAGAGACCCTTGCAAACTCTTCCTAGCTCTCTCGCAAGGGTGAAATTAAGGGATTGTTTTCTAATTCTTCAATATTTTTGTAGATCTTTCCACTCCGCGTAGTCCTAAACATTAATGTATTTGCATGACCCTTTTTTCACACAATAGCATCTTAATCCAAGTATTCAAAGATTTAATATACTTACCTCACGTTCCTTGGAGAAATCTTCGCTCTGCCTCACTGTAGCTCACGGTCGTATCTACTGCAAACTCAGTGATAAATCCCCCTATTATCTGGTCGATCCAATGGTCCATAGCTCACGCGATCTTATCTTCTGATGCTTCTAGTCTACGCACTAATTCATGAGTCCACAATATTGGTTTTTCGAGCCTACACCTTTCCTGGCTATCAGCTAGCTTAGTGATCCACTCATATAGCTCAGAAGGAAAGGATGCAAAGAAAATCTCGTGGATTTCCATATACACGTATCGCTCCAACCACTTTTCCTTAGATATTTGAGAAGTTCCATTTTCCTGTGTTGCAAACTCGTGAATCTTCTTGTCCAACCACTCTTCAATTTCATTCTTTGTTGGGTTCCAATGGCACGACATTAGAACCTAGTCCCAGGAACGGAACCATTTGTTGGCTTAGTGTGGCCTAACCCAGGTTCAGAAGTGATTTAGCCAAGAAAATCTCGGTAGTACTGGCCCTTTCAGCAACCGTCCACAGAGCATGGACTGAGGTCTCATTTGAAGTAGTATGGGAGGGTGCTAGAACCAAGTTTATGTGCCCTGGGGATGTCTAATATGAGGTGATTGGTACGTGGTTCAACCTTCGCACTTACTGTGCTACACGCACTAGCGGACACCTCGCGCCCTGTGATACTATCTTTGCGCAGTTCTAGCCGCAGCGCGACTCGTGTTATCTACCCGAGTCTTCCTTAATTAGGCTCTGTTAGCTGATTACTTGGATTATTTTCATATATAATCATTCATACAAGTATTCATCAATTGTGCGCAATAAATAAACAGAGTAAAAGTAATGTATAACATCAAAATATGGATTCAAGAATAGATGCACAAAGTAAACTTCTCTTTATTAACTTTCGATCCTAATTATACACCTGACTCCGCCCTACGCACTCAGCTGCAGGGGTCTGTGTGCTCAGCTGTGGACTTCTGCTAGGCCTTTGTGCACTCAGCTGCAAAGCCTCTTCCTATTATTATGACCCAGTACACTTCAGATTCCACTCTATGCTCTAACCATGCCTTCACCATTCTATCTTTCCTCTCCTTAGCTATCTTTACACTTAGAGCCTCACTCTATTGATACAATCCCATGGTCTACGAACCATGGGTAGGCTAGCTTTACACCAATTTACAATACAATGCTTAGGGCAGACAACGCTATGACTTGATTGTACACTTCACACTCTGCACCTACACTTCGCGGAGTTCTACACCATCTTTGACCAAAACCTGGGCTTTAAGCCCCAAAACTTGTTATGGGGGATCCCAAGCCCAACATGACCAGACCTATGACTGATGTCTTAGAACTTAGGTGCTAAGGCCTTCAGGGTCATACCATGGGCCAACTTCCTTTGTTAACTTCTTTGCACACTTGGTTTTCTGAACTCTCACAACCATGTGCCAACCCAACATCAGACGCCCCTTCCATCGTAACTTTTCCAAAAACCATTTGTACAAAAGTTACAAGGTCATCATCCTTTGATATTCCAACCTTTTAGATGATGTCATTACTCCATGTGTTGATTCCTTAGTGGTGACACATTTCATCCACATTTGGCCCATTAGGCCTCCCAATAATGTTGAATATGCTTGCCATGTTTCCTGTCGTACTGCCACATCATGATGACGTAAGTTACCATTGTAGCTTCTTGGAGCCAATATCACGCTGCCATGTGTCCTACTAGAGGAGAGAGAAGAGTACCCATGAAACCTTGTGTTTGCAACAAGATCCTTCGTTAATATCCTTTGGCATTCATCAATGCTTTTTCCACTATCGGGCTTGTTGGAAATCGTAACTTTTTAAAACACTGATATTAAGAAATTCTGGTATTCCAATGTCCTGGACCTTTGATATTTCGATGAACTATTACGTTCCGATGTGCTTAGATCTCCAAGGTTCTGATGCACTAATCTGCTCCAATATCCCAATATCTGATATGTTTCCTGCTCTAATATCCTGATATCCTTCTTAAGGATTTAAGTCCCCGGACTTCAGTAGACCATATATTTTGATCTAGAATTCCATTTTTGGACTTTCGCATATCGTTGAAAAGCTCTTCTAGAACACTTTTTAATGGATAGGGTCTGATGTAGGATTTGAGCACATTTGTTACCTGTAAGATGGTGGAAAAATATTTGCCACACTTTTCTCCTTGACTCTTCTTCTTGTGCTTGGAATGTTGAACTCCCAACCACCATAGTCATCATTTTATGGCTTCTCAAATAAGCATGCTACTGTGATGATTCTCTACATGAAGCTTATAGCTACCATGGTATTACATCTGGTCCATCACTGTAGTCATCATTTTATGGATTTTCCAGTAAGCCTGCTACTATGATGATTTTCTACAAAGCACTCTAACAACCATGGGATTCGTCCTGAACACCCAATCATCCTTGTTGACATCAATCATCATGATCACCCTTGTTTACATCAATGCCAACACTAACAAAACCACCCATACACCACCAATTGTCCAACACAAGACTCTTCTACTACCCCTTTCGATGTTACCTTGGAAATCCATGAACTCTTATTGCATAATTGTATGCTTAACTCAAGAGCTTCTCATAATCTAATTCCCTTGTCTATCATGGATTAGTTGGGGTTGCAAATAACAAAACCATATAAAGACATGTACTCCTTTGATTCTAAGATAGTATATTATCAGGGATGATTAAATATCTGGTGGTCAATTTGGGTTAGATCCCTGCAAAAATTGCGATAATGAATATTGTAGTTGCTGACATCCTTGAAAGGTTTGGTATGCTTTTGTCCAAGTCACGGGGATAAAAAATTGGGGGACCTATCAAACTAGATTTGACATATGCCATCATTCTTGTGTTTGTGGAGAGGAATTCTGATTGTACAGAGAATCGACATTTGTAAAGACCGTTACAAGGGTTTATTGCTCAAATAATTCTCTAGTGTATGGAAAAGAGAATGATTTATCTTTTTTGTTTTAAGAGGAAAATTATTAAATCATGGATGAAACATAGGTGGAATGTTCTATCCAACTAAATAAATAATCACTACAGTGTAATAAAGTATGGAAGCTATACTTTGATGGTTCTTATTCCAGGGAAGGAAATGGGGCAGGTGTGTTGTTGGGGTCTCCAGTAGGCAACCAGATTCCTCTATCTTTCTATCTAAAGTTTGAAGCTATTAATAATGTTGCCGAATATGGACCTTTTTTGTTAGGGCTACAAGTTTTTAGAAATCTCAATATTTGGTGCTTGGCAGTGTTTGGAGATTTAGAGTTGGTGGTGAAGAAAATCAAAAATCAATTCCAAACTGACCATCCAAGATTGAAGGATTACGAAAAATGAGGTATGGGAGTTTATTGAGAACCTTTTCCTAGCCTTTAATATCCATTTTTTTCCCAGAGATAGAAATTAGATGGTTGACTCCCTGACAGTAACTGTTAGTAACTTCAAGCCTCCTCAAAACTCCTTGCTCAGATATGAAGTTAAGTTCAAATACAAACCTTCAATACTAGACAATATCACGTATTGGTAGGCGTTTAAAGATGAGGAACAAATCAAACACTTCATGAAGGTTATTGGACAGTTTTCAAACTCAATGATTGACCAAGAGAATGAGGAGATGAAATGTGAACAACATGCCAGTTGGGAAGAAACCATCCCTAGTCACAAGATATTGTAGCTAAAGGGGAATATCATCCCCAAAGGATTGGTTCCATTAGAAAGGATTTTTAACTCAAACTATGTGGCTACGAAGCCAACTAAGCAAGAGCTTGAAGAAGATGTAGAATATTGTAACATTGGCATCGAAGGAGATCTGAGAATCATCAAATTAGCTAAAGGGGTTCTTAGGGAATACAAACAAAGGTACCTAGACCATTTTAAGGATTACATGGATGTGTTTTCCTGGTCATATGATGATTTAAATACTTTTGATCCTGCCATCATACAACACAAAATTCCCTTAAAAGATGGGGTGAAGCCATATAACCAGAAGGTCAGGAAGATTAATCCTTAGTTTCTCCCATCCATTTAAAAGGAGGTGAAAAAATATTTATAAACTAAGATAATTGCGTCACTAAGGTACTCTGATTGAGTAGAAAATCGTGTTCTTGTCAAGAAGAAGGATGGAGAAATAAGGTTATATGTTGACTTTAGGAATCTAAACAAGGCCTCACTAAAATATAATTACACTTTCCCTAAGATGGACTACATTATGCAGAAGGTGGTAGGGTCTACTTAGATATCCATGATGGATGGCTTCTCTTAATACAACCAAGTCATTGTGCACCCAGAAGATCAAAAGAAAACCACTTTCACTACACCCAGGGGAAAGTTTATGTATGAAATAATTCCCTTTGGCCTCATAAACCCAGGAGCCACTTTTCAAAGAGCTATGGATATATAATTTGTTGGAGAGTGTGATAGATTTGTAGTAATCTACCTGGATGACATAATTGTTTTCTCTGAGTCAGATGAAGAGCACCTCAAGCATTTGCATCTCACATTCGCAAAAGGTAGAAGGTATGGTTTGTCCTTAAATCCTGTGAAATCATAGTTTTCTTTAAGTGAAAGCAAGTTTTTGGGCCATATTGTAGCTAAGGAAGGAGTAAAGATTGATCCAAAAAGGTTAGAAGCCATGAAAAACATTACATTACCAAGAAATAGGAAATAAATTTAGGTATTTTTGGGAAGAATCAAATTTTTGAGAAGGTTTACACCAAATTATGCTCATATGGTCAAAGAAATCACAGAGATGTTGAAAAAAGACAGGGAAGTAAAGTGGATTGTAGAGGCTTGGGAATCATTCTCTAGAATCCTCAATCTTAGCTAGCTCAAATTATCAAAGGTTATTCCTCATTTTCTCCTTAATCTATCCTAACACGGTGGCAGTTGTTCTATTGTAGAAAAATAATGATGGACAGGAAAAACCAATTGTGTTTTTTAGTCATTTGTTGTGTGATACAAAGCTAAAGTATAACATCCTATAAAAACAAGCTTATGCCTTGTTCAAAGCCCTAAAGGCCCTCGAATTTATGTACTACAATCCCATAAAATAGCGTATGTTCCATCTTCCACCATGAAATGAATTCTCGTACAGGGACAAAGTGAAGGTAAGAGGGGCAAGTGGATTTCCAAAATCGAATAATATGACATGGAGATCATACCCACGAAGTTCTATCAAGGAGAAAGGATTGGCTAAAATTTTGTCTGAAGCTAACTTCCAAGCCCTAGGTATAAATTTGATGACAGATAAGAAAGGGGAAAGTAGAAGATAAGAGGATCATAATAATGTCAATACTTCAACACAACGAATTCAAATGAAGTACCATGTCTCACATTGGTATAAATATCTTGTTCATTACTTACTTTTTCTGAATTGACCAATCAATTTTGATAAAGTTAAAATATAAGGCTTTGAGGCTACAAGCCCAGAAACTTGAGATCTCAAATGGCCAATTGTATTGGAAAGACCCAATGGGGATTCTTCTCTTATGTCTGGTTGAAGAAGATATCCTTAAACTAATTGATGAGTTCCATAATTGTGTATGTGGAGGACATTATAGTTGGAGAGTTACAACCCACAAAATTCTCAAAGCAGGTTTTGATTGGCCTAAGGTGTTTGGTTGTACATACCTATGTTCGGGCCTATGAGAAGTGTCAATTTTTTTTAGAAAACTAGAGGTTGGCTCCCCTTCCTCTCATCCATGTTTTTGTAGAAGAACCTTTTAGGAAATGGGGGTTAGACTTCATTGGAGAAATACATCCACCTTCTAGTGGTGAGCACAAATGGATACTCACATCCACTAATTATTTCACCAAGTGGGTGGAAGCTACCGCAACTAGAAATGCAAGTGATGTTAAGAAATTTACGACAGAGAGATAAATTATTACTGAGATTTACTGAGATTTACAAAGAGGAATAATAAAATAACCAACAACAATACACATAAATATTATACACATAATGTTTATCCAAGGGAAACCCAACCAAATGAGATCTCATTAGCATTGGCCAAAACCCTAGCCAATCCCACCAAGTGAGCCTTCACCACTCACCTCTAGGCCTACATTACAATGAAGTATTCCCTGCCTTTTCTGGCTCAATTACATGTAATACCACAGACCATAATACCATGGGTACACTATACCATGTGCACAAAACCACTACTATTTAACCAGGTCAACCTTGACTCAAACCTTGAGTCAATTTTACCTAATAGTTCCCCCCTTAAACTTGACTTGGGGTTCCTTGACTAAATCCAGCCAAAACCTGCTAAGTAAGAAAATCTCGCTCACTCTAGCCCTTACCCCCTTCCAAGTTTTTACCTAGGATTTAGTAACCCAACATCCCCCTATTACCTAGGTCTAACCTAGACTTTAATGCTAATTACCCTGGGGTATGCATGCCTTACTAGGTCTTACAACAATATTCCCATTTACATGCAAATTAAAAATTTCACTCCATTATAATATTTTTTTTGTTTACCCTTGTTGTTGTCTTTGTACATATGACATAAATGTCCATATAAAAAGAACCCATCTACTGAATTACATGGGTCACTAGCCACTGTAACCTCCATTTATCTAGGTGTTATTTTCAGGTACATGGTTCATCAATTAATTAATCCATGTGCATGTATCCTCCTCATCCACTTAATCTCTCATGAACCAATAGTGTGTAGCTTCGCTTCACAAAATATGGCTTTTGATCTAGATCTACAAGAAAAACTTAATTATCTCTCTATCTACCAAGCCAATACAAACCCTTGGTAAAAACAAATGTCCTTCTAAAGCCAACTTAGCTCTCATACCAGTTGTTACGAAATTTATGGCAAAGAGATAAATCATTACTGAGATTTACTAAGATTTATAGAGAAGAATAATAAATAACCAACAACAATACACATAAATATTATACACATAATATTTATCCAGGAAAACCCCAAATCTAGGGAAAAACCCAACCCAATGAGATATCATTAGCATTGGCCAAAATCCTATCCAATCTCGCCAAGTGAGCCTTCACCACTCACCTCCAGGCCTACATTACAATGAAGTATTCCCTTCACTTTATAGGCTCAATTACATGCAATACCACGAACTATAATACCATGGGTACACTATACCATGTGCCCAAAACCACTACTATTTAACCAGGTCGGCCTTGACTCAAACCCCGAGTTAATTTTACCTAACAATTGATGTAGTAGTCATCAAGTTTATGGAGGAAAACAGCCTCGCCGAAACCCCGAGTTAATTTTACCTAACAATTGATGTAGTAGTCATCAAGTTTATGGAGGAAAACAACCTCGCCGAGTTTGGTTTTCCAAATAAAATCATCATTGACAATGCTGAGGTGTTCAAGTCAACCAAATTTATTGATTTTTCCCAATTTTGCAACATTATAGTAGTCCATTTCACTACTTATTACCCACAAGAAAATGGATTGGTTGAATCCTCTAATAAAACCTTAGTAAGGATTCTGAAGAAGATAATAGTAGAAAATTAGAAGAACTGGGATTCATAGATGAAGTTTTCCCTATGGACTAATAGGGTTACCACCAAGAGGTCCATTGTGAAATATCCTTTTGAATTAGTGTATGGGAAAGCTACAATTTTACCTATACACTTAGCAATGTGAATAGATAAAATTCTACAAGATGTTGAGGAGGAACCAAATTCTCTAACCAAGAGGATCAATCAGCAGGTAAAACTTCAAGAAAGCAAGGAACTGGTAAATCTGAATTTGATCAATTATTATGAAAAAATGAAATCTCTCTTTGAAATAAAAACAAGGGATAGATCATTGCAGCCAGGATATTTGGTACATAGATGGGATGTGAGAAGAGAGGACCAAGGAAGAAATTGGAATTTCTATCCCTTATGGTTTGCACCCTTCAAGATATCTAACGCAAAGGGAAACAACGCCTTCTTGCTGGAAAAATTTGGATGGTGAGGTTCCTAAACTACCTGTGAATGCGCAGTTTCTCAAGTTTTATTTCTAGCATTAAAGATGTCCATTTCCGTCCAATGTATATACTGATGAGCCATTTTACATTCTTTAAGTAATGCTTTAAGTTCTTAATGTTTCTATTTTACTTTTCATGTACTTGAATAAAATGACTCTAGGCCCAATGGATAGAAGGCACTAATCTACAGGTTCTCAATGCATTTCTTGCAATATATTGTCCCCAATTGGAGTTGATGTTGTAGCTGTAATACTTTCTTATATTTTTGTCGAATGGTATTTTCTTACATCCTTGATACAACAAGGAAGAGGTGCAGTCTTGGTCATTCAAAGGGAAGTAAAAATGGAAAGGCAACACATCGAATGACCATTTTAGAGAAGGATCAACACATCAGGGGCCGATATCAAATGGGAGGCCTAAAATTTTGGGAGTCAAAATTTTAGAGGAGAACCGAAAAAGAAAGCGTTGAAATATTGGAGAGAAAAATGAAAATGGGGATGCTAAAAATTGGGAGTTGATCACATTGGAACCTAATATCGGAAGAATGGGAAGGAAGGTATATCAAGTCATGATATCATAAGATCAGGAAGGAAGGTATATCTCGACCTAATACCAAAAGGTTGAACATCAGAGCATAGGGCACATCGAAACCCAAATCCCGGAGGGTCAGTTATTTCATGACATTAGAGATCAGGACCTCATAACACTTTAAACATATAATTCTTTATAAGCGTTGACATCACTAAGAAGGGGAAATACAAAGTAAATCATTGAAAATATAAGGACCTCAGGGTCCCTTTCTCTCTCCTCATGAAAAGACACATGGTAACAAATAATCGGCTTCGAGGAGCTAACATGACATGACATTAGCATGATATGTCATACAGTGCACATGTGGTAGTGTATTTTGACATTTTTGAGGGCCTAATGGGGAAATCTAGGGGATATGTGTCACCACTAAATAGGATCCACATGGAGATGATGACATCAGTGTGATGTCATTTCATAGGTTGGTAGTTCAAGGGAAAGAGATTCTGTAACCCCCTGTTGAAATTATTTGATCAAAATTCTGATTTGATGGAGGGGCTTTGATGTTGTTAGCACTTGGTCATGAGGACTCAGGGGTTCAAGGGTGTAGAAAGGCAGAGAACCCATGTACTATGTTGAATATCGGAGGTCAGAAATGTTGAACTCCTTTTGAAATCAGTTTCGAGGGCCCAAAGAACCAAGGGAACGAACCAAGGTCGAGCACCCACGTGCTATGGAGCAAACTGGAAGAGGGATGCATCTTAACTTTGTTTAAATTTCCAACTCGGAGAAGTTTTGATGAAGGGGATCCAATGTTTTGTGGAACTGGGTCATGAAAACTCAAAACAACCAAAGAATTAGTGTGGGTAGAGCACCTAATTGATAAGAAGGAATATCAGAGTAAGGAGATAATAGAACTTTGTTCTGATTTCATTTTTGGTAATAAGGAGCTCTAATGTGTTTGTGGCACCCGGTTGTGGGATAATTAAAGGAACCAAAGGCGAAAGAACAAATATAAAGGGATATAGGACCCCGACAAGATCCTGAAGCCTTAAGCACCCAAGCTCCCAAGCCACTAGTCACGAAACCTGATTCTATGGAGGAATTCTGATAAGAGGGCTAAGAGAAAAGGGGATGAAGAGCACTAGAATGTTACAATTCTATAGTGTTCCTTTTTATAATATATACGAAAAAGGAAGGCTAGATACTATACCCCCCCCAAAGAGTTATACTGATGGTCACAGGTGATGGTTCTATGGCATATGAACAATAAGGAGCTAGGCACAGAAGGGCTCAAGGCATCAAAACTTTAGATTTTTGTAACGACATTTTAATTAGAGTTACGATGCGCCTCGACTATGAAATTGCACCTTGGAAGTGTTAAGAGATGTATTGGGCTCTGATAGCATACCACAGAGGAAATGGAGGGATGGATAGGTTAGAAGCTAGGTCATGGGGCACCTTCAATGTCACCATGCTTGATCATGGCCAATTCCAATAGGGGAAGTTTCAAGTTGTTAAATGGAGAAAGTGATAGGCAAATTGGCCAGGAATCGTGGGGGAATATTGTAATAGAAGTTTTGCTAGATCATTAGCCCACAGCTGATCTAGGCATTGGAGCCTGAGTCTTCCTAATGAAATAAGGAGAATCATAATGGAGATATTTTGTTGTGTCCATCACAACACCTCATGATTCTCATGTTTTGTTATTTTGTAAATTTTTGCATTTTCAAGAAGAGAATCAGACCTTTTTTAACCATTAGGAAATTTGAATGCTCAGACAGTTGTAACATTTGAAGATATTTTGTAAGTTGTTTTTCTTTGGTTCTCCCTATAAAAAGAGGGAGGAAACTCATTAAATGAGTTTCAAAATTCTTCTCTTAGAGGTTCTGAAGTCTGTGTTCAAGAGTTCTGAACTCTGTTTTTAGAAGAGGTTCCAAATTTGGTTCTAATTTCTTATTCTTGAGGTTGTTATTGTTTCTTTTGAAAAAATTTCCAGTTTAGGCTTGCAATCTATTTTCATTCTAGAAGATTAATGAAGAAGTTTTGGTGATTCCAAGAATTTGGGATATGAAGTATGTGTTCTTCATTTGTATGCCATTTCATATGTGTTTCTCCTCCTTAGAAATTATGTAAGTAGTAATTATTGGATTTACTTATAAATCATGGGTTTAATATGTTATATTGTAGCCGACAGTACCTATGAGATTACAGATTTACTATGGTATATTGTGACAAAATGCACCCATGAAATATTGAGATGGAAACCTTAAAATGTGCTCCATAATTTTTTCATTTCATTTCCTTGCTCTTTCATAATTCTGTTGTGATTTGTTGCATATAATTTTGTGTTTAACCATCCCTCTACACTAGGTTCCTCCCTTATATTTCTCCTTTCCATATTTACTACAATGACAATTTTAAGCTGCATTCTCTATGTGTCAGCCAACAGACCTGAAACATTTATTCTTGGGAATGATGTCTTGTTACTACATATATTATATCTTCCTTTCAGAGAAGGTAATTAAACAATATCTAAAATAATTTTCATTTATCTTCAAAGAAACAATGAATTCTCTTTAAGAGAGACTAATATGTCCTAGGAACTGACCTCTCCTGAACTGAGGGGTTGTCTCTAGAAGCTACAACAGGGAACATCCAGTGGGTTCTACGTTTATCCTTGCTTAAATTGGGGAAATAATGTTTTTATAGGAGCATATTTTCCATGGGGAAATTTTGTATTAGGAGTAATGTCCCTCTCTAGAGGTTTTCTTTTCTCCAAAAGGGCTCTCTTTCCTAAAGGCATTAGGGCCGCTAGGCTAACTAGTTCTTATACTTTTGGTAGTGCTCTTGCATATGGAGGTTCTCCTTATGTTGGGTACAATCCCATTGACATCCATTATTTTTGGAGTTCCATTGTCACTGGGGGCATTCCCCATGAGGGTCAAAATACTTTCACTATGCTTGTTGACGGTATGGGTCCAATCCCTAGGTCAGTCCATCCTCTTGATCAACATTCTTCATCCATAAAATATGTTATGGGGGAACTGTAAGTTCTATTGGGGGTTCTCTCTTTACCTATCAATCCATTCAACCAACATCAACTTCCATTTTTAGCATCACCCAATTTTCCATAATTGGACAAAATTACCAACAACCCCATATGCCACAATCCTAGATGGCCCTCTATGTTCACTAAATTTCCATTTTGATATTCTAAAGATGCCAAAAAAGTGGTACATCAAACTTGATAGGGCATTATATAATGAATATGTTTCCTTTGGTGATGAGCGTCAGTATTGTAGCAATGATGTTGCAACTCCTGGGCTACCATCTTTACTTATCAACCCAGGGTTCGTACATACTTGGAGGTGACAGTGCTATATACACAAGTAAAATTGATGGTTCTACCTATTGTCAATGTTCAGTTGGTGAGAGACCACTGGGGTTCCAATCTAGACTTCTATAGAGTCAGAAGAAGCTTGATTCTTTGATGGAAGAAGGGTCTTAGGCCATACAATGGGTATAAGTTTACTCCTTTTTTTTTTCCTTTTTTTTTTCTGAATCAGACTATTTCTATTAATGATACAAACATTTTACAGAGAAGCGACAACCTCTTGAGGTCTAGCTAGGATATTGGCTGTCTCGCCTGATAGATTTGAAAAACTAAAAACCAGACTGCCTGAGACTAAACCCAAAGAATCATTACAAAACGCTTACTGAATGAGGTTCCAAAACTGCTGAACATAAGTAAAACTATTGCCGCGAACTGTTTAATAGACAGAGAACCATTAAACAGAGACAGAAAACCATTGAGCATGTTCTTTGACCAGACACTATGATTCCAAAAGATGACGACATCCAGATCAGGTATCGTGAGCATAGGAGGGCGATTCTTCCACAATTCGGTAACCATAACTAGAGAGGTCATCCTCGTCAGAGGAAAGGCCCTTGTCATATGGCTAACGCCCGTCATCCGGAGGATTTGAGTGCGCCATAGCTGACTGAGCCAGGAGAGAAGGATTTTTAGGTACCTGAGACTGCTGGCAATGATTTTGAGATGTGCTTGGCAGATCATTCGTCTTCTGCTCTGAAGTATCATGCGGAGTAACAGCAGCCACATCTGCGTTGCCTTCACTGAGCTTAATCATGAGAGTAGCGATGAAGGAGTGGTTGCTTAGCCTGCAAGGGATTTGAAAGCGGGCCGAGTGCTCATGAGAATGATGAGGATTCAAAATTGCAGCTCGTTTTCCCCTGCCATGACCACGACCACGAATAGGCGGACTTTCAGTTGTGGTATCCTCAGAGGAGGCAGAGGGATGGCGCAGGGGCCGACCATGAACGCCTCCTCTCGGCAACCCATTCTCTGTCTCAGGATGGTCATTATGCCCATAGGATGGAAAATAGAGCAGAGAGCAGAACTGGGCTGAACAGGATCAACGAGAAGGGGGAGAATTGACTTGATTAACAGAGAATTAGGAGAGATGGAGAGCTTACAGGGGAGGAGGATGCTAAATGGGCAGAACTTTCTAGTAGAATCTTAACAAAAGGAGCATCATGAGCCTGAATACCTTGGATACCTAAAACCTCCACCGGACAGAGCTCTGCACCTGCGTGGAGGCCTAAAATGCGAGAGGAGGGAACAAATCTGGGATGGATATGCACCATCGATTTAAAGCCAGAGAACCTGTGGGGAATTTCAAACCAGGAGAGCTCGACTTTGAATGAACTTGGCAGAGAATTGAATGCCATCTGCAGGTGGAACCAGGTGGCACGAGGCGTACTCCACGCACCTACTACTTTCGCCACCATCCTCCGAACATCTGACCTGTGCCCCCGCATCTGGGCGGGATAGATCTTGTTGCACCAATAGAGTGCACTCTTGTTTGAGTGGCTCATCATTAGATCGATTAAGAGGCCCAGAGAAGAATGGGAGCTACTGATCAGCCCCCTGGTTAGCCAGTCTGTCAGCTACTTTGTTGGCAGATCTCTGAACATGCTGGAAGGTGACACTACAGGGAGACCTGAGCCAATCTTCAATTTGTTCTAGTCTACTTAGGAGATGCCAACTAGAGGCGATTTTTCCAGCAGAGGTGCCTAATTGGATCCAGGAGACCATTTCAATTAGAATCTGTGTATCCCCTTCTACCACCAGGGGGAAGAAATTTTCAGTTGCAGCTATGCCGATACCCTTCCATAATCCTTCCAACTAAGCTGCATTGTTGGTGTCTCTACCTATCGAGCCATGGTATATGTAGAGAGCCGAGCCCTCAGCTATTCTGAAGATGCCTCCATATTGGCAGCACCATCGAAATTTAATTTTATTGTCTGGGAGACAGGAGGAGACTAATGATGGGGGGATTCAGCATGGATGGAGGGAGTACGGGTGGAATGAGTAGAGAAGGTGATATTCAGATTCGAATTTTCCCAAACTTGGCATTCCTAAGGAGTGGATGGCATGTTCAATTTGTGCCAGAGTTTCTTGTATGTTCTGTTTAAGAAAAAGCCAAAGGGAGTCTAGGGGAGAATAGATATTTTTAAAGATCCTATTGTTCCACTCCTTCCATAGGATCCAGTAGACAAAGCCTGGGATGAGGATCCATAGGGAGTTGAGGACCGGACTCTGGAAGGGTTGCTGAGGCCAATTTCTGATAGTATTAGTAATGTTTCCTACTTGTCTTCCTAATCTTCTGTTGCATAGGGCGATCCTCTCCCAAAGATCAACAACGAGCGGACAGGTATCCAAAAGATGCACAATGGTTTCTGGATGGAGGTTACAATTGGGGCATCTGGAAGGCCCAATGAAACCTCGCCTTTGAAGATTATCCCAAGTGAGGACTCGTTGTTTACTCAAAAGCCATAGAAATATAGAGACTTTTGGCCATATACTTGGAAGCCAGATCCTATCCCAAAGCTGATATTTTGCTGGCTGTTCTAGATGATAGAGAATTTGGTATGCCTCCTTGGTGGTAAAAGTTCCTTTTGTTGTGTATCCCCAACGGATTTTGTCCCTTTGATTCGAGAGTTTGATTTTCCTTAGTGCAAGCTCTTGATTGATTTCTTCATAGGTTTCCTGTTGCTGTTGAAATTTGGTACCGGAGGACAGGTGGTTCCCTTAGGCTTTGATCTTTGGCCTAGGGAAAAGTGTCCACAAGATTTTAATTTTTATCCTAAAGTGACTTTGTTACACCATAATTTGTCACTGTCTCCCTGTCAGTCTCCCTACTGTGTCATGAAATCAAATCCATCATGCTCATTCTCTCTGAACTGGCCAAATCACCCTCTTTGCCAAAGTTTATTTCATCATCGCGACTGTTATTAAAATAACCGCGCTGACTGGCGGCTGATAGTGCAACTGATGCGCTGCCAGCGCGGAAGCACACGGGTTTTCTGCGCTGGTCGAATTTCATGAGCCAATGCATCCTATGTTTGTATTAAGTCACGCTGACATAGCCTCCTCCGTTATTAATATGCGATGTCAGCGCTCCATTCCAGTTATACACCCGCGCTGATCCTATTTGGGTGAGTTTGTTCTAACAGCCAACCTTCCAGATGACTCCAGACCTGGTTGTTGGCCTTGTGAATGTCACCCTCCCTTCTATGGCATGTCTGTTCGTCATATGAGCCACCTTTCTTGGAGATAAGCTTATCCTTCCACCCTTCACGGAGACTCCTTCTCCTATATAAGCCTCTACCATTACCATGAGAAGCTAGTTTTTGGACAGAGTGGAATTCATAGTGTTTTTAGTGCTGCTCCTAGTAGGCAGTTGGTGTGATAAGTGTGGATTGCTAGAGAGCTTAAGGAAGGTTGTGAAGTCTTGTTGTCTTGTGTGAAAGAGAGAGTTGTTTGTCTTGGGGGATCTACCTCCAAGGGTGAATGCTTATGAGACTTGCTAGCTGGACCCTCTTGAGAAGGACTCAACATCAGAACATTGGTTGTACCTTTCTCTAATTTTGATTAATAATAGATGACTACTGTTATGGTTCCATTCTCATTTGTCTTTGCAATGGTTAATGTGAATTACATCCTTTCTGATTGATGTATAATTGCTTTTATTAGATTTCATGCTTGTGTTTGTTGTTCTCTTTGCGTGTGCAGGTGTCCATCCACGAGGATAGTGGAGGATTGTGACCGACCAGAGCAAAGGAGCGAGAGCGGCATCTCTTCATCAAACAATAGCGCTGGAATCCAAGTAGGTGTTCATTGCCTACCTTTTAATTGCAATTAGGAGCTTGCATAGTAGCACTGATTGATTGTTGCTAGACCCCTTCTGGGCTAGTAGGGATCACCTCTATCCGTAGAGGGGATTTACCTCTCCAACAATTTGGCGACTCCGCTGGGGACGTAGCCTGTGTCTCTTGTTGTTCATCCTTGTTTTTGAGTTTGATTGTTATTCTCTTGTCAAATATTAGGGATTAGTTCTCTGCTTTTAGATTTCCTGGTCTAGTCTGGGAAATGCCTTAATTGTTTAAAAAGCTATTACCTTGGTCTGGGAACTTTTGGTTTGATTCTGCCTGTTTTTTAGCCTCAGTGCGGTTTATATCAAAACTGTCATGCTGACGTCACGTATCTGTTTCTTTGACTTCACTGTCATCGCGCTTGTACGTTTAACAGTCGCGCTGACCCTGATTCTAACCAGCGCGCTTAAGCCGTGTACTTCCGCGCGGACAGTGCAAAGTTGCTACGCATGTTGTCTGGTCAGCGCTCAGTTGCTGAGGGTCACTCGCGCTGATCCTGTAGAATTGAATTTTGTTCCATTTTGCCTCCTAAGCCTGTTGGTTTGACTATTCCCTGCTCTTTCCACCTGGTCTATGACTTGATTTCTATTGTCTGAGCTTTGAGATACCTACTTGCAAAGTCTTGTTCCACAAGGGTTCGTTTATTGCTTGCTTTTCGGTTTTGCAAAAACCTTCCTCTTTGCTTTCGCTGCTTGGTTTGTATCTTGCCATGACTTTTACAGTTGCTGGAATGTGTTAAATCCCTGTTTGACTGGTTTTAACCCCCATTCTCCAGGTGCTTTCTTTTCTCTATTGATTTCGCACCCTAGCCCTAGGGCATCTAGTGGCTGTGTGTGTGTGTCAAGCCTTCCGTGGGAATCTTGTTTTCTCGTTTGAACAGCCAACTTTGAATTTGCTTTTTACACTTGGCCAGTGATTGTTGAAGTGTTTTTGGTTGTTTTCCAAGCAATTTTCTTCCTCCTTGTTTGAATTCCTTTTTGTCTTGCTGAGCTTAGATCACATAGCTCGTACAAGCCTTTGTTTTTCTTTTGATTTGGAAAACTCTTTTGGTGTCTTGGGAACTTTGTTGTGTTTTCATTGAGTGATTTTATTCCTTTTGCTTGGTGTTGCTGTCTCTCAAAATTCATTTTAAGTGCTTTGTGCCATTGATAAAATCAAACTAATATCTTTTGCATTTAATAGTTAAAAGGGAAAAAGAACATTTCATTGATTTGTATTCTCAAAAGGAAAGTTTCGTTTCCTTTCCATTAGCTGCATTAGATTGTTTGGTTGCTTGTGATTCATTTTGTTTGATCGAAAAATTCTTAACCTTCTCATAGTTAGAATTCATCGAACGAAATGGTATTCTTTGGCATGTATTTTGCATCTAAGTAATTGTGAGAGATCATACGGTAGGACCTGGAAATCGAAACCTAACACAAGATCAACTTTAAAATGAACTGAATAAACTTAACAACACATTGGAACTTAATGCAAACATCTAAAGGTCTAGGCTAGAGACGTGCTCTGGTGTCGTTAAACCTGGTCACTTTTGTTCTCGCATTAAGGTTGGGTGATTCCTCCTTGTGTGATTCAACTGTGGTCTAGTACGGAATTGTGCTCCCACGTACCATCACGTATATAGGGGAGACTCCACTAGGTTATCATCTTTGATCCATAGGAAGCCGAGTCTGCCGCCTTGTGAGCCGTAACGCACCGAACACAGCATTCGGGAAGATTGACTGCAGTACGGAAAGTCCTTGGTTCTCATACGATTGCCAAGGTGTATAAGAAGTTTTACGGATTGCTTGGTAAACCTTTTGCTTAGAATCTCCAGAGCAGTCACTTTTGATCCTTTTCGGACTCCCTAAAAGAAAAGGTGTAAGTGAGCGTCTTGTCACTTCGTGCTCATTAAACATTCGAAGGAGGCTAGAGTCATCTTTTCGTCCTTTTCTCGACTCTTTGAAACATGAAAAGGTCAAGTTTAGTTCCTGTGTCTTAAAAATTTATTCGGCCACGATAACATTACCTGGTTAGATCTTGTGTGCATTAGCTTGAGTAGGATTCTTTTTGTTTGCTATGGCAACTTTTCCAGGGTTCACCAACCCAAGTTCCCCTCCTGACGGGAATCCTAGTCATTTCCCTCCTCTTGGGAATGTTGGTGCTCCTTATATGGCGACGTTATCCCTTCCGGGGTTAATTGTCGGGTTGCCTGTTTGGTTGTTTTCAACCTCTTTGGCCCCTGCCGTGTCGGCTGCTACTCCATCAGTCCCTCCACCTGAACAACATCATGTTGATCCTAAGGTAGATCTCTCCCCTTTGACACCTACTTCTACGTCTTCTTCTTGTACTTCGCCTGGTGAAAGTCTCGATTCGAATAACCAGGTGGCTAAGAAGAACAAGAACAAGAACAAGAACAAGAAGTCTCCTAAGGGAGAGGCTACACAAATAACTGTTACTCCCTCGAGTACACCTGAAGTCGGGCCCCCTTCCACTCCTCCGCGAAAGCTTAAGTTTCCTTGTCGATTATGCAAGGAGGACCATCTTCTTCGCGATTGTCCTGGAATTCCCAGGGTACTAGAAATATGGTCTCGCAATCCGGCCCACCCCTCATCATCCTCTGAGGCTCACGGCGATGCTACCTCATCAGTTGGGAATGGCAGGGGAAAAGGGAAGATTCGAATCCCCTGCAGACTTTGTGAAGGAAATCATCTCCTTCACCTTTTTCCACTCATGGATAAAGCCTCCACTGTTTTGGAAAGTCTCCCAGCTCCCTCGCCCCAACTCCCCATTGGATATCAACGTCTTTCTGCAGCTGCAGATCATTTGCCTCCCGACAATGAGATTGGTTCACATTCTTCTCTTGTTTAGGCCCCTCTTCCCGAACCTGGTTGTGCCCAGCCTATTCCAGACCAACCATTGGTCGGAAAGAGTGTCGACTGGAGTTCACCTCCTATTAACCACTCTATTTCGGAAGAGAAAAATTCCCATGTTCTTCTCATCTCATCAAATTCTCCTGAGCTTGATAATGTTTTCCCATCCCAGCCTCTTCGGAGAATTCCCATTCGGTTCCTTCCGAGCAGGGCGGCAACCATATGGTTCCCCCACCAAGTAGTTCGGTCGTTTCCTTTGATTGGAGTCATTTGACTACCCCTCCCCTTCCATCCCATGTGCCTTTCTGGGTCACCGCCTATGCCTCCCATATGGCGTTGCCTGGCACTGTGTTAGATGAAGGATCATCGGTTAGTCTTATGCCAATTACTACTTGGTAGGATTTGGGTTCCCCATCGCTTGTACCTGTCGCACTGAATCTCACCGCTTTTGACGGAGGAACGAGTCAACCATTAGGGATCCTTCCAAAGTTCCCTATCACTTTGGGAGGCAAGACTGTCTATATAGACGTCTCGGTTACCCAAGGCTCTTTAGACTTCATTCTTCTCCTTGGTCGTGACTATGTGTATGCCATGGGAGCCCTTGTTTCTTCACTTTTCCGTGTGGTTTGCTTTCCACACGATGGAAGAATAGTGACAATGGATCAATTATCGTTCGTTTGTCCACAAGCCCCTCCGGCACCATTGTCCTTCCCTCTTGGTTCTCATCCACCAGTTGCATCTGTCTCACCCCAGATCAACTACGTGGCCACCTCACCCGTGCCTATATCCAGTAATGCCGCCATCGTGCATAGTGTCCTGGGGGCATTGGGTCCTGACTTCCGAGACATTGACCTCCCATCGGGAGTGCCACTCTTGGAAGCCTCGACTTCCTGTTCATTATGATGAAGTTCGGGCGGAGCATAGTTCATTTCCCTCTGTCAAGCTCCCTAAAAAATGAAATAAGGAGTCTCGAGGAGAGTTTTGCTAATGTATCAACCTCGCTAAAATAATGAAACGGCTTATATCCGAGGATAGTTCTTTACCTATGTCAATCTCGTTAAAACAATGAAACAGGAGCTCGTGCATTTCGAGGGCATTAACCATTCTATCAACCTTCAACCCATTTTCAATGGACTGAAGCTTGGGGGGGCATGTACCTCGAATTGAGACACGATGCTAGGGGCATGCCCGTTTCCTTTCCCATAAAGCATAGTTTTCATACGTGATTCTCATGTGTGTTTTCAAGCTTTCGTAAAAATAAAATATATGCGTGTGTGTAAATACATTCCACAATGGGTCATTTGTTATGCAATAGATACATCAGATTACATGTGTGTCAAACAGTCGCATAGCATATAAAACACATCGTCATGTGAAGAAAAGATCCATCTAGGAATAAGCATATGTAAATAAATTCTTTCCCAAGCATAGTTTGCATGTGTGTGTGCTTTTAAGCTTGTCAAAAATATAAAAATACGTGGATCGTACGTTGTGCAACTGATACATTAGATCACATTTTTATTAGACATTTGCATGGCATATCAAAACATCATCACATGTAAAAGATCCATCCAAAATCGGTAT
>APFE031139362.1:5000-101919 GCA_000404065.3 Pinus taeda | reverse complement strand
TATCGTGCAGCGCACTAAGGCGCTCAAAAAATAAATGTACATGTCTAAAGTAGAGTCGACGTCCTCAGTACATCTGAGACGTATGTCTCTCAAAAACATCAGTGGAAAATAAACCCTAGGCATCTACTACGGTAGGTTATGCTCTCTGTAGCATGCCACCGCTCGTGCCACCCGCCTCAAAAGGCGGTGCATCCTGGGTTCTACACCCACTGTATGGATTTGTGCAGCTATGGGGACCTCCTCGATCCCTTGGTAATCCGGGACTCCTGCCAGTAAGCCCTTAAGGTTGTGCACCACAGCCTCCGTCATGTCGCCTGCTGGAGGAGCTAAGGACAAGATCGCGGTGCCTTGCCCATCTCTCCGTGCCTCCGGGGCCAGGCCAAGGGGTCTCACAAGTCCCACATCTGCATATCATAGCATTTATTAGGACATGTACATGAAAAAATTCAAAAACATTACAAAAGATAAAAAATAAAAAAAGGATCAAGTGTTTTACCTCCATCGTCCCACTGCTCTCCCGCAGGCAGTGGCAGGTCGGGATCACCACAGAAGTCGATACCGGCGTATGGCCAGTCCTCAACGAAGATAACCTGGTGATCTAGCCACTCTCGGAAGAAAACGCCCCACGACACTGAGCAACCGCCACCTCCACGTGGCATGACCCGGGCCCATTTGGTGGCCCTCGTCTCCCGTGGACTGTTAGGCGGATCCACCACCATGGTCTGCAGCTGAAGGGCTGGCACCCACTCAAACATGAGCAGGAGTAAGAGCGATCCGTAGCCAAACTGCTTCAACTCTCCACGTTGGCAGTTGCTCAATTGTCTCTTCATGCTGTTTGTCACAGCTGCTGCCCAGTTGAAAACTGTGGGCTGTAAGCACTCGAGAGCTAGCAATAGGTTGGCCTTTGAGGCCTCATGATTGGCCAGACTACCTGCTGCCCGCATCACTAGAAAGAGTATAGTACGAAGGACCATGTCACCAGCACCCACTGATGGAATGCTTGCTTTCCCGCTCCGTGTCTTGTGCGCCTGTGGGAACACTCGAGCCATGAGTTGGTCGAGCGTCTCGCCACTGGGTCGCTGCCCCTCCAGGATGGGCATCACACCCCGACGTGACAATCCAGTCAAAAAATAGATATCCGTGGAATCGAACTCGATGTCACGGCCTCGGATCGTAAATTTCCCATCCACTAGGTTCCAAGCTCTGATCAAGAGCTCTAGGAGGTTTGGTTGTGCCCTCAAGCGTGGAGTGAGAAAGAATTTTAGCAAACCGCATGCCCGCATTGCATTTCGGCATCCGGCATCGGCAAAAGCGGCAATATCTTCATTGTCATGGGCCTGCTCTTGCCACAGAAAGGCCATTGTGTCCTGCATGATCACCCAAAAGCATTAGACTGCCAGCTGTTGAAAATTATCCATTCAAATTCTTAAAAATCAATTTTCACGGCACCAGCGCGACTGTTTTTAAAACAGCCACGCCGATAATGGCGGCCCTTTGTATTTTCTCTGGGTCAGCGCGGAAGCACACGGGTTTTCCGCGCTGACCCGAAAAGTGGTGTGTGTTGATAAAATCGATCAGCGTGGACCCGATGGGCGAATCCGCGCTGACCGAGAGCGCATCAACGCTCAAAGAATTTGGCCAAATGGCCAAATCCCATGGTGAAAATGCTTAAAAATAGGCTTGAAATAAAGTGCAAGGCAAGAGGAACCTACCTGGAACCAGCTGTCGGAAGGATGGCGTCCACACGATGAAGAATTCGCTCCGTCAACTTTGTAGTTCCACAACGTTCTCCAAGGCTCAAAATGGTAAAATGGTAAAAAGGATTTTTACCCCCCTATTTATGGTAAAAAGTTCTTAATTGACTTTGTAAAAGTGGGTTTTGTCATCTTTTATCATGAATTTAATCCTGATGTCACTATGTTATGCCTTGATGCATGTTTTACTATGTTTTTCGACATATCAAACGGGTTTACACGGGTGGTTTTCTTGTGCAGGTCCTCAGAACCGGCAAAGTCACGATGAATCTATGTACACTTGGTCCCAAAAAAATGTCGTCTTTAAGCTCTTTTCCGACATAAAACAAGAAATGATCGCCGAGCCTCCTTTCATCTCGTCAAAAGGAACGAGAGGTGGTCGTTTTTAAAGCTCTTTTTTTGACCGTTTAAATTAACAAAGATCGTCGGGTGTTTGTCGTTTCGCACTCGTTATTGGCTCTAAAACGACGTACTTCTGACCGCTTTTTTACTTTTTCGGGTCAAAGTTACTATTTACGAAAAGTACTCCTCGGTCGTAATGATCAGGCGGTTCTTTCGAGCATCGTTTTATACTTTTTCGGGTTCAAGAGACACAACTTTACGAAAAAGCACCCCCCTGGAGTTTCCTTTTCCGCTGTCTTTTCAAACTCTCTAAACATGAAAATACGCCGAGTTATTCCTTTGTCATACTCGTTAAAACTTAATGACATCGGATTCCGTCGAAATGACGCTCCTCAAGCATATGCTATCCCCGTCAAGCTTGTCATCCAAAAATAACCGGGGTACTCGCCAGAAATGGTGGGGGAAATAAAGGAATCATAATCGTCGTCATCGACAGTATGTCGCTCTTGAACATGGCACTGTTTGCATTCGTGTTTGGGTGGGGACATCTCATCTCGTTTTACATTTTCCTCCATGGGTTTGGGTTATCCTATTTGACCATTCATCTGCTCATTGTCCTGTCGTCACGACCTCTGATCTCTTGACCTCAAATACTTCCAAATCCGTCATTGTGCCACCGATATGTTCAAGAGAAGTTAGCCTCTGCAAGTATAACCTCCCTCTGATATTTCACACAAAACATATTGTCTCTTTCCGTCTCGTGTCGATGATGTGGGAAACATTATGGCCCACCTTCGATGAAGATCACTTCCTGTCGACTTCAGCTCATTATCCAGGAAAGTGACCTAGAGACTCCCTTCCGGTACCTTGGAGCTTGCATGCCTCAATGGCAGGTTCTTCATGTTCGACGCGAGGTTTTCATCATTGGCCTCCAATTGGATGACTCTACGGGTGTTCGACACCGGCTCATTTATTCGCACGCCATGGATTGTACCTATAGTACCTTGAGGACCATCGTCATTATTGGTGGCACCTCTCGCGTCTGTTAACAACTTTCATCATTGGCTAGTAATCAAACGATGTTCAAGCATGTTCGATTTCGACTCCTGTGTTCACATGTTTGGACTTGTACTTTGTTCGGGTATTGGATGGAGCACAAGACCCTGGTTCTAGTCTGTTGCGGACCAGGCTGCGCCCATACCTGAGTCTTTTAGGATGGCTGCGACCATACCTCTTATCATCATGGTCTCTTCAGCTGGGTAGCTGCGTCCATACCACAGACCTTCTTCGTATGTCTTTTGGATGGCTGCGCCCATGCCTAGACTACATGTAATCGAAATATCAGTTGTATCTACGTGTAGGCTCTTCCTGGTGGTGTTCCGTTTCAGCAGTTTTGTAAAGCATTCCACCCCTCCCACTCTCTCGGGCTTCATGCTTTAGGGGGCATCTGTTACAAAGTAATTTGTCACTGTCTTCTTGTTAGTCTCCCTACTGTGTCATGAAATCAAATCCACCATGCTCATGCTCTCTGAAATGGCCAAAAAACCCTCTTTGCCTAAGTTTATTGGATCATCGCGACTGTTATGGAAATAACCGCGCTGACTGGCAGATGGCAGTGTAATTGGTGCGCTGCCAGCGCGGAAGCACACGGGTTTCCCACGCTGATCGAATTTCATAGCCAGCGCATCCTCTGCTTGTACTAAGTCGCACTGACCAGACCTCTTCTGTTATTGGGATGCGATGTCAGCGCGCCAGTCCAGTTATGCACCCGCGCTGATCTTGTTTGGGCGAGTTTGTTCTAACAGCTAGCCTTCCAGATGACTCCAGGCCTAGTTGTTGGCTTTGTAAAGGTCGCCCTCCCTTCTATGGCATGTATGTTTGTCATATGAGCCACCTTTCTTGGAGATAAGCTTATCCTTCCATCATCCATGGAGACTCCTTCTCCTATATAAGCCTCCACCATTGCCATGAGCAACTAGTTTTTGACATATAGCTTTTGACATAGAGGAATTCATAGTGCTTTAGTGCTGCTCTTAATAGGCAGTTGGTGTGTTGAGTGTGGATTGCTAGAGAGTTTAAGGAAGGTTGTGAAGTCTTGTTGCCTTGTGTGAGAGAGAGAGTTGTTTGTCTTGGGAGATCTACCTCCAAGGGTGAATGCTTATGAGACTTGCTGGTTGGACCCTCTTGAGAAGGACTCAGCGTCAGAACATTGGTTGTACCTTTCTCTGTTTTTGATTAATAAAAAGATAGATGACTACTCTTATGGCTCCATTCTCATTTGTCTTATGATGGTTAATGTGAATTACATCCTTTCTGACTGATGTATAGTTGCTTTTACTAGATTTCACGCTTGTGTTTGTTCTCTCTTTGCATGTGCAGGTGTCCATCCGCGAGGATAGTGGAGGATCGTGACCGACCAGAGCGAAGGAGTGAGAGCGGCATCTCTTCATTAAACAAATAGCACTGGAATCCAAGTAGGTGTTCATTACCCACTTGTTAATTGAAACTAGGAACTTGCAGAGTAGCATTGATTGATTGTTGCTAGACCAGTTCTGGGTTAGTAGGGATCGCCTCTATCTGTAGAGGGGATTTACCTCTCCAACAGGGAGGGGTCTGCTTGGGCATGCAGTTCGAGGAGAATATTTTTTTATTTTTTTATTTTTTTTTATTTTTTATTTTTTTTCAGAATGTTGAGGAATCTTTAGATTCCCTTGGAAGCTAATTTTCAACAGAGGTAGAATGTAAGGTAGAATTTCAAATTGGAAGTTATAAAGATGAAATTGTGTGTTATGTCTTGCCAATGGACATCTGCCATATTCTGTTAGAAAGGCCTTGGCAATATGACAAGTACATAACACATAATGGAAACCAAAACACTTACAGTTTTAAGGAAGACAGGAAATTACATACACATTTACCATTAAAGAATGCAAGCAGTATTCAGGTGTTAATGGTGGATAACAAATATTTTTTGAAGGAATGTGAACCAATAATTGAGGTAACTCACTTATCTTTTGAAAACCAAGATATGTTCAATGAATATGAAAATATGATTATCATTGAAATGTTTATGGTAGAAAATAGAGATCAACAAAGAATATTCATGGAAAAAATGGTTATGAATGAAGAGATTTTAATAAATGAACAACAGAAAAATGTCAAGAAGAAGGTTGCTTTGGAAACCAGTGTGAAGTTAATGTGTGAAAATCTCCAAATTCCATATGAAGACAATCATAATGAAGAATATTTTGGACAAGAAATAGAAGTGGTCAGCAAAGCAAGTACATTGGGAACCATAAGGAAAAATTTCAAATTAATTATGACATGTTTGTTTCATGCACAAAAAAGTTGGCTTCAATTGTACAGGTTTGGGTCCTTCCAAAGAAGTTCCTAAAGGAATTAGCCAGAAGGATTGAGAGAGCTAAGTTTCCAAGGGCATACCAAAATATATTTCAATTGTTTATTGGAGAACCTTAGGATGCCGGAGGAAATTTATGTCATCATGAAAAATTGCAGCCAAAGACAAGTTATATCAAAGGGCTATAGATATCCTGGACAGAAGTCTAGGAATATTTTGCTCTTCAGGAGTTTGATGTAGGAGCATCGACAAACTTTTATAAACTTTACTAGATATATATATTTTTTGAGGAAGTTGGATTACTCATGTAATGATTTTAATTTTGTAATAATTAGTTGAACTCTAGAAACTTTATCATCTAATATTATGGATTAGGCTAGAGAAGAAGAAAAAAAAGAAAAGTAGTCTTAGTTTTGATTTTTCTAAATTAGTTACTAAAATAATGGGTCTTATTCACTTACTATGAATCTTGATCCTATTTTAGATTTAGAATTATTTTTATAAATTAGTAAGTATGTGGAGAAATAGAGAAGGAAAAAAACACTTCTTGTAATATATATTTTTCAATATATCACATTACTTGGGTTTTGGTGGAGTATTGCAAATGAATGTACAAACAACGTACTTGTTGCTTTGATGCATATTCCAAGCAACCATTCTGATGCTCTATAAAATTCATGTGTGAGTGTGGGAGAGGTGTGGAGTATGAGTAAATGGCCAATGATAATGAGGCCAATATTATATTGTAAATATTTTGATCTTAAATTAATTATAACTGAGTTTTGAGTGTAATTCTTGTGCGAGTTTTTAAATTTGTGGATTAGAATTTGCAGGCAGTTGTAGCTTGCATAAATTAATGAAGTGGTCTCCCCCACACTAGGTGAAATATGTTATTAAGTTGTGTGTGTTCTTTGATTTGATGGTTTCCTCTATGTTTCCTCTTCTTTAAAGTGTGCACATGTGGTTTTTCATACTCTTTCACATGCAATTCTGCTAACATCACAAAAGTAAAATGTGTTAGTTAATTGTGGTAGTTGAGAGGTCCGGATCACCTGATGATATTTGAACCAGTGAGCTAATGGATTTTAAACCCAACCTAAGAGGCAATATTTTTTTAAAAAAGGCATGGAGATGGACTTGTATCCACTTATGTGTGCACACGTGACCTCTACTTCAAGGTGTCCAATGAATTCAAGGCTAGGACCTCATGAAATTCAAATCTCACCCAATAGTTAGAAACTCCTCATTTTCCACCATAAGATCTAATAATATTTTGTATAAATAATGTTCTCATGATATTTCTGCTCTCATATCATTACCATTGGCACAACCATATAAATAACGCAGTTGAAATACACCAATTGGCATCATTTTCTACCTTGTAATCCTATTGATAAGCATATGAAAGGTGAAAAATGATTTTTATTGGTGTATTTCAACCACTTTATTAATGTGGTTATGCTAGTTGATGGCGAACGTGCATGAGAAGGATTACTAGGCCATGGTTGACACTGGCACAATATGTTCAAATTATGGTTGATGAGGGTTTATTAGGTCAACATATAGTTGAATATGGATAACCATGGTTGTACACATCTAACTATAGTTGACTATGATAGATTATGATTGGTTATGGTTCATCATGGTTGTTTATGTTTGATCATGGCCGACCATGGTTACCTATGGTTAATAATGGTCAACCAAGGTCTACCATAGTTAACCATGGTGACCATGGTTGACTATGGTTGACATATTAAACCTAATAAATGTAAATCAACCTAGTAAACGTAATAAACTCAGGACAACCTTGTAAACCTATGTAAAACTAGTAAACCATAGGTCACTCATAAGTCAACTTGGTAAACCTAGTAAAAATAATAAACCTATGTCAATATAGGTCAACCTAATTCAACCTAGTGAACCTAGGTCAACTTTTTTAGCCTAGTAAACCTATTAAACATAGTAAACCAAAGTTAAGCTAGTAAACCTAGGTCAACCTAGTCAACATTGGTCAACCAAGTCAACCTAGTCAACCTAGGTCAACCTAGTAAAACTAGTGAAATTAGTAAACCAAGGTCAAACTAATATCATAATAAACCTATTGAACCTAGGTCAACCTAGTAAAACTAAGGAAATTAGTAAACCAAGGTCAAACTAATATCATAGTAAACCTAGGTGTACCTAGTAAATCTACTAGTGAACTTAGGTCAACCTAATAAACCTAGTAAACCTAGGTTAACATAGTAAGCCTAGTAATCCTAACAAACCTAATAAACCTAGGTCACCCTAGTCAACTTAGTAAACCATAATCAACCTTTTAAACCTTGGTCAACCTAGTAACCCTAAGTCAACTTAGTAAACCTAGGTCAACCTAGTAAATCTAGTAAACCTGGGTCAACTTAGTAAACCTAATAAACTTAGGTCAACCTAGTAAACCTAGGATGACTATGGTTAACTATGGTTGATCTAGTAAACCAATGACAACCTAGTTGACTATGGTTTACCATGGTTGACCTTGTAAACTTAGGTGAACCTAGTAAACATAGGTCAACCTAGTAAATATAGTTCATATTGAAACAACATTTATTATTTGTCAAATGTGATGTCATTTCTTGTTAATCACATTGTGATGACATTTTCTCTTTTTTACTTTGAAATGTGGTTTTTTGTCTATCACATTTCAATGTCATCACATTGTGAAGCAGTTTGTTGATTTCACATTATGGCATTATTTGTTGTTTATCACATTGTGATGTCATTTCGTTTTCGTGAAATTATAAGATTATTTCTTATTCTTCACATTGTGACATCATTGTTTTTTCTAATTGCAACATTTTTTGTTCTTAACATGTGTTAACATAGAAAACCTAGTAAACCTATGTTGACCTAGTAACCCAGTTGGTTGTGGTTGACTAATTGACCATGGTTAACCATGGTTGACTATGGTTGATCTAGTAAGCCTACTAAACATAAATAAACCTAGGTCAACCTTAAATCTAAGTTAACCTAGTAAACTTAATAAACCTAGGTCAATTTAGTAAACCATAGGTCAACCTAGAAAAACCTAGTAAAACTAGTAAACCTATTTCAACCTAGGTCAACATAAGTCAACCTAGTAAACCTACATCAACTTGGTAAACCTAGTAAACTTAGGAAAACCTAGTAAGCCTATTAAACCATGGTTAAGCTAGTAAACGTAGGTCAAATTTGTAAACCTAGGATAAACTAGTAAATCTAATAAATGTAATAAATGTAGGTCAACCTAATAAACTAGGTAAACCTATGTCAACATCAGTTAACTTAAGTCAACCTATTAAACCTATATCAATATAGTAAAACAAGTAAACCTAGTAAATGTAGGTCAACCTAAAAACCCTAGGCCAACTTAGTAAACACATTAAATCTTAGTCAACCTAACAAACATAGGTCAACCTAGTCAACTTAGTAAATATAGGTCAACCTAGTAAACCTAAGTCAACCTACCATACCTAGGCTAACCTGGTAAATCAGATAATAATATTAAACCTAAGTTGGCCTTAATAAACCTAGTGAAGCTATTAATCCTAAGTCAAACTAATATCCTAGTAACTCTAGGTAAACCTAGTAAAAATACTAAACCTAATAAACTTATGTCAACCTAATAAACCTAATAAACATAGGTCAACCTACTAAATGTAGGTCAACCTATTAAACCTACTTTAGATTGTGATGATGTTTCTTATTTTTGAATTTGTGATGTCATTCATTATTCATCACATTGCAATGTCATTTGTTCTTTGTTACTTTGAAACGTTATTTATTTTTTCACATTTCAATTTCATCATGTTACGATGTGGTTTGTTGATTGTCCAATTATGATATTATATGTTTTTCATCAGGTTGTGATGACATTTCTTCTTTATAAATTACAACATTGTTTCTTGTTCATCACATTGCGATTCCATTGCTTTATCCAATAGTGACATTATTTTTTGTTCGTCACATTACACATATGTTTGTCATTTGTCTTGTTGCGACATTATTTATGGTTCGCCACATTGCAACATTTATTATTTGTCATGTTGGGAACAATATTAAAGTTAATAACCATGGTGACTATGGTTTTCCATGGTACACATGTTAACTATGGTTGACTTTGATATTCATGTTGGATATGGTTGACCATGTTAACCAAAGTCAATCATGGGGGGTTTTCTGTTTAAATGTGTTTAAAGAAGAGAGAGATATGTATAAGAGTTGTTTGGAAATCATAGTACTAGCAATAATGAAATAGCTCAGAAAATAACAATATGTAGGAAATCCCACAAATTAATTTAACTCATATCTATATTTAGATTTGGGAATACAATGTATGATCAAAATAAATAATACTTAGATAAACAAAATGATTTAAAAACACAATTCATGCAATACTTGTCTAGAAGCACATAATTCTTATTTTGAACTAAAATATGCAAAATCATTGTAGCATCATTATAGTAGTATAAGTATTGTAAAAATATCTAAAATCATTTTTAATACCACATATATCCTCAAATTTCTATATTATAGTTATAAAAACCAACAATAAATCTCACCTGTAATCTATATGTAAGATCACCTAGATATTCTCTAGATTATATCTCCCAATAACATGGAGAATATTTCCTGCAAGGGGTTTCTTCCTCATAAAACAAGAAGAATTAAATCGAAGTCCGTAGACTTAGAGGTGCACCACTAGAAATGCCCAGAAGAGACTCTGTGTTCTTGCAAATTAAATCCATGCTTCTAATCTATTCTTCATCACTATTTGAAGTTCTTGCAAACACCTATCAACTCCTGGTCTAGCTTCTATAAACACTTTGGAAGTTTATTAAAAATAAAGCCTAATTACCAATCAACTATAAAACTAATCATTAACTCCCTGACTCACTAAGAAAATAAAACATAAATACTTCATTAATAAACTAAAGAACATATGCATGTAAAACCTAGACAATCCAAGCACTTCTAATGCCAAACAAGATACTAAAATCAAAATAAAAACCCTATTGAAGATCATGAACTAGGTTCTACCTCCACTCAACCCTGTGTACAATCAAAGAACTAAAAATATGGCTTCAATATGCTTCTAGTGTTACCAAAACAATAAAATGCATTAAATGTATGAGAAATCACTATGTGCATGAATAAAGAAAACCAACTTTGTTCTAATGTTATCTCAAACCTTAGAATATGGTCCAACAAATGACCTATCTCAATCAAGGTTAAGTACTGAATTTTGTTACAGAAGCTCATGCAAAAGAGACATTGAAGGTGGAGTATTTGTTGGGAGTGGAGCGTGATTATCTTCTTGATTGTTTAGAGGTTTTTATTTTAGTCACATTGGATCCCTATTCCTAATGGGGTGGCATTGTCAACCATTTAATCATTGTCAGGGGGGTCTAGGGGCAGTGCTCCCAAAGCTGAAAATAGATGAAAATTTTCCTTATAAAATATTGTAATTTCATAGTCAATATGAGTCGTTCATTAGGCAGATGATATGATGGTAGAAATTATGTTAATTTAAGGTTTCTTTCCCTAGATGGAAACCCTTAGTTTATATGAGGGAATTGTATTGTATCTATGTATGATTATTGTGAGGGGGAGAGAGAGAGAGAGAGAGGAGGTTGTGTGAGAGCGAAGAGGAAATTACAACAGACATGTTATAGGTTTTATCTCTTCATTTTGCTGGATAATATAAAAGGAAGGGCTAGCCGTTTCTCAGTGGATGTAGCTCAAATTTGGGTGAACCACATATATCTATGTCTTTCTTGTTGTATGCATTTTTTTGTTTGTGTTTTTGTTTATTTCATTGCTTAATTAATTAATTTATAACAATATTTTGTAACCCTAGAAATGCAAACCAATATCCTGTAAATACTTATTCAAGCAAGGCTACAGTAATATAACTCAATTAATTAAAGTATGCTTCTTTCAATAGCTCTTCCTACACTCAATATTCATCAACATTATGAGTGCATACTTCTCATAAATATAAATCACCATTCCAAATGATTAATTACATAAGCTCTGTGAATCAAATCAACAACAGTGATTAGACTTTGGTGAATCAACAACCACACAAGATTAATTATGCATTCTTTTTTTTGTTCCAATACAACATGAACCAAATGATATCATAGGGTTTTCAACTATACTCAAATGGTGTTCCCATATCATGTTGGGTATACGACCAAAGTCCCACATTGACTAGAAGTGGGGAGGATCATGGGTATATAAGGATGGAAAAATATCTCCATTGGTATGAGGCTTTTTGGGGTAAGTCCAAAAGCAAATCCATGAGGGCTTAGGCCCAAAGTGGACAATATCATACCATTGTGGAAATATGTGGTGTCCAGAGTCCTTACAATTGGTATCAGAGCCATGCCCCGAAGTTAGGCAAGTGGATGAATCCTCGGAATGATGAACGAAGGTTGTGGGCCCCGGTAATATCACGATGGGATCCGTGGATGAGCTCGGTTAGACAGGCGGTGTGCTCTGGATTCTTCATGGATGTGTCCTGGTCCCAACACGGTGAAGAGGAGTTGACCTGGGATAGAGCAAGCTCTCAAACAGGCGGTGTGCTCTGGATTCTTCATGGACGTGTCCTGGTCCCAACACGGTGAAGAGGAGTTGACCTGGGATAGAGCAAGCTCTCAAGGCAGGTGGTGTTCCATGTAAGGCGTGTGCTTCCAACACATTGGAGTGGAGAATCCTGGTTGGTAGAGAGTGGACGGATGGATAATCGTTTGAGGGGAGGCTCGATGGTCCTTTGTTCGAGGGGAGGATTGTTGGGTATACGACCAAAGTCCCACATTGACTAGAAGTGGGGAGGATCATGGGTATATAAGGATGGACAAATATCTCCATTGGTATGAGGCCTTTTGGGGTAAGTCCAAAAGCAAATCCATGAGGGCTTAGGCCCAAAGTGGACAATATCATACCATTGTGGAAATATGTGGTGTCCAGAGTCCTTACATATCACTTTCCAGCTTGTTGTAACTAGGGTTATTATTGTTAACAAGATTTAGATAAAATGAGTATAAATCAAGCATCAACACTTGTCAAATCTTGACAAGGTTGTCAACATGTTTAATAGTAACTAAAATTCTTGCTATATCATTTACAACTCAGGATACTATTTAGACAAAATGGTTTCAAGTGTTCACAAATTTGCTATGCTTATGTTATGGAAGAGGATCTTAGGGTTCGAGATATCTTCAACTCTTGTGTCAATAATGACTCAAGATTTGTAAATATAAATCTCGCTTAACGATATTTTTGTGTCAATACTTAATTAAAATATCACAGATCTACAATAAAACTGGAACCTTAAGATAAAACTAGCATCAAAGTGTTATCAAACAAATCAACTCTAAGTATATAATAGAGTATCGTTATAGTTTATGATTTTTTTTCACACAGTCGAATATATGTAATGATTTTAAAGAGATTTATCACACTTATAACTTCACTCTTCCATATCTAAATACCAAGAAATCATAAGTTGAAGCTTTTTATTAATATTAAAGAGACGTAGTGTAAAAGGCTACACACATAAAACTAATGATTTTGTAAACAAACCATGCAGTCAATCCACCATCACTATAAATGAACACACATTATTCACCATATTAACAAACCACACAAAAAATTACATAACAAGAGAGGTGTCGAGATGGTTTGGTGAGCCAAACCAACTAGCTCGCACCCTCTATGAGTAGTTTAGATCACAGAGAAAAAGTAATCATTCGATACACCATAAATGGAGAAAGAAACCTGACATCAGAAATCTTAGATTAAAATCAAATTAGGCTTTGTTACAACAAGAGATAAGATCTTGAATCCAATTGATGAAAGGAGTGACACCTTATCATTAAACTAGCAGCATCTTGCTATCACAGGTTTGCTAGCTAGGCACAAGGCCATAGCTAAGTTTATATAAGTTTTTTAATATACACATTGGGTTGTAGACAATCCATTTGAATACAAGACGAGATAAACAAAAAGTCATAACATTTTTATATTGATAGATGTATGGTATAACCATAGTCTAAATAGAGGAATCAAATCTAGTGCTTGAAAATATTTTACTAAATGGTTCCTTTTCCCTCGACCTGGAAATTATTGTAGAAGGTATGTGTGCTTTTGTCTTTCAAACCAACTCCAAAATAGTCTTTGACAAGTGTACACATTTCCATTTAGCCACTAGCCCTCATGGAAATATTTCATGACAAAGTGACCTATGCATCCATCATTGTAATGCAACATTTCTATAGTGAGTACAAGAACTACATAGACCCTGGTTAGTGACTTATTAAAGATTATAAACATTAGAAAACACACATAAAAAATTTGATTAATAATAATTATTTACTTATAAAATTTTAAATAATATGCAAATTGACCTCAAGTCTTCATTATCACATCAAAAAGATTATGGAAATGTTAAGTAAAGGCTCAAAAATTGGTGAAACATGGGAGAAAGTATATAGGGAAAAATAGAGCATTTTAATGTCCTAGAAACTCCCCTAACCCAACTCTTTTGTGTGTCCTTAGACAAAAAAGGGTATACTAATAATCTACCAAAAAAACTAAAACTGGAAATTCCTTCTCTATCACCTCTTAATCTAGATATTAATTTTTTCACCTAACCCTTGAATCTCCTTCATTTTTGTTTTAAGACTGTTATTCTTGATCCTTAGATAGGCAGAGTGAATTCTCCAACCCTTAGTATTTTCCTTCAATTATTCCACTAATTTTAATATTTCTTAATTTAGGGTTATCAAGATGGAATTTTGGGACTTTAAAAAATGATCCAGAACTTCAATCTCCCCAACTTTTCTTCTAAAGACTTAATATTTCTCCCATCCTTGCCTCTTTCCATTAGAAATTTAATTGGAATTGATTCTCCATAATCCTCATAAAATTCACCCATGTGACTAGCACCAAGGTCATCCATGAAAACGACTTCATCTACTAGGGTTGAAAACTTTCCCTTCTTAGACATGAACTCCTTCCGAAGAACAGACCCCTTGTCACTAACTGTACATTTTACTTCCTCTACCATAGGGATTTCCTTTGTATGGTTTTAATTAAGGGGACTTTGTGCTTTTGTTGACATATGACCTTCCTCATTCATATATGATTGTAGCTCTAAATTAGGTCCATCATCTGATAAATATATTTGGGGCACCATAACTGGTGAAAAGGTCTTTGTAGAAGAAGGGACATGCTCTATTTTCAACATCCCTCTAGTTATTTTGCAGGTTGGATCTGGTGCTGATACCTTAGACAATGTTCCTCTTTAACTCTTTTTTATTTGAATTAGGATACCCTTGTTCTCTTCTTACCTAACTTTTATATCCTTAACATATTTTAAACCAGAATCCTTGACTTTTTCTATGAAACCTAAAACTAGTTTCTCTTAGAGATTAATGATTTGTTTAGGGTTTCCTGATTCATGAAATGAAATGAAATCATTAGAGTTTGAGCCCCTCTTGTTCAATTCTTCAAAAAATAATATTTTAATTAGGCCATAATTATACAACTTATACCCAACTTGCACAACATAAATATTTTGAACACCCCTTGACATTTTGTTTAAACTCTTCAGAAGGAATTGTGGAAAATTTATAAGTTGACCCAATTCAAAGTGCATGAGGATCTGAGTATGGTAGATGAAGGTCATGGAGTGACACCCCTTACAATTCAAGAATTTATGCAATACATAGAGAAGTTTTTTCCATTTATCGACAATAAAATTCGTGGCACTCCTTGTTTCCAATTAGCTTTATAATTCATATCTATGATGAAACATGTACAAGTGCCATGTTCCACCTCTAAATTTTTAAACCACTCTTCACCCTCATATGGGAGTCTCATTGCCTAAGATATTGTCTGCCCAGAAACCCTCATTAATAGGTTGCCAATTTTGGCCACTTTGCCATTAAACTTGTCAACAAAATTCGTAGCAATTGCCAAATCAAATCCATCAAACTTATATAGGCTCTTGACAACCTATAATATCAGTATACTAGAATTATATTCAGGATTCCCTTATAGTTCCTTTATTAGCTAGGGTTCTATCCTCACAGATTCCATAACACCAGTTCTCACAACCCAGTACTACATATGGAAGTAAACAAATGCAACAACACCTAACCACAATCCTGCACTATCGAAATACCACTTCAAATCTCACAACCTCCAATCGGCTAAAAAAAAAACGAGTGTAGGAACACAATTTTGCACTATATAGGGCACATTCCATACGATAGAAGCACAACTCGATAGTCTTAAAAAAAAACACAATTCATGCCTTTTGAAATCACAACTTACCACTTGTTAAAATTAACCACCACCAAAGGCCTTAAGTCGAGAGGGGAATGATAATAGTGCAGGAATTAGGGGTAATGGGATGGGTAGTGATTTAGGATGATGGAATAGGTAATGATTGAAGATAATGTTATAGTCAATTTTGTGTGAAATGGGAGTGGTAGCTGAATTAGGGGCATTCAAGTTCTTGTCATAAACCTTCAGGGTTAAATGTAATAATAATAAGAATGGATCGGGAAGGAATCACTACCATAGCATTCCAAACATATAATGATTGTAATACAAGACCAATCAATTTATATATGTTAAAGATATAAATTTGCAATAGGTTTAAAATACATCAAATTTGTCAATCGCTTAATGATCACCAAGACTTTATGTTAAAAATAAAATTCACGATGGTTACCAAGGCCAAAGGACAGTGCATGCCATATGATTACTTGCCTTATTTTTAAATTCAAGAAATAAAACCATAATATATACAATAGACTTAGTCAAGGATAAATTAGAACATCAATATTGTGCCCGGTCATATTCCTAGAACCAAATAGTTTGTAATGTTGAAGAAATGCTCAGTGTAAATGATAACAAAGTGAATGAAACTCTACGGGTTCTTTCACTGGAAATATTGATCCTGCACTCTGTTGCATACATAGAAATACTGAAATTTTCCTATGTTGTTTGATTGTCTGATAGCAAATGCTTGTTGATTGGTTGTCTGAAAGAAAATTCCTTTGTAATGGATCCTTTCTTCACCAAGACTGATTTTCTTTACTTTAAAAATGATTTTGTGCCAGGGCTTCCAAGAAGATGTTTCTCATAGATTGTACAGGAGCACTGAGAAAATAAAAAAGGGAAGAAACTTTAAAAAGTAGGGGGAGAAAAGATAAAGGGAATAGGGGCATATGTGTAAGAATAGGATGGGATATAAAATCAAGTATATGCATTTGGGAAGACTGAATTAGGGATAGTGGAGGTATATTAAAGAAGAAATATAGATGGGAAGATAGAACAGGGAAAGGGAAAGGGAAAGATTTGAATAAGAATGGGAAGGAATGTTGAGTACGGAAAGAGAGAGGAGAAGTTTAAGGAAGTAGGGAAAATCCAAACAGAGTACCCAATTCTAAAAGTAATAACTCCTCTGTAAGGAAGTAATGTTGTGACTTGTAGGGAAAAAAATTAACTACAATGGGAGCATCGTGTTGACTGGATGAAGATAAGGCAAATCAATTACCCTGAACTTTGATAAAGGAAATATTTTGTATATTATTGTTGCTTCCACCAGAGTTATCTTCATAAACCTGCTTCTTCTCAGTGACAAGTTAGAAATGCATGAAATCCAGTCATCTCTCCCATTTTATTAGATATTTAAAGAGAGAATATTCCATCAAGTGCCCTTGTTTTCTAGAAAACCTCTCCATAACCACGCCAGCAAGATGGTTTTCATGATTACACAATAAATTTTTACTTTTTTTCTTTTATTTTTTTCCTTTTTTTCGAAGGAAAAGAAATGGGTCAAGATATGCTCACAAGAGGCTGAAAGTACTTCTTCTTCACCATTTCGACAACTAATTACTGCTTGATATACTCGATGAACTCCTCCTTGGTAATGGGTTGATAAAGAAGGTATGAGTCTATGCCAATTTACCAAGAAAATGGTCCTTGTCTCATCGATGGTTTTCACTTCAACTACTCCATTATCAAAATATCTAAATCACTCATATGGGCACAACCAGCATGTGTGAAGTTTCCCCTTAAAATTTTTGAACTTGGAATCATAGAGGAGCACCAAATCACATGTTTGTAGCTGCTTCTTCTTGATTAGTTTGTCATGCCATTTATTATGTTGTTGTTAGATCAAAATAGTCTGCTAGACAACATCTCTTCTCATCTCATCCACAATGGCTTCACTAGGAGATAAATACCATACCACATGGGTTCATATTGGGGGATATATATTGAGGGGAAATTGATATAATACATTGGGCATATATTAGGGGGTACACGGTTTTTATATTACCAGGTATAAAAAATGGAGCTCAAAGTTAATGAAAAAATAAAGGGGTTTAAAAAATGTTAATGAAAAATTGGATGTCTACAATATCTAGCGAATTTAAGGGTTTTTTAAATTGGGAAGTTAAATTGGGTTCGTATTGGCAGGGTGTTAAATAATACTATTTTCAGAGGCATTTTCCAATACATAGTAAAATTAGAGATATTGTTTAGCATGCCATGAATGCACGTGATATGTCAAAGGTTCATTGAGTGAAGCCCTCATGATCTCGATCTATTAAAAGTGTCTAGAAAAGAGTTGGGTAAAAGACACAAGGATTAGGGATTGAGCAAGGTATGAAGACCAGGCATAGGGGCTGAGAGCCTATGCAGGTGGAGGCCACAAGTTCGGGACCACAATAGGGAGGCATGCGGGAGGAGGATGGATGGCTTTGGCAAGGTAGAGGATGTAAGGATTAGATTTGCTATAGGAGACAGGTGGATGTGGACGAATGAAGGGAATTTTTTGGAACTGGAAAACCTTAACGGGGTTATGTAGAAGGTTAAGTTGTGCTATCACTCTCAACCCGCAGCACACAACTGTAGATAACTCGGTGAAGGATGATCTTCACGCTCAAAAGTTACTAAGGTGAAACCAGAAGTTACCAAGGTGCAGCCAGCTAGAAGATGATCAACCTGAATGAAACCATTAATCTAGACCTTGAACCTGGAAACATCCTATCGGTATGGAGTCTAGAGGTAACAGAACAAAATATTGAGAAGTATATCCGTCGAGCTGGACGATTTGGGAGGGAGAAAGGAGGCTCGGAGGTGGCTTGGAAGAAAAGGAAAACCCTAGGGTTGCTGGACAATAGCCTAGGTCTATCGTTTATGAACAGCTAGAAAGAACAACTAGAAAAACAGGAGAAGCCATCACATATGGAGTTCGAAGAGGCGGCATCTGGAAATTTCCATGTAAGTCTCGAACCCCCTCATCCCCTTAGCCATTTCTACTCAAGAGGGTTATAGGGTGTTGTGATTAGCTGTGGGCCTAGAAGAAATGAGAAATGCAGCTCAAGCTATGAGCTAGGAGTAGAGCTAGGTCAAGTTGAGACAGAGCTACACTTGATCCAAGATCAGGTGGTTAAAATTCAACACACCCTCAGTCGAAGTAAGGCTAATCAGCAAAACTTGGTCACAGGTATCAGATTTGTGGGGGTTCTAGAAATTTTAGAGGGGTTCGAGGGGGATTGGAAGGTAGCTGGGGGAGGATTGAAGAAGGGGAAAGAATTTGATCCAGTAGAGACAGAGGAAAGGAGCAGAAGAAGGCTAGCAGGAGGAAGGCTGAAAGAAGGGAGTCGGTTTACACAAGAAGTAAGGAGTGCAAGAAAATTCCAAGCAGCAAAAACAAATGTGGAAATGATCACATAGCTTAGGGAGGAAGGGACATGACAAAGGCAAGCGGGGGAGAAGAGGAAAAAGCCAAAAATAATCAAAAGAAAGGAATTAGTAGCAAACAAGGTCATTGGAATGGATGTGAAAATTGATGAAGCCATGGAAGTTGCAGACCTAACTTTCGTCAGAAGGGAAAGAGGGAAAAAATATTCCACAAATTTTATTCAGGAATGTGCTTCCCAACACTGGCAGGATGCACTGGATACAATATTTCAAGTCACAACGTTGGAAAAGGGTTGGTTCATGGTAAAATTTGGGAGGAATGAAGCAGCTGAATGGGTGTTGGAAAGGAATTGGACTTTTGGGAGACATCTGATTCTAATCAAAAGATGGAATATGATGTTCAACATGTAGAAGGAATGGGTTGATAAACTTCCATTATGGGTTTGCATGCCAGGGCTCCCATTGTTTCTCTAGGTAGAGTTGGTATTCAGAGCTATTGGAAACCATCTTGGGAAATGCACAGAGATAGACATGTCTTTTCTGCAAACTAGAGACCAGGGGATGGCACACATCCTGGTAAGCCTAATTCCTTGGGTAGGACTGGTAGAAGAAATACAACTACAATATAAATCATACAAGTATGTTCAACAATTAGATTATGAACACTTACCATTTCGTTGTCACAGATGCCATATTTATGGACACTTGGCAAAAGAGTGTCTGATGGGATTCAGACATCAAAGGAAGCAGAGGAAGGAAAAGATAGGGGTTGCGGAAGAGGAAGACCCAAAAGAAAGATAGATGAAGAAAGGCATGGGGGAAGAAAAAATGGACATAGACAGACTTCAGGAGCATCCAGTTGAAGTCACGGAGGTGTAGGAAGAAACCATCCCTGGATACCATCCAACTCAACAGCAAGAAGGGAATGCACAAGATCAGGACATAGCAGTAGACATTGTTGGGAGCCACACAATCGACAAAGAGGGTATGGGTTTGGTCTTAACCCTACGTTCTCTTACTCCTGTTATTTCTTTAAATTATGTTGAACATGTCCCTGGTCCTTCCAGACAATAAAACGTTGTCATTCCTATTTCAATTTCAGGAAACATGCAAATGGAGAGTATTATCACATCTATACCTAATCTAGATCTAAACTGTGAATATGCCATGAGTAAGGGTGACCTTACGAGTGATGAAAACCTTATTGAAAAAAACCCTTATAACCTCAGACCTCAAGATAAAAAACCTCCTCCATGGGGGGTAGTGGGGGGAATTGATATGCAATCCACCTAGACAGGCAACCGTAAGATGAGAGGGAGGAAAAAAAACTTGTCGAAGGCTCAGTTACGAGCCAAACTAGATATTGTAGGCGAAAACCAAATGTCTATTTCTAGGGAACTTAGAGTAGCAAAACCCCCCCCCTGAGGTTGATCAATGATCATCCTCTCATGGAATTGTAGGGGTTTAGCTAGCAACCCTAAAAATCTGGCCTTAAAAGAGGTAATCCAAAACTACAATCCGATATCCTCCTTTTTCAAGAAACGTTGGGAGTAGGAGAAGAAGTCTCAAAATATCTGGCAAAAATCTTGATTGGTTGGAGCATCCAGGCCATGGATGCTAAAGGTCACTCTGGGGGACTAGCTATGGGGATTAAAGAGGGAAAGTTAAAATTCTTAAACATCTGGGGGATGGATCAGGTGATGGAGATGTAAGTCTACTCCCTAGAGCTATGCAGTAATCTGATGATCATTAACATATACGGGCCATGCCAGGGGAGAGCCCAATTATGGAAGAACCTCTTCTCCAAATCAATATTGAACAAACTAAATCTGGTGATCGGGGGAGACTTAAGCTTCTCCATTAGCATAGCCAAAACTTGGGGCCCCTCTGCCAAAGAAGACCTGTTATCAAATTTTTTTACCAATGTTATCAGAGAAAATAAACTGTTGGATATAAACTTATTGAATATTAGACCTACTTGGAGGAATAGGAGAATAGGGGAAGACTATGTAGCAAAAATATTGGATCGTTTCCTCCTTCTTGAGGAGGTATCAGCAAAGATTCCATCCTTCCTCCAGTGGGTGGGTGAAGGGGGAACCTCTGATCATATGGAAATCTTGCTAGAATTAACCAATCTCCCCAAAAAACTAGCAACTCCCTTTAAATTCAATCCTGCTTCATTATTGGAGGAATCCTATAACTCTCTATTTAAAGACACTTGGAGACCTGTGAGGGCCATTGACTCAGAGGACAAAGACTTCCTCTTTATGGAGAACCTGAAAATTCTTAAAAAAGAAATGGTGGACTAGGCTAAGGCAAAGAAATTGAAAGAATATGAAGACCTAATTCAATTAGGAAAGGAATTAAAAATGCTTGAAAGCCCTGAAGCTGATGGTTATGAAGCACAAGAAAAGAGGGATAGAATTATGCAGCTGGAATCCCAAAGGATTAAAATACTATTAGCAAGAGAAGAATAGTGGCAAATGAAAACCAGAGCCATTTAGTTGAGGGTATGGGATGAGAACACCAAATTCTTCCAAAATTATGCAAGAGGAAGGAATAATGTGAATACTATTTGGAAAATGAGGGCTGAGGGAGGAAGAGAGGCCCAATCATTTCAGGAACTCTCACAAATGGGTATAAGACACTTCCAAAACCTATTCACTGCCTCGAGGGAAGTATCCTTGGCTGAAGTGATCCAGATAGCCCAGACCTTTCCTCGTTTTATGGGTGAAGGGGACTCTATGGAACTAATGGGAGAAGTCACGAGGGGGGAGGTGGGAGGAATTATAAAATCTATGCCAAAGGATAAGAGCCTCAGACCAGATGAATGGACAGTGGAGTTGTTTCAACATTTCTTTGAGAAAATTGGGAATGAGATGATAAAAGTTGTTGAAGAATGCAAAAGGAAAGGGGTCATATATCCCCCTTTTAATTCAACTTTCATAGCCCTCATCCTGAAGAAGGAAGAACCAACCTCTTTTGAGGACTTCAGACTGATTTCCTTTTGCAACTGTATCTACAAAATCATAGCAAAGGTGATTTCACTTCGAGTAAAGCCAATTCTATCTAGGCATATGTCAAAAGAACAGTTTGGTTTCCTGGATGGGAGACAAATTTATGAAGCGATTGGTGTGGCCCAGGGAACCATCCACAACATCAAACAAAAAAAAAGAAGCAAAGGAGCAGTAGTGAAAATAGACATCTCAAAAGATTTTGATAGGATCAGTTGGATGTATTTTCGCATGCTCCTCACCCACTTGGGGTTCCAAGTAGATTTTATAAACTGGGTCATGGGATGCTTAACTAGTGTAAGCTTTGTGGTGCTCATCAATGGAGCAACTTCCTCTTTCTTTCAAGGTCAAAGAGGGTTGAGACAAGGATGTCCCCTCTCACCCTTTCTCTTCCTTCTAGCGGCCGAAGGGCTCAGCCAGCTGCTCTTAGAAGCCATAAGGAAAGGGGATATCAAAGGGTTGGAAGTGGCTATCAATTTATATATAACCCATCTCATGTTTTTGGATGATATTCTTCTCTTTAGTAATGGAAGAAGGAGTGAAACAAAGGAACTAAAAAGGATATTGGATCTCTTCTTGAAGGCTACAAGCATGCAAGTGAACAAGGAAAAATCACAACTGCTATTGAAAGGTTTCAACAGACTGGAAGAAAATCAAATTAAAGAAGATATTCCATTTGAAGAACAGAATCTAGAAGACAACTTAAAATATCTAGGCTTCTTTCTGAAACCCAGCTCATACAGGAAGTAGGATTGGCATTGGCTAATTACAAAAATTGAATCAAGGATCACTCACTGGACCTTTAAATGGATATCTAGAGAGGTTAGATTGACCCTCATTAAATCATTCCTCCTTGCTATACCTATCTACTGGGATGCTTTCACCTGGGTCCCAAAAGGGATACTGGAAAAAATAAGAAGAGTTTGCAGCAGATTCTTATGGGCAGGCTCAAAGGAGGAGTCAGTTCTGCCATGGGTCGCTTGGGAGAAGGTGGCAAGGCCAAAGGATTGAGGCGGATGGAGTATCAAAGACTTAACTACTTTTGGCCTGTCATTAGCAGCAAAGTTGGGATGGTGGCTTATCAAGATGGAGAATCTATGGACTATGGTGGTCAAGAGGAAATAGATTGACCCTATTCCACTGGAAGACTAGATTAGAAGTCCAAATAAAAAGAAAGGGAATGCCTCAATGGTGTGGAAAGCCACTCTAGATGCCTTTAAGATCATTGAACAAGGGTTGTCCTAGCAAGTAGGAAACATAGAACAAGTAAGGATAGGGAAGGATCCATGGGTAGGGTGCAATGAAGATTTTACCCTTTCCTCAGGTCTCATAAACCAATTCGATATAAGAGTCATTCAATATCTTAGTTAGATTGAGAAACATGGTCATTCCACCATATGGGGTCAAGCCTGGTTATCAGGGTTGGACCTAAATATTAATCCACAAAGGAGGGGGGGAATGGAACATATTCATTATGGAACTATCCAGGTCCAATGTTTGGCTAAGAGATAGACCTGATCAGTTAGTTTGGGTACATGCAAACTCGGGTAACTACTATCCAAAACAAGGATATAAATACCTAATGTCGAAGAAAGGCTAGGGGAATCAGGGTTGGTGGGTTACCTCAATATGGAAGCTGCAATGTACTGCAAAGGTTCGAATGTTCTTCTGGTGCATCCTCAAGAAGAAGGTGCCAACCTAGGATATACTTTAGAAAAGATATAAGTCGGGTCCAGGGAGATGCGCCTTAAGTAAAAATGATATTGAAATGATTCAACACCTTTTTGTAGAATGCCCATACTCAAAGGAGGTATGAATGGAAGTAGGGAGAATGATCCAGAAGAGGGTGATATGGGAAGTGAGGACAATAGCAGAAGAATGGCAAAGTTGGTGGAAGCATTATCCTGAAGGGAACCTGCGAAACCTTCCTCTAATCATTTCCTGTGGAATATGGCTAGAGAGGAACAAAAGTATTTTTAAAGAACAAAATCCCTCGGTGGGGAATACAGTTGTTGGATGCGTGGCAATCTACTCTAGCATACTTGAGCCAAGCCGGGAGGAAATTTGTTGCCCTGTTAGAGAGGAGCACATTAAGGAAGGAGCTCCTTAGGCATACTTCGATGGGGCTTCCAACCAAAATAATAAATGCGGGGCTGGGTTGGTAATTCAGCTAAACATTCATAGATGTCCCAAAGCCTCTGTGGGCTGGGGAACAAATCAAACAATTTTGTAGAATTGTTAGCCTTAAAACTCCTACTCTGTTGGCTTACTCACTTAGGCATACTCACGATTTAGATCTTTTGGGACTCAATGAAAATCATCAAATGGTTCAATGGAGTGAGTAGATGTCAGAATTACATATTATCACCATTGTTAGAAGAGACAAAACATTTAAAGTCTTTTTTTAACGAATTTTATTTATGTCACATTTACAGGGAACACAATGATACAACAAACCGGTTTTCTAAAGTGGGTTTGCAACAAGATTTGGGCAGTTGGAGGATAGAGGAAGTTGATATGGATGAGATCTGTGTCTCAGATCAACCACCATATGCTTAAAAGTTCATATTTTACTTTGTTCATTGCCTAGTTTCAGGCAGTTTCTTTTGTTTACATTTTTTTCTCTCTTTCCTGATAGTAAACAATTTACACTATAACGATACTATAATAGTCTTATTAACTCACATAAAACTTTCAGTTGATTCATTCTTGTTTGGGTTGTTTTCCTCACTAAGGAGGCTCAGGAATGACTCAACCCCATCGGTATGTTTTTTTATTGTTTGGGACATATGATGATGTTTTTTCTCATGCAACTGATCTAACGGGGTCGTTTTCCTCACAAAGGAGGCCTGAGGTTAAAAATATCAGTGATATGATGCCATACAAAGTGAAATTATAGAAGGATAAGACCTTAAAATACCATCTCAGTAAACTCTATGATCGGAAAATCATACAGTCAATTGAATGCCTAATAGCATATACAATGTAACTTTTTATAAATCGCAATAAAAAGTTCGATTTTTTCCTTGGAAAAAAAGAAGAAGCCCTCATGATCTCATCAAGCTCACTCAACTATAATAAATGTTGTTGTTGTGCTTCAAAGAGGTATAATCCTAGCTGGAATACAATTCTAAATGTTTTGATCTAAAACTCTATTGGTAACAATACTTGTTTTCCATATACAAGCTCGTACGGTGTGTACCCATTATTGTTTCTCTAAGTGGTTTTGTATGTCCACCAGGCTTTAGGAATCTTGGATGCCCAATACTTTCTATGAATATGCATTACTTTTGTAAGGATGGCTTCCATCACCTTATTTGTAGACTCCCTCTAGGCATTGGCTTGTGGATGGTATGGAGAAGACTTCCAGTTCTTGATCCTGTAATAATCTATAATGCCTTTCACCATATTAGAAATAAAATGTGTTTCATGGTCAATAACAATCTCTCTAGAAACACCAAATCTAGTAAAAATTTCATCAAATAGAAAATCAATAACATAATTTTCAGTAGCATAAGGAACAACTCTAGCTTCTACCAATTTTGTTACCAAATCAGTGCAAAGTAATATTACCTCTTGTTTAATGATGTCAGTGCAATGCCTCCAACGAAATCAATAGCCAAATTTTCAAAGGGATTTATCATAACCTGAAGACACAAGGGAATTTCATCGGCTTGCATGGGTTAGCCCATTCACTGACAATTGTTGTATCATCTGACGTATTGTTTGGCATCCTTGAAGAGGGAAGGCCAAAAATATCCTACACGAAGGAATCTATATGTTGTTCTTTTGTTTGCAAAATGACCCCCACAAGGTTCATCTTGTATTGATTTCAAGATATCAAACACATCGTCCTCTCATACACATCTACAAATAATCAGATATAGTGTAAAAGTGTTATCCTTGGATCCAAGAGTATGAAGCATTGTTTAACAATTATCTGTTCTTCCCTAGAAAATAGGTGAGGTGGTGTCTTCTCTGTAACAAGATATTTTTTTTATTTCTGCAAATCATGATGAGTTAGTAAAAATAAATAAAAAAATAAAAAAATAAATATAAATATAAATATATATATATATATATATATATATATATATTATATATATATAATATATATATATATATATATATATATATATATATATTATATATAGATAGATATATATATATTATATATAAGGAAAATGAATCATCTACAGGAATCGCTTGACCCACATTATCTAATATAGAAAGATAATTAGCTACAACATTAGATTTACCAGGTCTATCAATAATAATAATATTAAATTCCTACATTAATATTAAATTCTTGCACCAATAGCAGTATCTAAGGCATCAAAGATGATGTGGAAAGGAAGGGACCAATTGGGCCCCCTCGAGATGGGTGTCTTAATCAGTTTCTCCTTTAATTATTTGAAGGCGCATTGGTAAGCATTAGTTCAAGAGAAACCAGTTTCATTAGCTAATAACAAAAAAAGAGGAGAATTTTTCCTAGAGAAATGCTCAATGAAGCTTCGGTAATATCTCGCATGTCTAAGAAAACCTCTCACTTCCCTTTGATATTTGAGCATTGGTAGGTGTACAATGATCTCAACCTTTGTAGGGTACACCTGTATACCCTCGCTGGAAATGTGGTGTCCAAGGGCTACCCCCACTTTACACATCAATCTACATTTCTTATTACTCAAAGCGAGGCAGGCCTGGTAGCACCGGGTCAGTACTTTCTTCAAATTATGAATGACATATAAAAAAGAAGAATCACCAAATATGGAGAAATAATTAATGTAAAAATCTACGCTATCAAGATCAACAAAGATATCTAATACTGCACATTGAAAGGTAGAAAGGGAATTGCATGATCTAAAAGGAATCAATCGATAGGCGAATTTTCCCCATGTACATGTAAAAGTGTATTTTCTTGATCTTCATGTGCAATCTGTATTTGGTTGTACCCACTAAAGCCATCCAGAAAAGATAAGTACTTATTTCCCACTAGGGAATCCAATACTTGATCACTAAAAGCGATTGGGAAGTAATCTTTGAGAATGGCCTTATTTAATTCTCCATAGTCAACACAGATTCACCAACTCCCATATTTTTTTTGGGAAAACTACCAATGGGGAGACCCATCGGCTATTGGAAGTTAGTTAGATGAAGCTATAATCCAAGAGTTTTTTTAAGCTTTTCCTTTACAATTTCCTAGATCACGTGGTTCATTTGGCATTGAGTTTGTCAAAAAGGTCAAGCGCCTTCCTAAATATAGATATGGTGAGTTGAATTATTAGGAGAAATACCATTCATGTCTTCATAGCTCTAGGTGAATGCACCAAGGTGATGCTGTAACATTCTTATCACCTGCCCTCATTGAGATGGTTCAAGTTTAGGATCAATGTATAGGGATATTCCTCGAATCACCTCAATAAGTGAAACATCAGCCTTGTGAGTGTCTGTGGTGGCCACTACTTTCAGTAGATGTGAGAAGGTTTGTAGATTGAAATTCTCTTGAAAACTTGGACTAAAAATGTGACGAAATAGTCTAGAATTTTTCATGTGTCCATGTTGACAAGAAATTAATGAGCCTAACTCTCCCCAGTACTCTCCATAAATTTATGCACCTAATATATAATAGAGAGAGATTGTTTTTCCTGATCACTACTACTATCATCTAACCATAGAGTGTCACGAAGATCCTGAATGGATCTAGCAGGTAAGTATAGCATGGCATTTTTCCTTGAGTCCCCACAGTGAAATAAACATATCAACAGAGTGATAACTGATGTAAGTTTAAGTTTTGGTGAGTCATGGCGATCCCAAAACCAAAGGATGGCCCCCAATACGATCCTTAGGTTGAAATACAATGAAGTCTACAGGGTACTCCCATGAATCAATCGAGATGATGACATCAATTAGTACAACCTCCATCTTGATTTTAGATCGATTTGCAAGCTCAACGATGGTGAGAGTAGGACGAATGTGAGTTAGCCCAACCTACTCCATGTTTTTCTAAGTCATCACACTGATGGCCACTCCAAGGCCAAGCTAAGACATTAGAGACAAGGATGCCACCTATCTGGATAGAGACAACTAGGTTTCCAGAATCTTTATCTTTGTCAACATAAGTATGCCCTATAATCAACTCAGTCACCTTGCGAATGAACTAGATGGTGTAGGGATCAGTTCTCTTCCTTCCTAGATTATTGAGATAGAGTTTCTAGATGGTTTTAGCATATATGGGAATCTCTTTCAAAGCCTACAGTAGAGGAAATTTTATGAAGATGTTCCTCAGCTCAAAATCCAAGTCGAACTCAGGGGTAGGATCAACTTTCTCCAAAGCCAACCTCTCTAGATAGGGAGGCTAGTTTGAATAAGAAGGTGTTGATGGTGTTGGACCCGCCAACATTTAGGGGATCTCCTCGATATGAAGTCCCAATTACACCTCACACAATTTGGTGTAGAAGTCCCATCTAGAATACGACCTTGTTGCTTATGGAATGGGTTTAAGTGATATTTCTTGGCTGCAATAACACATAGAGTGATGTAAAGTGACTTTGGTGAGAACAAGTGTGTGACCCTACAAAGAGTAAAGTTTGATGCATGAAGGTTCTACCACGTGGAAGGGAAAATAAGTGACCCCCTTAAAATCTTGTAATAGTACACAACTTGAAAGGAACACATGAGCGTAATGACATCACAAGATAATATGTGAAATAGTTCACAAGTTAACAATGACGAATTAATACAACATCACACATTTAACAAGATTCGTACCAATGCAAACAAAATATTTCATAAGCATAAGCGTAAGTTAAATCGCATACATTGCAAACATAACAATAATAATCCTAATATATTTACAACATATGCATGAAAACGTGTCAGCTCTGATCTTTTATTAAGTGAATGTTCCAATCATACATACACCATTGAGAAACCACCAGCCCCAATAGTGGAATGTGAAGTCAACATCACTGAATCCTCCAAATAAATATACTTCCTCTACCCTACGGAGAAGTTAGGGCTCTCACAAACTCCTAAGCTCCCTACTCTTGGTGTAAGCCTAGCCAAAAACTTGGCTCCCAAAATCCATTTACATGAGTTAGGAGGGTATATTTATAACAAGAGGGGGTGACTCTTCCACTCCCCTTTCTAACTTTTGGAATTGTTGGGTGTGGAGATTGATTATCTTCTATATTCAAAGGTTTCAGCCGGATGTATACCCTAGGAAGATTGTACATCTCTCCACGCCGGGGGAACGATCCCCCTTGGTTGGGGGGTCCGGGGGCTAGCGGTCCCCCGACGGGTGTTCGGGGGCAGCGCCCACAAAGTTAAAAATAGATGTAAAATTACCTTGTAAAAGTCTAATAATTTCTAGTCAATCTAGTCCATTCATTTCGCAGATGATCTGATGGTAGAAGTTATGTTTAGTTTAGGTTTTTTTTCCCTAGAAGGCAACCCCTCACTATATATGAGGGAATTGTATTGCGTCTATGTATATCTATATTCGGAGTGAGGAAAAGAGAGGATATTGAGAGTGAAGAGGGAGTTACATCGGATCTACTGTAGGTTGTATCTCTTTAGTTTGCTGGATAAGATAATAAAAGAAGGACTGGCTATTTCTCCGTGGACGTAGCCCAAACTGGGTGAACCACATATGTCTATTCTCTCTTGTTTTATGCATTTTCTGTGTTTATATTTCTGCAATATTTTATGTGTTCCATTGCTATGTAATATATAATATTCTAGCAACTGGTATCAGAGCCGAAGGTCTATTTGGCTTATAAACTTGCAGGATAGAAGGGTTCCTGGTTCGAGTGGGAGCAATGGTGGAAGATGGTAGGTTTAGGGTTGAAAAATTCAACAGCCAAAACTACCAATTGTGGAAGATGCAGATGGAAGATTATCTGTATCAGAGAGATTTGTACCTACCTTTGAGCGGAAAGACAAAGAAGCCGATGAGTATGACAGACACAAAATGGCATATTCTCGATAAAAAGGCACTTGGAACAATACAGGTATGCCTAGTGGTGTCGGTAGCATTTAATATTTCAAAGGAAACGACAACAGAGGGTTTAATGTCGGCATTGGCCAAACTGTATGAAAAACCCTTGGGCTCAAATAAGATATTTCTAATGAAGCATTTATTTAATATGAAGATGTTAGAAGGTGGATCTGTTGCAGACCATTTAAATGATTTTAATACAGTTACAATTCAGTTAAGTTCTGTAGGGGTAACTTTTGATGATGAAGTTAGGGCTCTATTATTTCTGTGCTCATTGCAAGAAAGTTGGAATGGTTTAGTTATGGCCATTAGTAACTCTGTCTCTAGATCTAGTACTTTAAAGTTTGATGATGTTGTCGGTGCAATCCTTAGAGAGGAAATGCGACGTAAAATCTCCGATGAGACATCAGGTAATGCTTTGACTGCAGAGACTAGGGGAAGAAAAATGGAAAGAGGAAAGAGCCCAGGATATCGTAGTAAATCAAGAAAGGGTAGATCCAAGTCTAGATCGGGGATAGTGTGCTAGAAATGTGGGAAGAAAGGACACTTGAAGAAAGAATACAAGTCTCGGAAGGGAAAAGAAGGAGACGCGCAACAAGAAACTAATCATGAAGCGAATGTAACAGGCAATGTGTTGCAAGATGCTTTGATTCTTTCATTAGAAAATATTATTGATGCCTGGGTGGTAGATTCAGGGGCGTCATTCCATGCCACACCTGATAAGAAACATTTTCATGATTATGTTCAATGATATTTTGGACAGGTACGATTGGGTGATGATAAACCCTGTAAAATCGTTGGAATGGGTACAGTTTTCATAAAACAGCAGAATGGAAATCAATGGCTATTGAAGGAGGTAAGGTATGTTCCAGATCTGAAGAAAAATCTTATTTAAACTAGGCAGTTGGGAGGCGAAGGTTGTGTAAGTATTTTCACAGATAAAACCTGGAAGGTCACTAAAGGATCCTTGGTAATAGCAAAAGGAGGAAAGGTTGGTACATTGTATTTATGCAATGGTATTTCTAATTCTGTTAATGCTTAAACCTCTACAGGAGAAGGATACAACATTGTGGCATCATAGGCTCGGGCACATGAGTGAGAAGGGGATGCAGATTCTTCACTCAAGAAATTTGTTGCTAGGTTTGAAGCATGTTGATTTAAATTCTGTGAAAATTGTGTTTATGGAAAACAAAAGAGAGTCAAATTCCTTAGAGTTGGGAAAGAAAATAAGAGCAAAAAATTAGAGCTTGTGCATACAGATGTATGGGACCTGCTCAGGTATCATCTCTTAGTGGCTCTCGTTATCATGTTACTTTTATTGATGATGCAACCAGAAAAACCTGGATTTATTGTATTTGAAATAAATCTGATGTATTTGATACTTTCAAGAAATGGAAAGCTTTGGTTGAAAATGAGGTAGGGAAGAGGTTGAAGTGTCTCAGATCAAATAATGGAGGTGAATATTTCAGCAAAGAGTTTTATAGGTATTGTTCAGAGAATGGAATTCACAGAGAGAAGACAGTTCCAGGAACACCACAAGAAAATGGTGTGTCAGAAAGGATGAATAGGACAAGCATGGAGAATGCAAGGTGCATGAGATTGCATGCAGGATTGCCTTTACAATTTTGGGTAGATGCTGTAGACACTGCTGTTTATTTAATAAATAGAGGGCCTTCAAGTTCCTTTGATGGTGGTATTCTAGAGGAGGCATGGACAGGTAAAAAGGTAAACTGCTAATTTTTAAAGACTTTTGGACATTGTCCTATAAGCCCAAAATACTATAGGTATGCATAGGTCCCAATCACTTCACGAAGAATTGCACACCTTGGTTAGTGCATTTTAAAGTACTTTGTTGAATGCCTTCACTCTCCCGTTAGCTTGTGGGTGATAAGGTGTGCTCTTTTGGTGATACACCTGAAATTCCTCTGTTAGTGTGATGATCGTCTCATTCAAGAAGTGCGTACCTTGATCGCTCATCAAGATCTTTGGACAGCCAGATCATGTCAGCACATGCTCAAATAGAACATTTGTAGTTGTTGCACCCGTGCAACCCTTCACCAGCTACACTTCTGCCCAACGAGTCAAGTACTCCATCGCAGTGATAATGTACCTTGCACCTGTCTTCCCTTGAGGCTGAATAGGTCCTACAAAATATATTGCCCACTTTTCGAAAGGTTGCAATGTCATTTGTAGATTCAAAGGCATTTCATCCCTCCGTGATGGCCTGCTTGTTCTTTGACATACATCACATGCCTTGCAATATGCTTCTGAATCTCGATGAAGAGTTGACCACCACAACCCTGTGCATATAATCTTCTGCGCGGTTTCTCTCCCTGCATAATTTCGTCTCGCGGTGCCCCCGTGAGTGTCTGCGAGGATGCTACTTCATTCAAACTCAAGTACATACCTTCACAGTATCTCATCAGTCCCCATCTTGTATAGATGCCCAGTAATGACAGAGAAATCTATCGCACGCACCACTAATTCCTTATTTTGCTGGATAAAGTAGCCTTCTAGTGCAATTCCAGTTGTTAGGAAATGTATTATATCCTCAAAATTTCCATCTATGATGTGCATAACAAAGAGTTGCGCGTCAGGTAATCCTTCCTCCAAATTAGTAGGTTCCTCCCTTGTTTCGATGTGTGACAGATGGTCTAGTCCTACGTTCAATCGTCCAGGCTTCACAGAAACTTCAAAATTGTATTCTTGGAACACTAAGAGCCATCTGCAGATGCGCCCGCCCAACACAGGCTTATTGACTAGGTACTTTAGCATAGAGTACAGGTGCACCTGCTCAGGTTGGGACTCTTTTCCATAGGCCTGCATCCATTTGGCCAGATGCACACATGGATCACTCTACCCATTATACTTGTCTATCAGTCACATTTTAGGCTTACCAAATTGTGCTCGCATCATTCTCCTACATTCGCACCAATCAACAAAACTCCCCTTGTGCATACCCCACAATCTTGTGGGCGTAGTGCGTAGTGCCCAGTCTAAGTCTTGGAAGAATTTCTTTTTTGGCACCTCCCTTTTGAATGAATAAAAAAAGGTATCTACCTCATTCAGTCCATCATAAGTAGGGAGATTCCTTGCCTCTGACAACACACAATGCAGTGACCAGGTCATCATGTTGTAATTCAGCGTAGTTACTTCATGTGTAACCGATTCTGCCAAAGTTCTATTTCCTCATCGAAGTCCGAAGTGCAGAAACTCTCGCTCTCCCATGTAATCCACCCATTTGCAGTGGGATTCACCCAGTCTTGGTCTTGCATTGTTATCTTATAGATGTAGTCCAGATCATCATCGCTCTTATAATCGCGGACTGGTTCCGTATAGCGCGATCCTTCAATAGGATCCATGTGTATTATTATGCATAGTGATTTCTTCTCAAAGATCATCTTTTACTTCTTCATATTGATTACCCCTTTGATATCAGTAGCCCAATCAATTCCCAGGAGTGTAGGGTAGGGATTGTTGTCATCAACAATCTCTATTACTTCAAAATCTTCCAGCGTGCTCACTCCCTACAACCACCCCATGGGTATGATTTTCTGCTGGTTCGCCATCCTCAATTGAATCAGAGACCATTGTAGCACAGGTCTCCCCATTCGATCCCATGTATGTTTTAGTAGAACATTCGCATCTGATCCCAAATCCAGAATGAATTGATCAATTTCGTATTCTCCAATCTATGCAGTGAGTCTCATTTCACACCCCATCTTTGTCTTATGCTTTCCGATCTTGCAGACTACATGTGTTTCACCTAGCATGGTGCGAGCACATCTATTGATAAGTTCCTGTAACCCTTTGACAACCTTACTATCATGCAGTAACTTCATACAGGTTTCCAGGAAAGTTGTGAGCATAGAGGGGTCCATCTTCGGCTCTGGTTTATCTTTGCTTCCTGACATGGAGGCCTCAGTGAATCTCTTCTTAGCTTCGATGAATTCTTCATGAATGCCCTCCAAATCAAACTTAGCCTCTTAAGTTGGTGCTTTGCAAACCCATGTACTATCTTCCGGTTGTTTCCCCTTGTCATCTCCTGTCACGATTCCACTTCGGAGCACTATATTTATGTTTGGATCTTCCTTGCATGGCTCAGACCTCATCATCTATAAGTTCTGAGTTGGGGGAGGTGGTAGCACTCCTTTGTCACATATCCTAGCTATCAGCATAGGACAATCTTCCATTTCATGATCAAACAGTGTGCAATACTTGCACGAAGGGCACGTTGGATTAGTGCAATCATGGGTGTAGTGTTCTGGCCCTTCGCAATTGTAGCAAATCAATTGTCTGCAACCTCTACCAGGTCCTCCTCCACCTCGGCCTCGTCTGTGCCCCTAAAACCTTGTCTGTGCCATCCCGTCGTTCTGGTCAAGGGGTCGCGTTTTGACTTGAACCCTGTAGGCAGGAGTTCTATCCATCATGAATTCATAGCTCTTGCAAGTACGTTCATCATATCCTACCGATCTACAAAATTTGTAGAACAACTGTTGCGGTGTTTACACATACTTCTATAATAAGTGGTAGTTATTTGTGGCATGTTTTTCGGTTGCTTGACAGATAACGCACTACAAAGTAGGCACCGCGCTAGGTCCTACTTGAGCTTCTGGCCTTAAAGGCATCGGTCCTCCTCCTATAAGGTAATTTTTAAAGACTAGGAAGTGGTATTTGTCATGACTCTGACTCTTGCATTTCAAACACCATACCTCTTCACATACCTCTGGCTAAATCGTCCTATCCTTCTTTAAGCTTTGCATCTCAAGACACAGATTCCTTAGCTGCGCATGCATCTGCTGAACTCCTAGATTAGGATCTTGCATCAGCGTCTTGTGTAGTCTCATGGAAATCTCCAAGGCCTCTGCTTGAGTTTTTATCTTCTGCTGTGACAACTCACTCCTTAAGTGTGGTAGTAGCAAAGCCACAAACCATTCATGATACTGTCCATCTATCAAATTCATGTTGGCTTAGTAGATTGTACATTTCATCCTCTGATCTAGTTCCCAAGGCATCTCACCTGGTAGCATCGTGATCTCTTTGAATCCCACAATCGACTGTGCTTCATATTTAGGCTTGCAAAATTCCCTATTCAGTGCTACTTGGATTTCCGCTACTCTAGCATTTGGGTTATTGCTGGGGTACTTTTAGGTTATTGCGTGATATTGTAGAGCACTAACCAGTGTCACCTTCTTTATATGGTCATCTGTAACACCTTGAGCTTCTCATACAACCTTTACAATGAACCAAAATTGGTCTAGATCCTCATTTCCCAAACCTTTGAACAAAGGAAACTTCACTGTGTTTTCCATACTGAATTGCAGTGGAGGTGGAGGTGGTACGAGTGAAGTTGGAGGTGATGGTGGTGAAGATGGAGGTGGTGCAAGTGGAGGTGGTATTTACAGAAATCCTTGTCTTATCAAATGAATAGCGCTTCGCAGATAGACCTTCGCTATCCCTTCTTCATCCCCTCGCAGAGGTGAAATCAAGGGGCTATACTCCGGACCCTTATTTCCTTCGTTTCTGTAACTTTTTCTGCTTCGCATAGTCCCAAACATCAAGGTAGTTGCATAACTCATTTTTCACACAACAACATTTTAATCCAAGTATTCAAATATTTTACGTACTTACCTCGCGGTCCTTTGAAAAGCGTTGCTCTGCCTTGCTATAGCTGACTGAGATGTCAACTGCAAACTCAGTAACAAATCCTCCTAGGATGCAATCAAGCCAATGATTGACAACACATGCAATCTTATCCTTGGATCCTTCCAAACTTCGCACTAACTTTGGGGTCCACACAATAGGACTGTCAAGTTTCCACCTTCCTTGGCTATCTGCTAGCTTTGTGATCCACTTGTATAGCTTAGTAGGAAAGGAGGTGAAAAAGATTTCATGGATCTCCATATATAGGTATTTATCGAACCACTGTTCTTTTGACAGTTACGGGTTTCTATTTTCTTGTGCCACGAACTCATGAATCCTTCTTTCCAACCAGCCTTCGATTTCTTTCTTAGTTGGATTCCAGTAATACAACATCAAACATGTTTTATGCAAATTTCGGTTCTGGAAACGGAACCATTTGTTCGCTTGAGGGGGCCTAACCCAGGTTCAGCGTTAGTTAGCCAAACAAATCCCTACACTATTGGACCTTTCGACATCAGTCCTCAAAGTGTGAATTGAAGTATCACCTGAAGCAGTATGGGGGGATGCTAGAACCAAGTTTCTGCACCCTTGAGATGGTTGTGATTTCAGTTTATCCCACTAATACCTGCCTGCGTGCAGGCTGCTTAACCTTTTGTTCCACCCTTCAGTGCCTTCGTGGAAGGGTATAATCAGCTTTCACACAACCCTAGCTAGGGGCCAATATACTTTCACTCTGTTAGGGTAGCGAGCTATGATATTTCCCAAACCAAGCTAAGTATCTTACTTGTCTTATTAACAAATTTTAGTTAGCTTCGCGTAGACAGATGTTCTTACTTTCATTCACTTAACCAACATAATTACATACATTCATGCATCATATAAGCATTATAGTGAAATTCATACCCAAACATAACCAAATGCATAAACAGGAATTAAAGACGCAAAAATTGTAGAATACTTTTTTTTTTGATAATCTCGAACAATTACAGACTTGACTCGCCTTGTGCACTCAACTGCAGGGGTCTGCGCACTTAGTTGCAGACTTCTAGGACTCTGCACACTCCGCTACAGAGCCTATACCTACACTATGACCCAAAACTTAGACTTCCACTTCAAAGCTATATCTCATACATGTTCTATCTTCTTCATTCCATTTTCCTTTTTTTTCTAACTACTTAGAGCTTAGCTCTATTTATGCAATCCATGGTTTGCAGACCATGGGTAGATCATCTACAATTGACATTACATTTCCAAAAAAAGGGTAGACAACCCTATGACTCTTTAACAACTACATGCTCTGTGACCAAAAAATGTGTAGTCTTTATATTTGGATTACAAAATTGGACCAAGATATGGGCTTTAAGCCCCAAAACTGCTCTTGGGGGATCCCGCGCCTAACAAATTCCACCAACAAATAATATTACAATACACTCATACCAATATAAGACAAAATAGGGTAGAGCCAACTAGACAACCTAACAAGACAAAACACTATCATGCTTGATTTTGGGGAAACTCAAGCTCAACAAATTCCACTTGATGTCTCTCGATCACGTATCGGTGCCAAGATTGGTATTGTGCGATGACATCCCCTAGCTATGTGATGGTATTTGGATGGAAGTGGACTTTAGCATCCATGGAATCTGGGTACAATGATTTGGAACCAGTTTGAACTTCCTTCTGGAGCATGAGCAACATTGTTCTCACTTGGACAGGTCCATTGATGTAGTTCTGCATGTTTTTTCTGTTCACCTCCAAATCTTCCTTGGTGGAAATATGTCTAAGCTTCTCCCAGTATTCTTCTATCTCCTTCCTGACCTGGTTCCTGGGTTTGGCTTTAGTGAGTGATCCAATTGATGGGATCTTATGGGACTTCACCAAGAAATCCAAACTATTGTATAACCATGCATACGAGACTTGAATGTTACCAATGAATGAGGAAATTTGTTTGCTTTATGTATCTACATCCACACTCTCACTTTCTCCAACTCTGCATTTTGCTTCATTTTCTTGCCCAAGTCAAGTGATACCCCTTTGTATCACATTGAATATTCATGCATGGCAATGATGGAAGTTTGTACGTCCCTAAGAGTTTTGATAAATTATTTACACTATTGATGCAAGCCATGCATGTGGCCAACTGCCTTATGCATGGTAATAAGCTCCTCATAGATATTTTGCATGGTCTCTCCAAGTTTCGATACTTCGCCAAGTATCACTACCTTCATTTCCTCCATATGGACCTATGTAGAATCTGTGTTCTAAGATACTGTGTAGAGTTGTTTAACCACTTGCCTGGTAGCCTAAAGTTCTTTGCTAATTCCTTATTCTCGGTCATCAAAATTTCATTATTCGACTTTTCTAGACTTGTGAAGGCCAATTTGGTTGCGGAAATGGCATTGGGATTCTTCCTTGTGTCGACCACACTCACCCTTTCTCTCATAAAAGCAGGAGATGCGAGGTCATCCAAAAATAATTCTTAGATGATTATACAATCTTCTTCTAAATTTCATGATACGAGAGATTTTATGTGTCCATAACCTTATCATCATCAAGATGAACAACTTCCCCTTCCTTGCCTGTAGTTGAATTTTCTACTAGAGGTGTTGGAGACTGAACGGTGACCTATTTTGCATTTCGCATCAGGTCGACATCTTGATTCTATGGATTTGGTTCCTCATCCATGTCTATGATCTCTATAAATTGTTCAACTTGTTGAGAAAGCTTTGTGTATTTCATCTGTATTCTCTCTTCCTCTACTGGTTTTCATTTATATTCTTTCTCTTCAACTTGTTTCCACATTGTTTCTTCTGCTATTTCACCCCGCCTTTCTTCTTCTTCCTACTTCTACTTCTCTTCTTTTTCTTTCTTCTACTTTTCTTCCTCCAATCTCCTTTTCTCTTCCCTCTTTCTCTGTTATTCACTCTACATCCTCTATTTCCTCTTTTCCTTTGCTGCTAAAGAAACTTTCATAATAGTTGGATCTGCTTTCATATTGTGGCTTCATTCTCCCCCTTGACTATAAGTAACCATTCTTGTTGCCTTGTCCTACGTGGGGTTTCTACCTTGTGTTGGAATTGCTTTCGGAGTAGCTTCCTTCTATGGATTCACCTATGAAGCTCCTATAAAATTGACCAACTCACTAGACCTGGAGGCATTATAGAAATTCTTCCATGGATCCTCCTCCTACCAGTGAAATGTCCCACTAAGCCACTGAAAATTAATTCTCACATAGTGGTCTTTGAAAATACCACAGGGATTGTACGTATTAAAGTCTTGAGTACCAAATCAAAAATTCTTTATAGCCTTTCCTTCAGTATCTAAAACCTTCAGGTTCTTTATCTCACACAATCCAATTTGCATAGGAAGAGTTGGCCAAGCTACTTTCATCTTCCTATGCAAAGTTGTTGACAACCCTGTGGAGAGATGATATGAAACTTCTTTCATGATAAGATTTTCAGTGGCATACCTTGGTAAAATATGTGGTGACTTCTAACCGTCAAACACTCTAAGGAAGGTGCCATCTAGTGAGGAAAACCAATTTTTGATCTCTAATGCTACTTCCATTGCCCTGCGCAACATGCAAGGTGGTCCTTCCTCAAAGATAATCTTGTATAGAGAAATGAGGAAGTGGTTAGTTAGCTTCTCCATTACTCCTCAATGGCTACAATCCAAGAGTAGTTTGCAATGAATGTGCACGACAAGGTCTCGAAGTTTTCATGTCTAGTTCATGCTAGGGAATGCATTATGTGCACAAATTGCATCAAGTAAGTATGCATACATATAGAATATCACTTGCCTTCCCTTGAGAGGATTCAGGGAATTAACTACATGGATACATAATTGTCGAGCCAACAAGTTTGACTAGTTGAATGGCTTCCCCTCATTCACAACCTGGTTCAATAATATTTCCCACCCTTCAAGAAAGGTATTCATGATCTCCTAACCATAGATTCTGTAAGCTAGGATGATCAACAACTGATATGCCCTCCTGAGAGACTTAGTCTTGTACATGTTTATGAGTGTTTGTAGAAACTTTGATGGCTCTTTCACCTAGCCTTTAACAACGTATTTTGTGCCAACATAGTTTTTGGCGGCATAAAAGTATGAATCCATGATATTTTCTTTCAATAGCTCTTACTACACTCAATATTCATCAACGTTATAAGTGCATACTTCTCATAAATATAAATCATCATTCCAAATGATTAAGTACAAAATATCTAAGAATAAAATCAACAACGATGATTAAGTATGTAAATTTTTGTGAATCAAACAACCACACAAGATGAAATATGTAGTCTTTGATTCGTGCCAATACAACATGAATCAAATGATATCATAGAGTTTGCAAATATACTCAACTAATGGTCCCAGATCACTTTCCAACTCGTTGTAACTAGGGTTATTATTGTTAACAAGCTTTAGATCAAATTAGTATAAATCAAACCTCAACACTTGTCAAATATTGACAAGGTTTTCAACTTATTTAATGGTAACTAAAAGTCTTTCTATAGCATTTACAACATAGGTTACTATTCATACAAAATGGTTTCAAGTTTTCATAGATCTATTATGCTTATATTGTGGTAAAGAATCTTAGGGTTTAAGATATTCAGCTCTTGTGTCAATAATGACTCAAGAGTTGTAGATATTGTTGGGTAGCAGAGGCCTCGCTTAATAGTTTTGGGGCTCAGAGCCCGTAATTGAGGGTAATGATATTGTGAAAGTTCCACAAAGTGTGCGGAGCATGAAATGTAATAGATCGAGTCAAAGGGTTGTCTATTAAAAAATAATATAAAATAATAGGAAGTGAGTCGGCCTACCCATGGTCTACAGACCATGGGAATGTATAAATAGAGTGAGGCTCTAAGGGTAGAAGTAGCCTTTTGGAGAAGATCTGATGTTTTATGGGGTTTTGGAAGTAATAGTTGCTCTGAATCTATACGTCTAGGTCGTGGGTGTTAATGGTTAGATAGAGGCTTCGCAACTATGTGCGGGGAGGCCTAGTAGAGTCCGCAACTGGGTGTGCGGACCCCTGCAGCTGTGTGCGTAGGGTAGAAAGTGGATTGTACTAAAATGAAGATATTAATAAAGATAAGTTTGTTTTGAGACATTGTGTTGATTCTGAACTATTGTGGATCCGTTAAATTCTCGGTTATATGTCTGTTATATGATTTTACGCCTATCTTTATGAATGATGATAATGTGCACTGGGTATTGTTAAATGTTTGCTTAAGACCTTGCAAATTAATTCTAAACTATAATAAATCCATATAAATAATAAGATTCAGGAAGTGACTGGCTTGGATCTACGCGAAGGATAGATATCTGTGCAGAGTAGCACAGGAGTGCAGAACAGTTCATGACCCTCGAGACCACATCAAGACATCCCAAGGGTGTGGAAACTTGGTTCCAACACCCTCCCCTACTACCTCGGGTGAGACTTTAGTCTATGCTCTGTGGACTATTGTCGAAAGAGCCAATAGTGAGGGATTTGTTTGGCTAATAACTCTTCCAAACCTGGGTTAGGCCCCAATAAGCCAACAAATGGTTATGTTGCCAGGACCAAGATTTGCCTAAGGGATGTCGGGTGTCAGACATACGAGTTCGTAGTTGGCCTTAGCACACCCACGCACAAACCAGAAGTTTAACATGGCAAGTGTGATCAAGTTGCCTATATTTAAAGGAGTAGGAAGCGAAGATCCGGAATAGTTTTGATTTGTAGTAATGGAAGTGTGGGAAGCGCACGGAGTTACGAATGATAATATTAAAAAGGATACCTTGGTAAGTTCGCTACAGGACCATGCCCTAACTTGGTATATAAAGCATTCAAGTGATCATCCAAATGCTGGGATAGCAGAAATTCGGGATGCATTGAACAAAGAGTTTAGCTGGCCGAAATCAAAGATGCATTTGATCATCATGTTCAAGGAGATCATGATGCTTCAAAGAGAAAACCCTTAAGATCTGGATTAGAGACTGAAGAGTAGGATCTGAGCGGCTAACATGACACTAATGGATGGGCAACACTGTGCGTGGTTTGTGGTGTCTTTGGCACCACATCTGTTGATGGTGCTATCACAATAGACAATCTTGATCCAGGCTGAAGCATTAGAGATAGCAATGAGGTTGCATGAGACCCCAATACAGGATCCTAGGTTGGGATTACAACAGATCCACGCACAATTACAAAACCTATGCTTATAAATGCAGAGTTTGATACAGGAGAAGTGTTATAGACATATTTGGGCACTTCAACCCCAATCTTATATATCAATAAACTAGGTCTCTTTAAACCCTAGAAGTGTTGTTTCATACCCTAAAGGATCATGGTCAACTGATTACATCATTCCCCAAAAGTTCCAACTGAAAAACCATCCAGAACTGGCCAAAACAGGACCATACTAATTTATCCACTGTCAGGGTGCAATGCATATTGACTCCTACACTAGCCAGGTGCGATGCATACTGAAGAGGCCTTCTATTGGGTGCGATGAACGAGGATGGACAAATGTCTGAGACAGTTTGCTAAGTGGATGATCATGGAATCTTCTAGAAACTTCTCCTATGACACTTCCCTCTCTGAATTCGCCTAGGGATGAGTAAGAGATCCAAGAAATATCCAAGTGGAACCAAAAGCAACAAGTGGAATGAAATTAATAAAAACCCCAGAGATGACTGAACCCCCTTACACACATCTATAAATGGATCCCTCATCTGAGAGATCTAGGGGTTGGAATTTTGTAATTTGCAAGGAAGTGCTGATAGTTTGTGGTTGACAAAGAGCATTGTGTTGTTGATGTGATCTTGCTTTTCATGAGGTGAAGAGGGCTTTGATGCTTGGAGGATGATGCTGGATCAAATAGCTGGGTTGTAATTCTCCCTTCTATTTTAATGAATTTCTTTGAGTTTTCCTCCATACAATCATGTATTTGTGAATGTTGTTATTTGTAAATGCCATTATATCTTCATTGTATTTCTGATTCTGCAATGCTTATGATATAATAGATTGAGATTCTTTGATGGTGTTTTGTTACTTTGTCTCTACAGCTATTCTCTAAGCAGGATAAGTAGGAGAGGAGTTGCAAGCTTTATCGAGGGGGAGAGAGATCAAGCAAGGAGTCAAGCAGAAGATCCAGGTTGGTTCCTTTGCATTTCTCTTATCTATCATACATAGAGGAAATCCCAAATTGCTTTGATTGTTTGTTTCTAGGATAGCTTCCAATCCTAGAGTGCTAGCAGATCAAAAAAATCCTTTGTCAAAAAGTTGCCTAAATCGATCTGTCGTTTTCGTACAAAAAGTGTCGTCACTGTCATTTTGTGTCAAAAAAGAGAAGTGTCGTAAAGTCTTCCTTCTATTAATATTCAATTGAACTTTTTTTCATGTATTTGATTTGATTTGTTGTTATTCGAAGTGTCAAAAGCATTTTCTATTCGAAATTGAAAATTTTTGTTCAGTCTTCCTTTCTATTTTGAAAAAGAAATTGTTGAAATGTCGCTTTGAGTGAAATGTTTCAGATCTATACTTAGTTCTCTTTTTTGGCATTAGTCACATTAAGGGAACGAAAAACAAATACATGAATTTGCATTTTCATTTAGCTTGTGTGCGAAAAATGATTTAGGAAAAGTGCATTTAGAGTGTGCTCTTTGCTCTTTGTTTGAAAGAATCGTAATTTTCTTTCCCTAGAAGCTAGGATTTTCATTGATAAAAATGAACAACGATTGCTTATCATTGTAGATTTCATTTTTAGGAATTTCAAATCTACATCACGCGGTGAACCATTGAAAGGAAAAATTATAAACAAGATCAACTCTAAAATAAATCTTAATGAACCTAACAACATTTTGGAACCTAACACAACACATCTAGAGGTCTAGGCTAGAGATGTGTTCTAGCATCATAAAATCTAGTAACTATCATTTTCATCGAAGATTGGGTGATTCCTCTTCTTTGATATGACAAGTTCTAGCACATACTTGTGCTCCCTATACCGTTGAGTATATATTGGGAGACCACAATAGGCTTACATCCTTTATCCATAGGAAGCCGTGTCTATCGCCCTATTGATCGTAATGCACTGAACACAACATTCAGGAAGATTCACTGCCGTACATAATTCCTTGGTAATTTCTCTTTAATTTATCACCAAGGTGTATATTGCAGTTTTGCGATTGGTTTGGTAATCCCTCTGTCTAGATTTCTAGAGTAGTCACTTTCGTTCCTTTTCGACTCCTTAAAAGAAAATGTCCATCTGAGCACTTGTCACTTCAGGCTCATTAAAAATCGAAGGGGACTAAAGTCATCTTTAGCTTTTTCTCGACTCTTAAAAATTGAAAAAGCAAAGTTGTGTCAAAGTGTCATTAAAATTTATTTAATTCGGAATAACATCCTTGTTCCTTCATTGATCTTAGGTTTAGATAATGGAGTCCACAAATCAAGGAATCCCTTTTGAGGGGAATCTTAGTCCATTTTCTTCTTGGGGAAATATTGGTGCTCCATATATGGCCACATTGTCCCTTTCGAGAATCACAATTGCCTACTAGTCTGGCTTTTCTCAACCTCTATCGTTTAAAATATTGTGATTCCTCAGCAATCAAATTAGCAACCAGTTAATACTAAAGTTAACCCTTTCCCTTCTTCTTCATTTGTTTCTCCCTCCCCTCCTTCCTCTTCACTTGCTGAAAGTAGCGATGCTAGTAACTGGGTGACAGAGAAGAAGAAGAAAGGGAAGGAGAAGAAGAAGAAGTTAGTTAAGCAAGGGGGAAACTATGTAGCATCTGGTAAAAATCCACACACTGAACTTTCCAAACCCAGACATCCATGCATAATTTACAAAGGAGACCATTTTCATCAAGAATGTCTATGCATTCCTCAGATCTTGAGAGAATGGTCCCCCCGTTCACACCAATAGGTGTCATCAACCTCTGGTGATCATGTTGACAACACACCATCAACTAGTAATAGTGGATAGAAAGGAAGAGTCAAAATTCCAAGTAGCTTATGTGAAGGGGACTATACCCTTCCCCGTTTTCCTTTTTTTGATGAAGCCAAAAGAGTCTTGCATAACTGTCCTGCTTCACCGCACAGACTTCCACTTGGATATAGGAAACTCTCCCCAAGTCCTTTACTAGTTGAAAATTCGACTGACTTAACTCAACCATCGATTGAAGCACCTATCGCTGAAAGTGAATCTTCTGAGTCCATATCGGACCAAAGTCAACAGGTCGAGATGGCAGCTGACCCAGTTTTACCTTCAAAAGATCCACCTTCAAATGATACCATTCCCAAAGAGAGTGAGAACGATACTGTTCAAATTCTTTTTGTTACTTCAGAGTCCAATGAAATTGGGGGCAATCCACCCGTTTCTTCACAACAGGAAGAGAATCCCCCAGTTCCACTACTCAAGGGGTTAATTCAACCATTTATTTGGTACCCCCTCCAAGCAATCTAGTCACTTCCTTTGATTGGAATTGACTAGCAAGATCCTGCCTTCCTTCTAATGTACCATTCAGGATCATAGTACAAGTTTACAAAATGATCGTGTCTAGCACTATCATATATGAAGGGGCATCAGTGAGTATCCTTTCCTCAACTGCTTGGAAAGCGCTTGGTTCACCATCACTTATGCCTGTTACTCAGAATTTTTCAGGCTTTAACAAAGGAACCAATCGACTGTTAGGGATCCTTCCTAAGTTACCGATTACTTTGAGAAGGAAAACCATTCACTTGAACATGATGGTAGTCCAAGGACCATTAGATTACAATCTACTCCTTGGGCTTGACTATGTTTATAACATGGAAGCTATTGTCTCAAAACTCTTTCAAGTGATGTGTTTCCCACATGAAGGAAAAATTGTCACTGTTGACCAGCTTTCATTTTCTGGTTCAAGCACAACTTCAAGTCAAACATCATCCCTAAATGGTCCTTTTATGTCAAGAATGTCTCTTCAACCTTCATTCCATCCACCTAATTACCGCAAGTAGTTCGGTGAATGTAACGAAGCTTAGGGGGCATGCACCCTTGTCTGCTTTGGCGGATGAACCTAGATGAAAAGATAGGTTTCCTTGTAAGTTATGTGATTGGAAGTGTTATCTCACACCATTCACCTTTGTCTATTTGATGCACAAAGCCAAGGAAGTATTTTGTCTAACTGCTGAAAAAACAAATCCTGCTTAACCACAATGATTTCCATATGGTTACTAGAGACTCTCCTTTTCTCGATGCTTGGGGGCATGCAAACCTTTTTATGCAAGCTAAAAATGACCAATTTCATCTTTTTTAGCTTTTTAGCTTTTTGGTTTTTTAGTTTTTTTAGCTTTTTAACTTCTTAGGTTAGGTGATTGGCCTGACACACCATTCACCTTTTTCTATCTGGTGGACAAAGCAAAGAAAGTGTTTTTTCTATTTCGTGGATGAAACCATCCTACTTAACCTCAGTAGTTCCTTAGATTTCTAGTTTTTCTAGCTTTTTTATCTTTTTAGTTTTGTCGTTTCTAGCTTACATAAAAAGAAAACTAAAATCTGAGCATATGTTATCGTATGGTTCAAGCTCATTAAAAAATGAACCTACCACTGAGCATATGTTATCGTATGGTTCAAGCTCATTAAAAAATGAACCTACCCCTGAGCAATGTTAGCACATGGTTCAAGTTCGTTAAAAAATAAACCTACCCCTAGGCAATGTTATCGCATGGTTCAAGCTCGTTAAAAAATAAACCTACCTCTGAGCATAGTTATTGCATGGTTCCAGCTCATTAAAATATGAACCTACCTCTGAGCATAGTTCCCCACAATTCAAGCTCGTTAAAAAATGAACCCACCTTCGTAGATAACCTTTGTGATTACTATGCTATCTACCTTTTAAACCTTGGTTGCGTTCCTACCATCACCTCCATCCTTTTGGCCGATCATATGCTTCCATTTGATTGTTTACCTTTTTGAGGAATAGCTGCGACAAGTGGTCCTGTTAGCCAGCCTCTTCATATCACCTTGTTTTGAGAAGTTCCAAGCTTACCAGGAACCAGTTGCTACCCTAAATGCCACTCGTTCCTAAAAAATGAGCCTTCTTTAAACTCTTTTCAGACTTGTTAAATATGAAAAGATTGTCAAGCTATTGGCCTTTCTAGCTAGTTAAAGTAATCAGAAGTGCCATCCCTCCAATATATTTTAATATTTTTTGGACCCAAGGGATTATATCACAAAAACATTCAAGCGCTTGTCTTTTCGGCTCGCTAAAGTGATCGAAATGTCATCCATTTTGTATTATTTTATCCTTTTTCGGACTTAAGGGATTATTCTATGAAAAAAATTGCTGGAGTTTCCTTTTCGTCCCTTTTCAAACTCTTGAAACATGATAAGGACCGAGTTGTCTTTGTCATTAAACTGGTTAAAACAATAGCGAAAAACTTGTCCCCTAGACAAGAGCGAGTTTCACTGTTGCTAGGCTCACTAAAACACAACGACAGGTTTTCCTGAAGGGAAAATTAGAGAACAAGCATATGTTATCCTCCTCAAGCTTGACAAAAATAAAGAGGTATTTTTCAGCAATGACTGGGGAAAAAGGGAAGAAAACTTGAAGACTTTTATGGTAGCAAGTCGCTCTGGAACATGACACTTTCACTCCATCACCATAATTGAGTCGAGTTGGGTTATTCCATTCACTGATCATTTCACCATTGGTCTTCCACACCATCCATTGTTGGGGTTAATGATACCAATCCATCTCAATGTCGCCGATATGTTCAAGAGAAGTCATTCAGTTGAGAAACCACCATCCAGTTAATGCCTCATCCACTGCAATACCTTCACCCTCCATTTTTCATGACCACCATTCCTGAACCTTGTGTCGTCAGATCATTTTCACCTCCAGAAAAATCATTTGCTTTGTTTCGTGTCATAGATATGGGATACATTAATGCCCTCGTACGACGAGTCACTTCTTGTCGACATCAGCTCATTATCCAGGAAGTTGACTTAGAAACAACTCTTTTAGTACTTTGAAGCTTGTATGCCTCAATGACAAGTTTCTCACTTCCGGCTATAGGTTGACATCAATGGCCTTCGACCGAAAGACTTTGTGTGGTGTTCGACATCGGATCATATATTCACACCACGTGAATTGTACTGTACTACCTTGAGGGTCATCAACATTATTGGTGATTCCTCTCACGTCTGTTAACAGCTCACATTATTGGCTGGTAATCAGGCGATGTCTTTCCATGTTCGACTTCAGAACATCTCTTCACATGGATCAACTTGTACATCGGTTGAAGATTGAATGAGTTTGAAGACCCTAGATCTAGTTTCATCCATCTAGGTTGTGATATATTTAGGGACATAAAGACATCAAATGTACACAGAAGTTGAACAGATAGTCATACGAGCCAGGGATGATGACTCCACATATAAGGAATCACCAGTCTGCGACTGCAGATGATTATCTATCCTATGTACATGAAAATGAATTTATAAAGTTGACCATGGGAATGCCCACCTCAACTAGATCATGAAAATTATATTATGATGATGATGTATTGTATTGTATCTTATACAGGTCACCTTCCAGTTTTGAAAACCTCGGATCCTCATGATAAAGCATTTCACCCGACATCAAAAGATTTACGACTTCATGCTTTAGGGGGAAACTGTTATAGACATATTTTGGCACTTCAACCCCAATATTATATGTCGATAAACTAGGGCTCTTTAAATCCTAAAAGTGTTGTTTCATACCCTAAAAGATCATGGTCAACTGATTACATCATTCCCCAAAAGTTACAACTGAAAAACCATCCAGAACTGGCCAAAACAGGACCATACTGATTGCTCCACTGTCAGGGTGCAATGCATACTGAATCCTACACTAGCCAGGTGCGATGCATACTGAAGAGGCCTTCTGTAGGGTGCAATGAGTGAGGATGGACAAATGTTTGAGATAGTTTGCTAAGTGGATGCTCATGGAATCTTCTAGAAACTTCTCCTATGACACTTACCTCTCTAAATTCACCCAGGGATGAGTAAGAGATCCAAGAAATCTCCAAGTGGAACCAAAAACAACAAGTGGAATGACACTAATCAAAACCCCAGAGATGACTGACCCCCCTTGCACACATCTATAAATGGATCCCTCATCTGAGAGATCTAGGGGTTGGAATTTTGTAATTTGCAAGGAAGTGCTGATAGATTGTGGTTGAGAAAGAGCATTGTGTTGTTGATGTGATCTTGCTTTTCATGAGATGAAGAGGGCTTTGATGCTTGGAGGATGATGTTGGATCAGATAGCTGTGTTGTAATTCTCCCTTCTATTTTAATAAAGTTCTTTGAGTTTTCCTCCATGTTAGAGTTGGTCTTGTCAATCCTCCGTCAGAGATCAAAACTCTTTCTGCATCTCATTTTTAGGTGTCTCGCTCCATTCACTCAGCTGCATTTCGCTAGAAGCATGCCATAATCTGACGGAAGGGTCTTGTCAGTTCATTCCCCTGATGTCTTGCACCTGCTCGCTTAGGTATTTTCATCAATGTTTATTAAAGTCCATGATAGTCAATGTTTGATCTTTTAATGGACAAGAGTCATTTTAGTCATTAGGTCTAGGGTTTGCAAATTGTTGTTCTCAAATAATACTTGCAGGCCAGAGGAAGGCTCAATAATTCAATCAAATGATGTTTTTGAGCAAGAAAAGATGAATTTTGGAAACTTTAGAGAGGTTTTTTTCCAAAATAGGCCAAGGAAGAAAAACCTCCTTCACTTTTTACCCAGGTGTCATGGTTTTAGAGAAATGTCAATAATACAATTGCCTCGGGAGAATTGATGCACCTCTAAAGTGACCTTGGGAGATTTGATTTTTGATAGGGAAAATGAACTCTAAATTGCAAAATTCTAGTTGGGTTGGAAAGTAGACTCAAAGAAATTTCCCATGAGCTATCCTACACTCAATTTGGACACCGGGTAGGCCTCCAAAAGTCCCCCGCAAAAAGCACTACGCACAGGCTCTATGCGCCGCGCCACTGGCGCGACGCTTATGATAGGGAGCTCCAAATCATGAAAGGTTTACATTTTTGGATTCAGCATGAAAAATCATGAATTATGGTGCATGGCTGAGAAATTTGGACAAGTTTTGAGTCCCCGAACCTCTCCATCTGTCGTTTGGGTGGAAAATGCAACGCTGGCAAACGGTTGGCTCTTCGACTTCAGTTCATTAATGATGATTGTACAACTCCCTATCTTCAACGATTTGCTTTCCCACCTATGAGGTTATTTATGGTATTGAAAATCATTTGTAAAGGGTTGGAATTTCTGGGAGCAGTGTGAAGAAAAAACCCAGCGCTCTCATTGTATAGTTTTGGCCTGTAGTTTAATAGAATGATGCAGCTCTGATTCATGAGATCCTTGTGGTGTGAGTTTTAGCAAATGTGTTTTTCTTTCTATGTTTCATATGTATTCTGTTATGTTTACCATCCATTCATAATCATTTCTAGTTGAATGCTTTTAAGTAGAAGAGGTAGAATTCAGTTTATGCTCTGCCTTGTAAAGCATTCATATTTTGTGTATTTTTCTTATGTCTGAAAAGGATTCATGTGTATGCCCTTTTTAGCTTTTCTCAACAGTCTTTCCACTCCATTTTATTTAAATCTGATTTCTAAATCTCTCGCCTATCTTGCCTCATGAAATATTCTGTGTCATTGATTTAATTTCCTAGCTCATGCGGTCCTTTGGTCCCACACAGCCCAGAAAATTCAGTCAGTCAAAAAATTGCCTCTTGTTCCATATCTATTTACTAGCCTAAAATTAGTATTCATTTTAAGTCATCTCAGACCATATTTTTTATTCTTCACTGAGTGTGACCCGAAGAGAGCCCTCTCCTGTTCTGGTAAGGCTAGCTACCAGACTGAGCGTGGTTTGTGGTTACCCTGAATTTTGCCTTCCTTCAGCCTAAGGAAAATTTAGGCTCGAACATAGTGGCGACTCCGCTGGGGACAAAATGGTTTGCTTGAATATTGTTTTGCCCCAGTACATTTATCAAGCTCAGATCTGATGGTTGATGGTGAACAACGATCAGACATAAGAAGACGGCTGAAATCATTCACTTGGCGACTCCTTTCACTGAAGAATCCAACAACCAGTGCTTCATGGTGACTCCACTGCAGAGGGATTAGTAGCTTTGAGAATTTTTTAAAATGGAGCGGATTGCAAGAAGATACACTCTCATGAGCCAAGATCACATTCCAGGCTTTCCAAATAAGATTCTGAACGTAGATTGGTCAAGGAATTTGCCTATGTTTAAATATGATGGTAGGAAGGATGCTGCTTTACATCTGGTTAGATTTCACATGCAAATTTGCAAGTTGAAGGTTGATATCCCTGAAGATTGCTTGATGAAAATATTTCTAGCCACTCTGGAAGGTGAAGCCCAATCTTGGTGTGAAATTTTGCCCACTGCTTGTATTTACTGTCTAAAGGATTTTCATGCCATGTTCATTGAGAGATATAAATAATCTTATCCATCATTAAATTTAGTTCAAGATTGTTGTAAGCATGCTTATGGTTTTATTGAGAGCCTTGAAAAATATTATGAGGATGATAATTTCATGGATGAAGAGATCATGGAAGCCCTGTATGAAAATCCACTTCAGCAACATAAAGACGATCATGAAAATCTACAGCAGTATCAAAATTTTAGTACAGTGGAAGATGAAGGAATTTTGCATCTTGACGGTCAACAGGAATTACATGAAATGGATCAGCAGTATGAGGAAAACTTGTACACTCCTTCACTTGAAATTAATGAAGACAATCACTGTTTGAGCAAGAGAAAACAAAAAGTATTATCTTCTCTGTCTGAAAATGAAATAGATCAACTCTTGAACAGTCATGTTCCAACTCAAGTTAACACAGATCTACAATGTGCACATGGTCAAGAAGGTGATGGTGGAAATTTTTCCTCTTTTGAAAAGGATGATAGTCCTGTGAGCAGCTTTATAGATCAGCAGGCTGAAGATTTCCATATGGTTGGAAATGATGAAAGAAGAAGTTTTGTTTCAAATCCGGTGGAAATAAAAGATGATATGAAAAAAACTGATGTTCCAATCTTAGATAATGGGGATGATAAATCAGATCAAGAGACAAATGGTGAGGAGGAAAAAGATAGTTGCATGGTTGAGGCTGCCTCAAATGGAGAAAACAGAGTTACAAACCTAACTGACCTTATCTCACCAAAACTAGATCTTCATGAGGAGGTAGCTCATTCCCTCTATGAACAACAAGGTGAGATCTTTGTTCAAGTAAGTGAAAAAGCTCTGGGTGGATTTATGGTAGATGATATAAATGATTGTGTTGGGTTTCAAAAATCCTTTGAAGTTTCTTTTCTCATGATTGATGAATGCAAAGACAATTTGGCTGTCATATCATATGAAGATGATCTACAATATATCTAGACTTCAGCAAACCAGACCATTCAGGATTCCCTTTCAGATTCTTCCTCATATGTCTCATGTTTTGAAATGTTTTTTGAAGAGGAAATCTGCTCATCCACTTGTTCAGAAATTTTTGAAGACCAGGGCCATACTTTTTCTGAAGTACATTATGAAGGAAGATCAGAATCAAAAGAAAAAGACATCTTGTTTCCTCAAGAGGAGGTAAATCTTCATGTTTTTCATGATCCAATGGAAAATGTGTTGTAGTCAGTAGTGAAGGTGATTATTGTAGTATTCAATGATGAAGGAGATCATGGTCAACTATGTTTTTGGATGCCCAGTTACCACTATCTGTTGTTGACTAGGAGATCTGATCAGGAGAATCAATCAAGAAGGCATCTGCTTGATTGGTTATATTGGAAGACACATTACACATGATTATACATATTGAACTAATATGCAGGTGGCTGTCATCATAATTTGAAACCCTCGAATCTTAATGGACTGCTGCCATTGAATAAGTTTTGTCAGTTCTTGTTTTAGTTAAGTCAGTCACGAGTCATTTCCTTTTGCATTGAGTCAGTTTTTTCAGTCATGTTGGTTTCATAATTAATGTCGGTTTAAGTCAAGTTCCAGTCAATAAATGTGTCAAAGTCTTGTGTTGTTTGTCGAAATAATGACTCCATAGCCCAATGGACGAAGGCATTGTCTGCTCACCCAAAGATCTGTAGTTCTTGGCACCTCCAAGGAGCTGGAGCTACCATCCCCCATTGGAGCCAATGTTAGAGTCAGTCTTGTCATTCCTCTGTCAGAGATCAAAACTCTTTCTGCATCTCATTTTTAGGTGTCTCGCTCCATTCACTCAGCTGCATTCCGCTAGAAGCATGCCATAATTTGACAGAAGGGTCTTGTCAATTCATTCCCCTCATGTCTTGCACCTGCTGGCTTAGGTATTTTCATCAATGTCTATTAAATTCCATGACAGTAAATGTTTGATATTTTAATGGACAAGATTCATTTCAGTCATTAGGTCTAGGGTTTGCAAATTGTTGTTCTCAAATAATACTTGCAGGCTAGAGGAAGGCTCAATAGTTCACTCAAATGATGTTTCCGAGCAAGAAAAGATGAATTTTGGAAAAATGAGAGAGGTTTTTGTCCAAAATAGGCCAATGAAGAAAAACCTCCTTCATGTTTTACACAAGTGTCATGGTTTTAGAGAAATGTCAAAAATACAATTGCCTTGGGAGAATTGATGCACCTCTAAAGTGACCTTGGGAGATTTGATATTTTATAGGTAAAATGAAATCCAAATTCCCAAATTTTAGTTGGGTTGGCAATTATACTCAAATACCTTTCCAACGAGCTATCCTGCACCCAATTTGGACATCGAGAAGGCCTCCAAAAGCCCCCCGCAAAAAAGTGCTGCACACAGGCTCTATGCGTTGCGCCATTGCCGCGGTGCTTATGATAGGGAGCTCGAAATCATGAAAGTTTTACATTTTTGGATTTAGCATGAAAAATCATGAATGATGGTGCATGGCCAAGAAATTTGGACAAGTTTTGAGTCCCCGGACCTCTCCATCTGTCGTTTGGGTGGAAAATGCAATGCTGGCAAAGAGTTGGCTCTTCGACTTCAGTTCATTAATGATGATTGAACGACTCCCTATCTTCAGCGATTTGCTTTCCCACCTCTGAGGTTATTTATGGTATTGAAAATCATTTGTAAAGGGTTGGAATTTCTGGGATAAATGTGAAGAAAAAACCCAGCGCTCTCATTGTACAGTTTTGGCCTGGAGTTTAATAGAATGATGCAACTTTGATTCATGACATCCCTGTGGTGTGAGTTTTAGTAAATGTGTTTTTCTTTCTATGTTTCATATGTATTTTGTTATGTTTACCATCCATTCATAATCATTTCTGGTTGAATGCTTTTAAGTAGAAGAGGTAGAATTCAATTTATGCTATGCCTTGTAAAGCATTCATATTTTGTGTATTTTTCTTCTGTTTGAAAATGATTCATGCGTATGCCCTTTTTAGCTTTTCTCAACAATCTTTCCACTCCATTTTATTTAAATCTGATTGCTAAATCTCTCGCCTATCTTGCCTCACGAAATATTATGTGTCATTGATTTAATTTCCCAGCTCATGCGGTCCTTTGGTCCCACACAGCCCAAAAAATTCAGTCAGTCAAAAAATTGCCTATTGTTGAATATCTATTTACTAGCCTAAAATCAGTATTCATTTTAAGTCATCTCAGACCATATTGTTTATTCTTCACTGAGTGTGACCCAGAGAGAGCCCTCTCCTGTTTTGGTAGGGCTAGCTACCAGACTGAGCGTGGTTTGTGGTTACCCTGAATTTTGCCTTCCTTCAGCCTAAGGCAGATTTAGGCTCTAACACTCCATACAATCGTGTATTTATGAATGTTGTTATTTGTAAATGCCATTGTATGTTCCTTGTATTTCTGATTCTGCAATGCTTATGATATAATAGATCAAGATGCTTTGATGGTGTTTTGTTACTTTGTCTCTACATGTATTCTCTAAGTGGGATAAGTAGGAGAGGAGTTGCAAGCTCTGTCGAGGGGGAGAGAGATCAAGAAAGGAGTCAAGAAGAAGATCCCGGTTGGTTTCTTTGCCTCTCTCTTATCTATCATACATAGAGGAAATCCCAAATTGCTTTGATTGTTTGTTTCTAGGGTAGCTACCAATCCTAGAGGGCTAGCAAATAAAAAATACATTAGTTTTCCTGGAAACAAGAAGGCACCCTGGTCATAAATGCGAGAAGAAGTGTGGTGCATAAAATGTAGAAGCCAGGGCCATGATAAGGATCACTGTCTGGTATTTGCAATAAGTGGGGGACCAATTTCATTGCGACCAGAGGCACAGGCGGGGCCAAGCATGGTGCCCTCACTCTGGTGCGCAATCTATTAGGTGGGAGGAAAGCACAACACGGACAACTGTCACCTATTGCAAAAGTTTACCCAGACCCCCCAGCAACTATTTTTGAATTTTTGCAGATTGGTGGGCCACGATGAATGAGACTACCAGAGTTATGAATTGTTGATGGATTGAACACCTGCCTATAGGATGCAGAATGAGGTGTGAGGTTAGGATATAGCCGCGACGATAGTGCGTGGGGGGTTCCAGGGGTGAGAATGAGAATGGGGAGGAATGGGGCCAAGAAGGGGCTGTGGGCAGCTAATCTGTTACAACTGCGAAGGACCAGGGCACTATGCACGTGATGGTACCAACTTGACCAAAATAGCGTGCCCCTACTGCAAGTAGTTCAATCATGAAATGATAGATTTCCCCACACTAATAGCACGGATACATGAGAAAAGGGAACACAACCTACGACAATGCAGAACGTCCAAATGATGAGATCTGAACCACGCAAGGAAGAACCCACCGTGAATATGATGCTCAGAAGTGACACATCTACAGGGAAAAATAAGGGGAAATTAACCAAGGTAGGCCCAAGGCAACATGAGTTCGACTGGAAAGCGCAAAGAAGATGTTTATGGAAGCTAAGAAGAGCTTCACGGAGGTCTCTACTTCTGGTAGTAAGGATCAACCCACGCCTGAAATGGATCCTTCGTTACTGAATACCTTTTTAGAGACATGTATGAAATTGCTACGTGACAATAAGGCAGTTAAAGGATTACAAGGGCTGATAACTAGATGCACAGGGCTAGGTGAAGTTCGCATGGTCCGGAAATTGGGAAAACATACTTTGCGCACTGGAAGGGAAATGCGATTAACAACGCAAATTGATGACTATGAGATGGATTAGATCATTCTAGACTTGGGCTCGGATGCAAACGTGCTACCTAAGCAGACATGGGAATGCATGGGTAGGCCCACATTACAGTGGTCTCCTATTCAATTACGGATGGAGAACCAACAAAAGATCTTTCCCATGAGGAGATTGCAAGGAGTCATAGTGGATATAGAAGGCACTAGCACACAAACAAACTTTGAGGTAATAGAAATTGTGGATTACAGTAACCCTTACCCAAAAATATTAGGGATAGACTGGGCCACAGATATGAATGGAGTCATTAATTTAAAGAACCGAAAGATGATATTGTTACACAGGAATTTGTCACTATCCTCATCTCAATCACTCTGCTATGTCATACATAAAAAATACACATGTCCATATCTTCCCACTCATGTAAGAAGATTAAGCAAATTCTCTCTGATGCTGAAAGTTGACCCTTATTCCCTAAGTTTCTGCCTCGTCACGATTAATCCATTAATATATGCGACGATCCCTTGTCATGAATAGTCTTATCGCGACACCATCGCAGGTCTACACCTATTTCCCATGACGATCGAGTTTTAGGGCCCAGTGTGAGTCCTCCATCTATTTGTTGCAACAATTGGTCTGAATGCATTGCCTCCTTGCGATGTCGTCATTGAAACTTAGTTCATGACTAGCGACGATCCAGATTTGGCAAATTTGTTCAAACAGTTAGCCTTCTGGATGTCTCTAGAGTTAGTTTTTGGGTTATTTTGGGTCGCCCTTCCTCCTCTTCGATGGTGGTTCCGTCTCTTGTGCAACCTCCCTTGAGGATAAGCTCCCTCTCCCTCATTTCATGGAGGCTCCTCCTCCTATAAAAGCACTCACCATTGCTATGATTTGCTAGTTTTTTTTAGTTATTTTAGTTGGGAAATGCTGCTAGTTCTTCTAAGTTTAGTAGATAGCCTTGGAGTGAGTGTGACAAGTGTGGGATTGCTAATAGTTTGGTAAGAGGTTGTGGAGTGCCTTAACCTTGTATTAAAGCTTGTGAGTGAGAGAGAGATATTGTCTATTTGGGAGACCCATTCTTGAGAGTGAATGCTTGAAGAAACATACTGGTTGGACCCTTTGAGAAGGCTTGCGATGTCAAGACTTGGTTGTAAGCTTTTCTTTTGATTCATTTTAATACAATAAATGATCATTTCCTATATCTTGTGTACAATTTACTTGATATCTTATGATTTCTTGACTTTATAAGTAAATAGATCATTGTTGTTCTTGGTTACGTGCTCTGTTGTTTTCTTGTGGTGTTTTAGGTTGATTTCTCATTGAGGAGAAAGAAACGGGAGCTGGAGCAATGCAACAAAACTTCATCAACCACTGGTTTGAGGTAGGCCTCCAACGATGACTATTTAAGGGAATCGATTATTGTTTTGTCTTTGCTGTGACTAGACCCATTCTAGGGCTAGAGGGGTTGCCTATGTCCGTAGAGGGAACACTTTCCTTTATCACAAGTTGGTGACTCCGCTGGGGAATCATTTGTATGTTTCCTTCTTGTATTTATTTTGATTTAGTGTCTCTTGAATTTTGGGGTTGTACCTTCAATTCTTGGATTACCTGGGTCAATCTGGGAGTCCTTCTGACTCTTTGGAAGATTAATTGGGTGTCATTTAGGTGATTTTACTTTGTCTTTTGATTAAGTAATATCGTCGCTGAAGATAGCCTAACAGTTGCGACGACGTCGCTAATGTTCTAGCTTTGTACCCATGACTATTTGGCTTTCATCTCGAGTTGCTAGTTTAATTACTGGGACGACTCTTGAAATTAGACCGTCTCTGAAAATAGGTGTACATTAGCGACTAGTATCTAGTTGTCAGTGTAACACTTGCGATGACATCTCTAGTTGTCAGTACTTTAGCGACTAGTATCCAGTTTTCAGTGTAACACTTGCGATGACATCTCTAGTTGTCAGTGTAACACTTGTGACGATGTCTCTAGTTGTAAGTGTAACACCTGTGACGATAAAACCATGAACAATGGTCTTATAAACAACGCAACAACAAAGGATAGGGAAATGCAAGGGTACAAAACATTGGATTTAAATAATGAAAATTTAAATGAAAATAATGCAGATATGAACATAAATGTGGATCAAACAAATAGCCCATCCACTAGCTTAAAAACTTAAACCTCACAGCCCAATCTAAGTAGGACCTCAGATAAAGCCTAGGTCATTAACTTATTAGACATCTACCTAGATTATGCAATTGAATCCATCCTGAAAAAAGGTATAAATGTTTCCATAACCCTAATAAAATACCCGTGGAAGAAGTCATCAGTAATATTGAAGTAGCTATTAAAAACCTAGACATAGCAAAAGGTGAAGAAATCAGACAAGATATTGCAAAGATTTTAAGAACCTCTAAACCTCTTGCATCTAACATTTACCTAGAAGAAAAAAGAGCTTTAAACAACCTTCAAAAAAATAAAAACATAGTCATCCTAGAGGCTGATAAGGGCAATGCAACTGTAATCATGAACATAATTGATTATGACAATAAAATGGAAGAACATCTAAATAACAGTGGATGTTATAAAATCATTGATAAAGATCCCAGTGAGAAAATCATACGGGAAGTAATTAAGAGAATCAAAGAATCATTGCTTGATGATATCACAAAAGAGAAAATCATTCCTAATAGTTTCATTATTTCTAGAATTTATGGGGTTCCTAAAGTCCATAAACCTAACATACCTCTCAGACCTATAGTTAATACCATAGGTCCCCCTACTTACCTTCTGGCAAAAAACCTGGCCAAAAAATTTAGACCCCTATCTAGTAATACCCCCTCTTATATTAAAGACTCCTATTTTTTTGTTCAATGGATTAATAACATAGAAATGAAGGATGAAGATTTGATGGTCAGCTTTGACATTGTATCCCTTTATACCATGATTCCTATTGGTGAAGCTATTGAGATCATAAAAAACATCACTGATAAAGAAACTGTGGATCTTCTGGAGCTATGCTTAAGATCCTCCTACTTCAGTTTCAAAGGTAAAATTTATGAACAGACTCATGGTGTGGCTATGGGCTCTCCTCTATCCCCCATAGTTGCCAACATCTTTATGGAGCACTTCGAACAGAAGGCTCTTAGGTCATTTCCATACACCCTTGATGAATGGAAAAGGTTTGCAGACGACATATTTTCCAAGTGGAGTCATGGGAAAGAAAAACTTGACCTATTCCTCAATCACTTAAATAGTCTCTCTAACCATATAAAATTCACTATTGAAATTTAAAATAACAACTAGCTTCCCTTTCTTGATATCCTTCTAACTAAAAGAGGTGGGTCCCTTGGTTTCCAAGTCTATAGAAAGAAAACCCATGCAGAACGATATCTTCATGCAAATTCCCATCACCACCCTAAGCAGAAGATTGGCATCATTAGAACCTTAACCACTAAAGCAGCTAGAATATCTTATCGTGACCATTTAAATGATGAGCTCAACAATCTTCACAATGTGTTTGAACTAAATGGCTATAATAGAAATACCATCAAGAAAGCCATGCACCTATCCCTAAACAAGAATAACAAGGATATCAAAGACCAAAATTTATCAACTCCTAAGGTCTCCCTTCCATACATAAAAGGCACCACTGATAAAATTACTAAAATTCTTAATAAACATAACATTAATGTAGCCTCCACCCCTGTTAACACCATTAGACAATTAGTCAACTCAGTCAAGGATCCCATAAACCCTAACCTTCAAAAAGGTGTGTTTGTGATTCCTTGCTCATGCGGTAAGGAATACATAGGTGAAACAGGTAGGTCTCTTAATATTAGAATTAAAGAACACATTGCTGACTTAAGAAGAGAAAGGACCTCAAAATCGACCTTAGCAGAACATGTTCATTCTTCCTCTCATTACATCTACATGGAAGAAGTCAAACTAGTTAGAAGAGAAGACCACTATCTTAAAAGGAAAATCAAAGAAGCCATTGAAATAGAAAAAAAGGAAGAATAACCTGAACTGGGATGCTGGATTAAAGCTAAGCAACACGTAGAAACCTTTACTTGAAATCCTAAAAAATAAATAAATAACTCCATTATTAGTTTATAATTATTAATTAAGTCATCAATTTAATTTATTTATATAAATTATAATTATAAATAACAGTTAATAATTAATTTATCAATAAAATAAATTAACAAAATAAAATATATAAATAATTAACCAAAAGAAAAAATACATAAATTAAATTAATAAATAATATAATAAAATCAATTAATTCTTTTAATTAATTAATCAAACAAATTAGTTAATTAATCAAACAAATCATGAATCTTTTAAGCAAATTAATAATTACATAAAAAAAACCACATAATAATTAAATCAATAAATAATAAAAAATTATCAATTAATTTATCCCTTTACCTCATTATTAATTAATTAATTAATCAAATTAATAAATCAATAAACATACTAATAAAAATAAATAATAAATAATAAAATTATAATTAATTTAATTCTTTTAACTAATTAATAAGATAAATTAATTAATCATCTAAACAAATTATGAATTAACTAAACAAATTATTTAAATAATTAATTTTATATAAAATTAATAAACATAATAATTAATTCAATCGATAATAAAATTAATAATTAATTTATCCCTTTAACTCTATAATTAATTAACATTAAAACAAATAATAAATTAATTAAACAAATTAATAAATTAATAATAAATAATAATATAATAATAATAAATGAAAAATTAATAAGATAATGGCCGACCAAATTTCATATATCTTTCCTTTAAAAACCTATATATACCTTAAATAGAGCTCTTGGATAAATCATTAAAATCTGGTGAATATCTATTGACTCATCCCCTGATGATGGACTCACTTGGTAGTCTGAAATGTTGGGTTCACAAAACTCTATAAGAGGTCATTCCTCATCTACAAAATGATCCTCACCTGTATGGATTCATTATTTAACAACATCAAGTCCTACGATGGAAGGGACATGATGGACAATGCATCAGAGTTCCAGAAATTAAGATTATCTAGAGTGAAACTCATCTCCAATCTAAATTTTCTTAAAAATTGTAGAGACAACAATCTAATTCCTAAATTTGCTATCTGCAAACATCCTCTTCACTTGCGCAGAAATCTGTCCAGTTTCAAAAAATTAAGTGAAACCCTAGTTAGAAATGAAATTAAATGGGTTAGGTCAAAATTAATAAAAACTTCCCAGAAACTTCTTTCTTCTCATCTATACCTTTCCTCATATCTTAGACATGATCTATGGCAATCCTTGGATGCAATTACATTTATAAAATCTGATAAATGGTTAACTAAGAACAACAACCAGAACTTAAAGAAGTTAAATAATTTATGCAATGTTTATGAAGAGTACAACCCATGCTCCCATAGACACTAGGCTTATTTCAGTTTACGCACTGAGAACCTTAATCTTGATTCCTCCAGAACGCAAGCTTAGCAAACACAACAGAGTGATAACAATATAGTAGAAATAAATAGCGAAGTCATAAATAATGTTAACAATGTAGTTATTAATAAAAATAAAAATAGCGTATATATCAGTAACACGCAAGGAATCGGTAATACGCAGTGTGAGAGAGTAGCCACTGCATTGTCCACTATTAATAATGTTAACGTTCCTCATTTCAATTCAGAAATGAACATCAGAGTTATTAATAAAAATAAAAGCAGCGTATATATCAGTAACACGCAGGGAAAGGCAATACGCAGCAGTAATACACAGTGTGAGAAAGCAAACAGCATAGCAAGCAACATGGATCTCTCCATCAGGCGCAACAATATGTAAGAAACCTCACTGATTCACCCCAATCCGCAGTCAACATATCCTCTGCTTGATGTGACAGCTAGCAATGGTCTTATACACAGTGCAATAATTGAGGATAGAAAAATACAAAGGTATAAAACAGTGAACAATGGTCTTATAAACAGTGCAGCAACAAAGGATAGGGAAATGCAAGGGTACAAAACATTGGATTTAAATAACGCAAATTTAAAAGAAAATAACGCAGATATGAACATAAACGTGGATCAAACAAACAACCCATCCACTAGCTTAAAGACTCAAACCTCACAACCCAATCTAAGTAGGACCTCAGATAAATCCCAGGTCATTAACTTATTAGACATTTGCCTAGATTATGCAACTGAATCCATCCTTAAAAAAGGTCTAAATTTTTCCATAACCCCTAATAAAATACCTGTGGAAGAAGTCATAAGTAATATTGAAGTAGCTATTAAAAACCTAGATATTGCAAAGATTTTAAGAACCTATAAACCTCCTGCATCTAACATTTCCCTAGAAGAAAAAAGAGCTTTAAACAACCTTCGAAAAAATAAAAACATAGTCATCCTAAAGGCTGATAAGGGCAATGCAACTGTAATCATGAACATAATTGATTATGACAATAAAATGGAAGAACATCTAAATAACCGTGGATGTTATAAAATCATTGATAAAGATCCCAGTGAGAAAATCATGCGAGAAGTAATTAAGAGAATCAAAGAATCATCGCTTGATGATATCACAAAAAAGAAAATCATTCCTAATAGTTCCATTATTCCTAGAATTTATGGGGCTCCTAAAGTCCATAAGCCTAACATACCTCTCAGACCTATAATTAATAGCATAGGTTCCCCTACTTACCTTCTGGCAAAACACCTAGCCAAAAAACTTAGACCCCTATCTGGTAATACCCCCTCTTATATTAAAGACTCCTATTCTTTTTTTCAATGGATTAATAACATAGAAAGGAAGGATGAAGATCTGATGGCCAGCTTTGACATTGTATCCCTTTATACCATGATTCCTATTAGTGAAGCTATTGAGATCATAAAAAACATCACTGATAAAGAAACTGTGAATCTTCTGGAGCTATGCTTAAGATCCTCCTACTTTAGTTTCAAAGGTAAAATTTATGAACAGACTCATGGTGTGGCTATGGGATTTCCTCTATCCCCCATAATTGCCAACATCTTTATGGAGCACTTCGAAAAAAAGGCTCTTAGGTCATTTCCATACACCCCTGATGAATGGAAAAGGTTTGTAGATGACATATTTGCCAAGTGGAGTCATGGGAAAGAAAAACTTGACCTATTCCTCAATCACTTAAATAGTCTCTCTAACCATATAAAATTCACTATTGAAATTGAAAATAACAACCAGCTTCCCTTTCTTGATATCCTTCTAACTAAAAGAGATGGGTCCCTTGGTTTCCAAGTCTATAGAAAGAAAACCCATACAGAACGATATCTTCATGCAAATTCCCATCACTACCCTAAGCAGAAGATTGGCATCATTAGAACCTTAACCACTAGGGCGGCCAGAATATCTGATCCTGACCATTTAAATGATGAGCTCAACCATCTTCACAATGTGTTTGAACTAAATGGCTATAAGAGAAATACCATCAAGAAAGCCATGCACCTATCCCTAAACAAGAATAACAAGGATATCAAAGACCAAAATTTATCAACTACTAAGGTCTCCCTTCCATACAAAAAAGGCACCACTGATAAAATTACTAAAATTCTTAATAAACATAACATTAATGTAGCTTTCACCCCTGTTAACACCATTAGACAAATAGTCAACTCAGTCAAGGATCCCATAAACCCTAACCTTCAAAAAGGTGTGTATGTGATTCCTTGCTCATGCGGTAAGGAATACATAGGTGAAACAGGTAGGTCTCTTAATATTAGAATTAAAGAACACACTGCTGACTTAAGAAGAGAAAGGACCTCAAAATCGGCCTTAGCATAACATGTTCATTCTTCCTCTCATTACATCTGCATGGAAGAAGTCAAACTAGTTAGAATAGAAGACCACTATCTTAAAAGGAAAATCAAAGAAGCCATTGAAATAGAAAAAAGGAAGAATAACCTGAACCAGGATGATGGATTAAAGCTAAGAAACACGTGGAAACCTTTACTTGAAATCCTAAAAAATCAATAAATAACTCATTATTAGGTTATTAATTAATTAATTAATCATTCATTCATTCATCAATTAATTAATTAGTTATTAATTGATTAATTATTTAAATAACAATAATTAATTAATTTATCAATAAAATAAATTAACCAAATAAAATATATAAATAATTATTCAAAGAAATAAATACATAAAATATTAAATTAATAAATAATAATAAAATAAAATCAGTTAATTCTTTTAATTAATTAATCAAACAAATTAGTTAATTAATCAAACAAATCAATGAATCCTTTAAGCAAATTAATTAAAAATTAATTTTACATAAAAAACCACATAATAATTAAATCAATAAATAATAAAAATTTATCAATTAATTTATCCCTTTACCTCATTAAGTAATTAATAATCAATAGTAATTAATAATAATTAATATTAATAAACATATTAATAAATAATAAATAATAAAATTAATTTATTAATCTATTCTTAACTAATAATCAGATAAATTAATTAATCATTTAAACAAATTAATGAATTAACTAAACAAATTATTTAAATAATTAATTTTATATAAAATTAATAAACATAATAATTAATTCAATAGATAAATAAAATTAATTAATAATTATATCTTTAAATTATTAATTAACTAAATTAATAAACAAATTAATAATTAATTAAATAATAATAATAATAATAATAAATGAAAAATTAATAAGATAATGGCCAACCAAATTTCATATATCTTTCCTTTAAAAACCTATATATACCCTAAATAGAGCTCTTGGATAAATCATTAAAATCTGGTGAATATCTATTGACGCATCCCCTGATGATGGATTCACTTGGTAGTCCGAAATGTTGGGTTCACAAAACTCTATAACAGGTCATTCCTCATCTATAAAACGATCTTGACCTATATGGGTTCCTTATTTAACAACCTGTGACGATTTTTGTAAAGTTTTTTTTACAACTTTACCTCCTGAATCTACCAGTCTTGTTTATCCCCCGCTGTTTCTTGTCTCTCATTAGCTTATTTTGATTACTTTTGGTTAAGGTATTGTCTCTTTGATTTCATTGAGTGAGTCTTGTGTTTTTTTTTCAACCGTGTGATCTAGATCTTTAGCAGTTTTGTCGAGAAACCATTTGCTTGGGTTACTTGTCTATCCAAGGTTCACCCACAACCGTCTTATTGATTTGCTTGAGGCTTTTTCACTGCTTGTTTTCTTGTTGGTTGATTTTTAGTGTCGATTATTGAACCAATTTTTATGTTGATTCGATTTCCTCACTACCAAGCGAGATCACAATTGTTTGGATCGATCAGTTCACACTTTCTTGTTTGTCTCTTTAAATTCAAAGCAAAAAAAATAATTAAGGGATTTCATTCATTTGATATACAAAAGTGAAAGTATATGTGTTTGAAAAATTGAAATGCGAACTCTAAATCTTTCATTAGTAGTATCGATTAGTGTATTGATGCATTGTGTTTCTTAGTGTTTTCATTCGCTTGTGTTTGCTTGGGAATGAGCTTTCTATCCTCCTTTAAGTAGGTGTTCATTGAAATGATTGATGCTTTACTCATTCTAGTTGCATCCTAGGGTTTTTATCTACATACGGTAGGGCCTGAAAATTGAAACCTAATCCAAGATCAACTCTAAAATTGACTGAATGAACTTAACAATGCATTGGAACTTAACACATATTATTTAGAGGTCTAGGTTAGAGACGTGCTTCGGCGTCGTTAAAACTAGTCACTACTGTTTTCTCTTAAGGTTGGGTGATTCCTCCTTCTGTGACTCAATAGCTGCCTAGTATAGACTTGTGTTCCCAGTACCGTCGAGTATATATCGGGAGACCCCACTAGGTTATCATCCGACATCCATAGGAAGCCGTGTATGCCGCCTTGTGAACCGTAATGCACCAAACACAACATTCAGGAAGATTGACTGTTGTATGGAAAGTCCTTGGTCACTTCTCTTCCATTTTATCACCAAGGTGTATATGCAGTTTTACGGTTTGTCTGGTTAACCTTTTTCCTAGTTGTCCAGAGTAGTCACTTTTGTTCCTTTTCGACTCCTTAAAAGAAAAGGTCCATTTGAGCACTTGTCCTTTCAGGCTCATTAAACCTCGAAAGAGATAGAGTCACCTTTTCGTCCTTTTCTCGACTCTTGAAACATGAAAAGGTCCAGTTTTGTTCCTATGTCATAAAATTTACTGCCCACGAAATATTCCTGGTAACAATTCGAGTTCTTGGTTATAGTATGAGTGTTTTTTAGGCTCGTTCCCGATGGAAAATTTCCCCAAGTCTAGTGGCCAAGGTCCTCCCCTAGATGGAAATCTTGGTCTGTTTCCGCCTTTTGGAAATGCCAATGCTCCGTACATGGCAACATTGTCTTTGCCTGGATTAACCATCGGTTTGCCCATTTGGTTGTTTTCAACCTCCGTGGTCTCGAGTGTCATGACTCCTGTTCCACCATCTCCTTCATCTGAATCATGGTGCAATGATTCCAAGGTTGAGCCCATGCCTTCTTACCCTATTTCTTCATCTTCATATCCTACTTCGCTTGGTGAAAGTTCCACATTTAGTAACCAAGAGACTAAGAAGAAGAAGAAGAAGATGAAGAAGAAGAAGAAGTCTGATTAGCATGAGACCACCCTTGCAACTATTGCTCTGAGTACATCTCAGGTCAGAACACCTTCTGCTCCTCCGCGGAAGGTTAAGTTTCCTTGTAAATTGTGCAAGGGTGACCATCTTCTTCGTGATTGTCCTAGAATTCCTAGGATCTTAGAAGTATGGTCTCACGATCTGGCTCATCCCTCATCATCCTCTGAAGCTCATGTTGATGTTCAATCCTCAACTGGCAGTGCTAGAAGAAAGGGAAGATTCGATTCCCCTGTAGACTGAGTGAAGGCAACCATCCCCTTCACCTTTGTCCACTCATGGATAAAGCTTTTGCCATTTTGGAAAGTCTTACAGCCTCTTCACCTCCACTTCCCATTGGTTATCAAAGGCTCTCTTCAAACCCTCTCCCTATTGACAAAGAGATTAACTTAGATTCTTCTCTTGCCTACCCTTCTCTTCCCGAGCTTGGTTGTGTTCAGCTTGTTCCTGACCAACCATTGGTCGGAGAGAGTGTTGCCTTGGATTCACCACCAGTGGTTCACTTTGTTCCCGAAGAACATCATGATTATACTGCTCATGTTCTTCTCGTCTCGTTAGATTCTCTTGAGTTCGAGAATGACCCTCCTATCCCAGTTGATTCAGAGGGTCCTTCTTTAGTTCCTATTGAGCATGGGGGCAACCATATGATACCCCACCAAGTAGTTCAGTCGTTTCCTTTGACTGGAGTCATTTGACTGCATTCTACCTTCCATCCTACGTGCCTTTCTAGATTACAGTACATGCCTATGATAAGGCAGTACATAGCACTGTCATAGATGAAGGTGCGTCAGTTAGCCTCATGCCTTTCACTACTTGGTAAGCTTTGGGCTCCCCACAGCTTGTGCTGGTCACTCAGAGTCTGTTGGCATTTGACAGAGGAACTAGTCAAACTTTAGGAATCCTTCCGAAGTTCCTTGTTACTTTGGGAGGCAAAACCATCTATATAGACGTGATGGTTGTCCAAGGTGCTTTATATTTCAGTCTTCTCCTTAGCCATGACTATATTTATGCCATGGGGGCTCTTGTTTCTTCACTTTTCTGTGTGGTTTATTTTCCGCACGACAGAAGAATGGTGATTATCAATCAAGTATCGTTATTTAGTCACCCAGTGCCTCCTATACCACCATTATCCCCCATTTGTTCTTATCCATAAGCAGTACCTTCCTTGCCACAGGTCAATTATGTGGCTACCCCTTCCACCTTCACATCTATTGATGATCATGAAGATGGTTTCGTACATCATGTACTGGGGGCATTGGAACCTGATCTGTCATTGGTACCTAATGACATCTGTCCCTCCCAGAGCATGGTTCTTCTGTCTAGTGAAGATCTCTTAGGCGTCATGTTTTCAATTGGCCCATGAACAGGAATCAAGGTGTTACGAGCATAGTTCCTGATCTTGTGTCAAGCTCGTTAAAAAATGAAACAAGGAGTCCTGAGGAAAGTTCTTGATCTTGTGTCAACCTCGTTAAAAAATGAAACAAGGGTTATGAGGATAGTTCTTTTACTATGTCAACCTCATTAAAAAAATGAAACAACTCCCTTTCCAAATCGAGTCCTTGCTTAAGATCTCGTAACATCCAAGTCGAGTCTTTCCAAGATCTCGAAAGTGAACCTTCATTCCATCCACCTCGTTGAATGCAATGAAGCTTGGGGGGCATGTACCTCGATTTGCATCATTATGCTGGGGGCATGCAGACTTATAACAAGCATAGTTTTTCATTTCAAGCTTCTATAAACATGAAACCAAATCCAAGTAGAGTTATCCATGGTTCAAGCTTGTGTAAAAATGAACCCATACCTGATTTACACCTCGCGATTGCTATTTTTATCCGCTAAATTCTGCTAGATGAGTCTTGGTTATTTTGTTCCATCGCCACCATATCTTTGGCTGATCATATGCTTTCACTTGGTTGTTTTTTCCTTTCCTGAGGGACCGCAGTGATGAGTGGTTTTATTAGCCAACCTCTTGACCATCAAATGTTTTGAGCAGTTCCACCATTTTCGGAACTAGTTGCTACCATTTATACCACTCATTCCTCTAGGACGAGTCACCTTTAAGCTCTTTTTTGACTCGTAAAAGATGAAAACATTGCCAAGTATTTTTTCCTTTTTGACTCGTTAAAGAGAATAAAAATGGCAGTCTTCTTTCAGCTCTTTTTCGACTGTATAAACGCGAAAAGATGGTTGGGCTTTTGTCATTTCAAGTTTGATTTTGGTTATGAAACATCGTGTCTCTGATCATTTTTTTACTTTTTCGGATCGGAGCCACTAATTACGAAAAGTACTCCTTGATCGTAATGGTTAATCGGTTCTCTCTGGTATTGTTTTTTACTTTTTCAGGCTTGAGAGACACAAATTTATGAAAAAGGACCCCCCTGGAGTTTTCTTTTCTGTGTCTTTTTCAAAATCTCTAAACCTGAAAAAGACTCCAAGTTTTCCCTATGTCGGACTCGTTAAACCCTAACGACATTGGACTTGTCACCATGATGAGACTCGAGCTTCTCCTCCCTAGGGCTCGTTAAACTATTACTAGGTTGGATTCATCCGAAGGTCGAACTTATATCACAAGCATATGCTATCCCCTTCAAAGCTTGTTTTTCAAAAATAATTGGGGTACTTGCCAGCAATGGTTGGGAAAAATTTGGAAGTCGTCATTGGTTACCTATGGCAACTAGTCACTCTTGAACATCGACACTTTTGCTTCTCGTCGGGTTGGGATATCCTCACATCGTCATTGGCCTTCTGGGGTTTTGGGTTACCATTTTTCCTCATTCCATCTGATCCATGTTGTCTCTGCGAAACCTCCGATCCCTTGGTACCAAAATGTTAGTGCATTCCGGAATCGTGTCACTAATATGTTCAAGAGTGTAATCCTTCTATAACTCACACCCTTACCTCCTCCTCTGATGCTCTATTTCACAATCTATCAATTGTTCCTTATCTTGCATCATTGATGGGGGAAACATTATGGCCCTCCTGTAATGGATCACCTCCTATCGACACCATATCATTATCCAAGAGATTGATCTAGAAATCCCTTTTGATATCTTGGATCTTGCATGCCTCAATGGCAAGTTCTTCACACCTGATGATAGACTTTCATCATTGGTCTTTGATAGGGTGATTCCACGGGTGTTTGACTTTAGCTCATATTTCACGCCTAGTGGATTGTAGTGATAGTACCTTGAGAGCCATTGACATTACTGGTGGTTTCTCTCGCGCTTGTTAATGATATCCCTCATTGACCAGTAATCAAGCGACTTTCTATCATGCTCAACTTCAGCACATCTGTTTGCATGCTAGAATTTGTACTTCGATCAGTTAAAGATGCAAGACCCCGGGCTAAGATCACATATGTTCAGGTTGCATGGATTGGTTCTTGATTATATACATGACTCTATGAAAGGATGGTTGCGACCATATCTTTATTATTATGATGGTCTTATTGATTGGGTGGCTGTGTCCATACCACGGACCAGATCTCATATGTCTTTTGGATGGTTGCGCCCATGCCTAGACTACATGTATTCCACTATCAGAGATATCATCTGCACTTGCATATGCAGGTTCTTCGAGGTAGTGTTCCAATTCGGTCATGGTTTTGTAAAGCATTTCACCTCTCCCACTCTCTTGGGCTTCATGCTTTAGGGGGCATCTCTTACATAGTAATTTGTCACTTTCCTCATCTCAGTCACTCTGTTGTGTCATACATCAAAAATACACATGTCCATATCTTCCCACTCATGTAAGAAGATTAAGCAAATGCTCTCTAATGCTGAAAGTTGACCCTTATTCCTTAAGTTTCTGCCTCATAGCAAGTAAGCCATTAATATACGTGATGATCCCTTGTCATGAACATTTTCATCATGACACATCACAGGTGTACACATGTTTCCCATGATGGTTAAGTTTTAGATCCTGGCGTGAGTCCTCCAGCTATTTGTTGCAACGATTCGTCTAAATGCATTGCCTCCTTGCGATGTTGTCGCTGAGACTTAGTTCATGACTAGCGATGATCCAGATTTGGCAAATTTGTTCAAACAATTGGCCTTCTGGATGTCTCTAGAGCTGGTTGTTGGGTTAATTTCGGTTTCCCTTCCTCCTCTGGGATGGTGTTTCCATCTCTTGTGCAACCTCCCTTGAGGATAATCTCCCTCTCCCTCATTTCATGGAGGCTCCTCCTCCTATAAAAGCACTCACCATTGCTATGATCTGCTAGTTTTTTTTAGTTCTTTTAGTTGGGCAGTGTTGCTAGTTCTTTTGATTTTAGTAGATAGCTTTGGTGTGAGTGTGAAAAGTGTGGGATTGCTAATAGTTTGGTAAGAGGTTGTGGAGTGCCTTAACCTTGTATTAAAGCTTGTGAGTGAGAGAGAGATATTGTCTATTTGGGAGACCCATTCTTGAGAATGAATGCTGTTAGAAAATTATATATTATGGAGCAATGGAACACATAAAATATTACAGAAATATAAACATAGAAAATGCATAAAACAAGAGAGACACAGATATACGTGGTTCACCCAGTTTGGGCTACGTCCAGCCCGAATAGCCAGTCCTTCCTTTCTATTATCCAGCAAAATGAAGAGACACAACCTACAGCAGATCCACTGTAATATCCTCTGTTTTCTCTCACAGTCTCACCTCTATGCTTCTCACCCGGAGAATACACATATATTACACAGAATCAATACAATACCCTCATACAAAGAGAGGGGTTGCCTTCTAGGGCAAAAAACCCTAAAATAAACATAAGTTCTACTGTCAGATCATCCGCCTAATGAACGGCCCAGATTGACTAGAAATTACTATACTTTTACAAGGAAATTTTACATCTATTTTTAGCTTTGGGGGCGCTACCCTTGAACCCCTGCCAGGGGACCGCTAGCCCCCGGACCCCCATGGGGGGGACAAGTCCCCCCTGCACCCCCCCGCATGGAGGGGTGTACAAACTTCCTGGGGTATACATCCGGTTGAAACAAAGACCTCTGAACAATCATGCTCCATACACAAAAAATGCTTGAAGAAACATACTGGTTGGACCCTTCGAGAAGGTTTGCGACATCAAGACTTGGTTGTAAGGTTTTCTTTTGATTCGTTTTAATACAATCAATGATCATTTCCTATATCTTGTGTACAATTTACTTGATATATTATGATTTCTTGACTTTATAAGTAAATAGATCATTGTTGTTCTCAGTTACGTGATCTGTTTTTTTCTTGTGGTGTTTCAGGTTGATTACTCATCGAGGAGAAAGAAATGGGAGTTGGAGTAGCACAACGAAACTTCATCAACCACCAGTTTGAGGTATTCCTCCAATGAAAACTATTTAAGGGAATCGAATGTTGTTTTTTCTTTGCTGTGACTAAACCCACTCTAGGGCTAGAGGGATTGCCTCTATCCGTAGAGGGAACACTTTCCTTTATCACAGATATTTGAGAAGAAGTCCATATGCATAGTCGTTCTGCGAGACCTGGCTGAAGGAGCGCACTACATTGAACCCGTACGCGATGATGAGATTGATGAGGACTTGGATCATATCTACAAGAAAACTGCACGAGATAAGGATTGGGTAAATTTGACTGCAGAAGGAAGGATATTGTGGGAATGCACAGAGCCCTGCAATTTAGATTCGGATGAAGAAGACAAACAATTGCATAATCGGTTGAATGGAGTAACAACATTAAACTGCAACATGATTACTAGGTCACTCTATTGCATAAAATCTCAGGATTGAGAGCTACCGATGTATGATGGGCTAACAGCGGTGGACGAATTCCTGACCAAGTTTGAGAGCGTGGTACCATAGCATTAGTGGTTCGATGCATTAAAATGGGTGTTGCGCACGATGCATGCGCGTTGGTGGGGAACACATGACGAAATCTTTGAAGACTGGCACAACTACAGGTGGATGATGCAGATAAGGTTTTGGAAGCCGGAACTACGAATGACGAAGGACGTGATGACCTGCGCATGCACCTTACCAGATGGACCCAGGCCTATGGAGAAGAGCCCCAGTCGGAGTGGGTACACTTATTTTATCATACCCTGGATGTCATCCCAAGGAACTGGTATACTGAAATAGAGCTCCGACATGGTATAGGCGAATGGGATATCTTGCGTGAAGGGTTTTTATTAACATTCTTATCTAAGGACCAATGGATGGATACTGTTGACGATGCATTGCAAGTTGTGAAGGCCACCATTTTCAAAGTACCATTGGAACTAGAAGAAATAGTGAAGCTAGACTAGTCGCACCAGTTGAGCCAGGCCCTAGAATGTTACAATGTACATGTAGAAGATGATGAGGACGACCTCAGAAACATCAATATTCTAGAAACGGAGGGGAGTCACGAGGTGCACAGACCAGTGATGAAGGACCCTGACATCACCACACCGCTAAAAACGAAACAGGTGAACATTGCTACGGAGGAGGAGCCGAACTATGCAACGCTTGGGGACTATTGGGATGATGCCACGGTGGAGAAGGTCGTCGAGTTACTTTGAGAATATCAAGATTTATTCCCGACCAAAATCATGGAGTTAAAAGGGATCCTCAGTGACCTAGGAATGATGAAGATAAACTTCAAACCAAACACGAAGCCAGTCAAGCAGCGGCCTTATCGGTTGAATCCAAAATACAAAGCAAAGGTCTGTGAAGAGTTGGACAAAATTCTTGCAACAAGAATAATTGAACCAGTGGAGGAATCTGACTGGGTAAGTCCTATGGTTATACAGGATAAAAAACAGAAGGGTGAAATTCGTATCTGCATGGATCTAAGGAAGCTCAATGATGCATGTGTTAACGATCCATTCCCAACACTATTCACAGATGAGGTACTGGAAAATGTGGGTGGACAGGAACCTACTCCTTTATGGACGGTTTCTCGGGGTACCACCAAATCAAGATTGCGCTGAAAGATAGGAGTAAAACAACTTTCACTACTAAATGGGGTTATTTTTAGTACACGGTGATGCCCTTTGGACTAAAGAGCACATCAGCGATATTATCACGCGTTGTGGTAGCTACATTCAACGAATTTATACATGAGTTTTTTGAGGTATATCTTGATGATTGGACTGTATTTGGGCTAGTAAAAAAACATACCGCGAGCTTACGGTTAATGTTGGATACTTTCCAATGGCACCAGATTGCGCTAAATCTAAAGAAGTGTACTTTCCTCATCCCCTTCGGGAACTTGCTCGACCATGTGGTGTACGAGCAAGGCCTGATGGTAGACCTGGTGAAGATTGTTGTCATACTCAATTTGCAAGCACCACAAAGTGTCAAACAACTGCTTGCCATGCTGGGACACACTGGTTACTATCAAAAGTTCATAAAGAGCTACGCGTAAATCACGGCACCAATGGAATAGTTGTTGAAAAAGGGCGCTACTTATTGTTGGAATGAGGAATGTAACAAAAGTCTAGAAACTCTCAAGGAAAAGAAGGCATCAGCTCCCATTTTGGTCTTTCTAAAATGGGACATCGAATTTCATGTGCATGTTGACGTGTCGTGTATTGCACTGGGTGCTGTACTCATGCATGAAGGAGCGGAAGGAATTGATCACCTGATCGCGTTCACAAGTCGATGATTGTCCAAAGCTAAAAAGAACTACTCCACTACTGAGCGTGAGGGGGGGCACATTTGTAGGTGGTTGCTATTGTTTCAAGAGTATGATTTTGAAGTCATCGTAAAGCTGGGACGTCTAAACACAGGCCCAGATCACTTGTCTCGAATTGAGAATGGTGAAGAGCCCACAAACCTGGAGGAAGGACTACCTGATGCATAGCTTTATGTAGTGCGCATCGTGTATGGCCACTTTGCGGATATAATCCACTTCCTAACCACAGGAATTGCGCCATAGGGATATTCTGTTTAGCAGAAGAAAGAATTGGTGATACGTGCAACAAACTTTATTGTTATTGTAGGGCATCTCTACAAAATGGGAAACGATGAAATATTATGCAGATATGTACCTAAATTCAAGCGAGGACAGATCCTTGCCAAAGCACGTGGGGGGGTTGCAGGAGGACATTATGCAGGATGCACTACAACACAGAAGATTCATCGCGCTAGACTATTGTGACCAACTCTACATCAAGATTCAAAAGCATATTGTCGGGCTTGCGACATATGTCAACGGACTGGGAAACCATCGCAAAAGGATGAAGTGCCACTCAAGCCATAGATGATGCTGCAACCATTTGAAAAATGGGCGATCAACTTTGTAGGGCCTATCACACCTCCAGGAAAGATCAGTGCGCGCTATATCATCACTGTGACCGAATACTTGACCCATGGGCAAAAGCACAGCCAGTTAAGGACTTCACGGCCACTACAGCTATGAAATTTTTGTTTGAGAATATGTTAACACAGTTTAGATGTTCAAAAATTCTAATGAGCGACCATGGAACACACTTCCTGAATAAGACTATCAACGCGCTCACTGAGGAGTTCTAGATCTATCATCAACAGAGTACGCCATACTATCCACAAACAAATGGGGTTGTTGAAGCGTTTAACAAAATTTTGGAAATAGCGTTAACAAAGGTATGTAATGCGTAGTGGAACAATTAGGATTTGTGCATACCTGTTGTGCTATGGGCGTACCAAACAATGTGCAAGAAGTTAATCAGCTAGACACCTTTCCAGCTAGTCTATGGCAATGAAGTTGTCATGCCAATGGAATACATTGTACCGCGTTTGTGAATAGCAGTGATGATAGGCATGGAAGACCGCAGGGATTTGGAAGAGAGGATATCGCAACTGGAAGAAGTGGAGGAGGAATGGTTTCTGGCAGGATTCCATCAGCAAGTACAAAAGCAGTGGGAAAAAGCTTGGCATGATTGCCATATCATTATGTGCACATTCAAAGAAAATTATCTAGTATTACTATATGATAACAAGTTTGAGAAATTCCATGGAAAGCTCCGAATGCATTGGTTGGGACCCTATGTAATCAAAGAAGTCACAAATGGAGCCACGGTCCAGCTTGGCAAGCTTAATGGAGAACCCTTCCTAGGCTAAGTAAATGGAAGTCGCCTAAAAATCTACATGGGTGGGCTGACCACCTAACTAACCGAACAAAGGACAGCCTCACCTCTCCAAGTAGTTGAAAGAGAGCGCAGGATGATAAAGCAGTCTATGGGGGAGTTGCGTGACAACGAGGGTGCGTGTAGAATCGGTATGTCACAAGCCTCATATTGCACAGAAGGGGATGCACTGCCACGTGGATAAGCAGAAAGGTGACCGTTGCTGACACTGTTCATGACAAGATGTCTGAGTTATGTAGAAAGGGAGTGGGTGGTGGGCAATTAAGAGACGAGGTACGAGCTAGACCCGGAATGATCTGCCACAAGCTTAACGTTATGGTGCCAAAAAAGGAGGGAACCACTGAATTTGAATTTCAAAATGCTTATACATCACAAGGGAGCATCCACCGAATGATCTGTGGGTTCAAGAGAAGTAAGCTATTGTGCCTTTCCATCAGTATGGAACTGTTCATCATTGATGCTAATAGAGTAAGCCTAAGGGTTGTAATATGGGCAATGGAGATGCAGGACTTTCTGAATAATGTGGTGTCGATAATTGCGGGCGCCACGCAGGATTCAACACTGCCAGTAGGGGATGTACCAGAAATTCTTAAACATGAAGCAGAACTAGTCCGGATGCCACTACCTAACCCATGGGCTAGCTGACGACCCAAAAACGATACAGGAAAGACTGTCAGTATGGAGACAAATGATGGAATTGCAGTTAATAGTTTGTCTATAATGCACCTTGAAGATTGGGATCTCGCGAACAACAATAATTTTCTTACAAAATTTCAACACAAGCTGCAACAGACAGTGTGTATAGTAGACCAGAAATTGGAAACTTGCTACGTTGGCATGAAGAGTTCCCATATGTGGCACTCCAACTTGAGCTAAAATCTTATGAGGGGGTGCTCTATGTTAATCGAGTAGAGCAGAGTGAGCATCATTGATTGCGCAAATTAGTAGAGGCAATGGAGCAGAATCTTGAAGAAGAGTTGCAGGAGACAAAGCGGAAGCAATAGAACAAAGTATGTCACTCACAGGGATGGTGGACTGCGAAGCCTTGGCAGTGCGTATAGCCGTACTGACGAGTGACTCGAGACGAGTCACAATGATTGCGTTGGGGGCCTATTGGGCAGCAGAGGCCCCACGTAATGGTTTTGGGGCTTAGAGCCTATAATTTAGCGTAATGATATTGTAAAAGTTCTGCGAAGTGCGCGGAGTGAAAAATGTAATAGATTGAGTCAAGGGGTTGTCTGCCCAAAAATAATATAAAATAATAGGAAGTGAGTCGGCCTACCCATGGTCTGCAGACCATGGGAATGTATAAATAGAGAGAGGCTCTAAGGGTAGAAGAAGCTTTTTGGAGAAGATCTAATGTGTTATGGGTTTCTGGACGTAATAGTTGTTCTAAATTTGTACGTCCATGTTGTGAGTGTTAATGGTTAGATAGAGGCTCTGTAGCTGTGTGCGCGGAGGCCTGGTAGAGTCCACAACTAGGTGCATGGACCCTGCAACTGTGTGCGCAGGATAGAAAGTGGATTGTACTGAAATGAAGATATTAATAAAGATAAGTTGGTTCTGAGACATTGTGTTGATTCTGAACTATTATGGATATGTTATATTCTGAGTTAGATGTCTGTTATATGATTTTAAGCCTGTCTTTATGAATGATGATAATGTGCACTGGGTATTGTTAAATGTTTCCTTAAGACCTTGTGAATTAATTCTAAACTATAATAAATCCATATAAATAATAATATTTGGGAAGTGAATGGCTTGGATCTACGCGAAGGACAGATATCTGTGCAGAGTAACGCAGAAGTACAGAACGGTTCATGACCCTCAAGACCACATCAAGACATCCCAAGGGTGCGGAAATCTAGTTTCAGCATCCTCTCCTACTACCTTGGGTGAGACTTCAGTCCGCACTCCACGGACTGTTGCCGAAAGGGTCGGTAGTGTGGGATTTGTTTGGCTAATAACTCTTCCGAACCTAGGTTAGTCCCTAATAAGCCAATAGATATAAATCTCGCTTAACAATATATTGATGTCAATACTTCATTAAAATATCTCAAATCTATTATAAAACCAAAACCTTAAGATAAAACAGGCATCAAAGTGTTGTTAAACAAATCACCTTTGAGCATATAATAGAGTATCGTTATAGTTTATGATTTTTGTTCATGTAGTTGAATATATGTAATGATTTTAATGAGATCTATCAGACTTATAACTTCACTCTCCAAGATCTAATTATCAAACAATCATAATTTGAATTGTTGTGTGAGTAATAAAGAGATGGAGTGTAAAAAGTTACACACACAAAAATAATGAGTTTATAAACAAACCATGTAGTCAATATACCAATATTGTAAATGAACACACACTATTCACCAAATTAACAAACCACACACTATTCACCAAATTAACAAACCAAATAAATAAATAGATTACAAGAGATATTTTGAGTTGGTTTGGTGGGCCCAACCAACTAACTCGCACCCTCTATGAGTAGTTTAGATCACAGAGTAAAAATAATCATTAGATACATCATAAATGGAGAAAGAAACCTGGAATGAAAAGGCGTAGATTAAAATTAAATCAGTCTTCGTTACATCAGGAGATAATATCTTGAATCTATTTGATGCGAGGAACAACACCCTATCACTAAAATAGCAACATCTCATTATCATTGGTTTGTTAGCTCGGCACAAGGCCATAGATCATTTTATATAAGTTTTTTACAATACAGATCAGGTTTTAGACAAGCCAATAAAATACAAGATGAGATAAAAAAACAAATCGTAATATTTTTCCAGTGACATATGTCTAGCATAGCCATAGTCTAAACAGAGGAATTAGATATGGTGCATGAAAAGATTTTAGAAAATGGTTCCTTTTACCTCAACCTGGAAATAAGTGTAGAAGGTAGGTGCACTTTTGACTTTCATACCAACTCCAAAATATTCTTTGACAAGTGTGTGTGTGCTACTAGTTAGTCAGTGGCCCTCATGGCAAGCTTTGATGACAAAACGACCTATGCATCCATCGTTGTAGTGCAAGAATTTTATAGCAAGTATATGAATTGCACAAACCCTAGTTAGTGACTTATTAAAGATCATAAACCTTAGAAAATGTATCAAATTTCAAATAATATGCAAATTGAGCTCAAGTCTTCATTATCACATCAAAAAGATTATGAAAATTCTAGTAAAGGCTCAAAAATTGGTAAAACAAGAGAGAAAGGGAAGGTATTATATAGCTAAAAATAGATCATTTTATGGTCCTCACACTCGCCCAAAAAATGGCAATGTCAAACACAAAATTAACATATGAAATGAACTCCAAAAAAATACTTTTATAACTTCCCCAGGAAGTTTGGTATTCTTAATAAGGTTGTGTGGGACTAAATAAAACAAATTTTAGTCTCCTAATTAAAGGTCTCACTCTTTTTTAAAAAATAAAATATCTTTCACTTTATAACTAGCCCTTATAGCCCATTCATTAAAAATATTAAAATAAAGATAAATTTAAATCTTTGATTTAAGTTTATTAATTAATAACTTCTTGTTATTTTATTAAAATCACTGGACAATATAAAATTTTGAGATAATCATCAAAATTGAACCCATCGACAATACTAAAAATAGTAAACATGCTAATTAACCTAGTCAGTGCTTGAAAGTGACTTTCTAAAAATTGTCAGGCCAGGAGGTAACTCCTCAAACTGAATTGTGATTTCACATTAACGTTGATCATAGATATATACATGGAGGGAGAGACTCCTGGCCTTCATCTCCTAGCATCTCTTCATTTCTATTTCTCCTTATGTCCTATTTACACTATTTTACATATTCACCCAATCCCAATGATTAGGTTTCAACATTACCCCCCTTAATATGAAGGGATGTTGGTGATTCCAAGCATCATTTTGAATCTTTTGAACTTTTCTCTTCCAATTTCTTTGCTAAAGATGTCTATAATCTGCTCATTTGTGGAACAATGGCATAGATGGATTGTCTTAGCCTCAACATGATGTCGAATCAGATGGTATTTTGTATTGATTTGCTTCATTTGATCATAAAACTTTGGGTTCTTGTCCAACTTTATTGAAAAAGTGTTGTCAATCATGAGAGGATTTGAATGCACTTATTTCACCTACAAATATTCCCAAATTTTCCCGAGCCACACAATTTCCTTTGTTGCTTCACCTCCTACCACATATTCTACCACTATTTTGGAATCTATTGGAACTGATTGTTTGCATGACCTCCAGGAGATAGCTCCTGATCCAAGACTCATAGCATAACCTGAAATAGATACCACAGTTTCTTTATCTCCATCAAAGTCTGAATCGAAGTATCCAATCAAGCTAAAGTCGCCCACCTATGTATAATTAAGTCCAAAGTCTTGATTTCCTTCAAGTACTTTAGAACTCTTTACACAGCAGACCAATGTCCCTCACAAGGATTTTGCATAAATCTAGAGAGGATTCCAACAACAAATGAAATGTATGGTCTGATAGTAGTCAGGTAGTGCATTCTCAGATTATTTTCCTTCATTGAATGTGAGCTTTAAGTTCTATTCCATTGGAGTAGTCAAAGGATTGTACTCAGCCATGCCAAACTTGCTCAACATATCTCCAATGTAATTATTCTGAGAGAGGAATATAAACTTTGAATGTTGAGTTACTTCAATATGAAGATAGTATTGAAGAAACCCCAAGTTTTTCATTTCAAAACATTTCCTCAATTCCTTCTTTATGGATGCAATATAGCTCTCATTGTTCCCTGTCATCAAAATATCATCTATATACACCACAATATATACAATTATTTTTCCAACTTTCTTGACAAACAAAGTTGCATCATCAAGATCATAATGTTTGAAGTTGAGTTTCAGAAGATGCTCTATTAACTTCTTGTACCAGGCTCGCAGTGCTTTCTTGAGTCCATACAAGGATTTTACAATATTTCATACTTTATGTTCTTGACCGTTCACAACAAATCCTTTTGGCTGGGACATAAAAACATTCTCTTTCATATCTCCATTCAAGAATGTATTTTTTACATCCATTTAATGGACTTCCCAACTGTTCTGAACTGCCAATGCAAAGAGTGTCTGGATGGTAGCCCATTTTGTTGTGGGGGCGAAAGTCTCCTCATAGCCAACCCGTTCCTTCAGTGAAAAACCTTTTTCCAAAATCCTAGATTTGTGCTTGTCAAGTGAGCAATAAACTTTATACTTGTTCTTCTAGACCCAATTGCAGCCTATTGGTTTGGTTCCCAACGTAAGATCAATTAGCTTCCAAGTGCCATTCTTTATCAAGGAATCATACTCTTTTTGCATCACTTCTTTCTGTTCATCATGAGAAGAGGCTTCTTTGAAGTAATTGGTTCAAAATATATACACAAAATCAATTCACAATAATAAGAAACATCCATATCAAAAAGTGAATTAGAACTGTCTACATCACCTTCATTTTTTTTGGTTGAGTTTCTTGTTCCTCTCTTTCCAACCTCATCAGGATGAACACTTTCAAGTGTCTTTGTCATCCATTTTGGAGGACCTTTCTGAGATGATCTATACTACTCAGTTGACTGAGTTGGGACTAAATCAAGATTGAGTCTTCCAATTATGTTAATCACATCAATCAAATTTCCATCAGTGGTTGGAGCTTCATGTGGGGGAGTGAGTGCTTCAGAAGAATATTCCATATATTGATCTAGTGTAGAAATCCCCCCTTCAAGATTTGGAATCTCATTATCAAATTCTTGAAAGGACTTGGCATGTTTGAATCTATCCAAACAATCAAGTTGTCACTCCACAACATTTTCAACCTTGGAAGATTCAAGAAAGATCACATCTCTAGACACTACAAACTTCTTATGAACTTCATCATAAAGACGATATGCTTTGGAGGTATTTGAATACCCCAAGAAGATACACTTATGACTCCTTGCACCAAGTCTGTTTCTTTGTTCCTTAGGTATCAAGGCGTAACAGGTGGAACCAAAGACCCTGAGATGCTTTAGCAAAGGAATGTGGTCATACCACATTTCATAAGGAGTCTCCTTTCTAATAGAATTAGATGGACACCTATTCTTTACATACACAACACATAGAACTGCATCAGCCCAAAACATCAATTTTACATACTTGAAAAACATCATGCAAGTACCATATTTAAGATTGTCCTGTTCATTCTTTCAGCTACTCCATTCTACTGGGGATTATAAGGCACAATTGTTTGATGTTTGATCCCATGTTGGTGAAGATAATTTTCGAATTTATTTGACATTTATTCTTTTCCATTATCAGTGCTAATAGATCCAATATGATATTGTGCATCATTTGCAATCCATGCATGAAAGGTCTTGAATGTTTGAAAAGCATCAGGTTTGTTCTTCAATAAATAAACCCAACACATTCTAGTGTCATCATATATTTATTTCCATTTGCAAAAGGAATAGGCATTGGTCCACATAAGTTTGAATGAATAAGTTCAATTTTTCTATGTGCTCTAGAATGTGAATCATGAAAAGGTTGTTTGCTGTGCTTTCCTAAGATACAAGCATCACATTGCCTAAGTTTCCTAGGAATTGTAGGCAAACTAGTAGAAACACTTTTCTTCAACATACGAAGGTTGTCATAATTCAAGTGTCCAAATATAGCATGCCATAAAAGACTTCATGAAAATGTACCTTCATCATAATGAGAACTTTATGATAAGTTTTGTTTACGAGTGGAGGTACCTTGCATCTTACGAAGTCATTCTTCTTCTATCCCCGTCATCACAAGTGAGTGATATGATGCTTTTTTGACCTCAACTTTTCCATGAAACATATGAATGGAGTTTCCCTGCTAGCGAATGTGGAAAAAAGACAAAAAGTTTCTCCTTAAATCTGGGAGATATAGAACATCATGCCGAAGAAAGTATAGAAGACCAAGAAGTTTGAGCCTGATTGTGTCAAGCCTTGATGGCTTGAGTTTTGATTTGTCTAGAAAGTATATTGCTCCATCAACATTTTCAATAAATTATTCAAAAAAAAATATTCTAAATGTCATGTGGAAATTTTCTCCTGAATCAAGCAACCAATCATTTTTCCAAGAAGCAAGCGAAGCATTAAACAAGTCTTCAGTTACTCCAATATTACAATATGCCACAACATAGTGGGCATATTCGGGTTCTTTACCTTTCCCTTTGTCATTGGTTTTACCTTTGGCTTCATTTCTTTCCTGCTCAATTCTGTCCCAAGGAAACTTATACATGGATGTATCATGTCCATCTCTATTTAAATGTATGCAATGAAGATGATACTTTTCTCCTTGGAACTGTCTACATCCCCTGCCTCTAAAATTCCTTTTCCCTCTTCTTCTTCAGCCACCTCTTCCTCTAGAAGAATCTTGTACACGATTCTTCTCTTTATGTGCAAGACACGTAGCTTCTTCAAAATACTGAGGAGCTATCTTCTTCCCAAAATCATTCTCTCTCTCAACAAACTTCTTCTAAAGGGAGTCAAAGGTAATCTCCTTGAGGTTTCCACTTGCTTGCAACGACTCAAGATAATTTGAATAAGTTGGATATAGTGCCTTGAAATAAGCTATGAGAGGGATGTCTATTGAACATCAGTGGTTTTGATATCATGCATAATAGATCTTACTTCTGATGCTGAAGCAAGAGGGTCATCATTTTGCAGTTCAATACTGAACAATTTAATCATCAATTAGACAACTTCAAGTTTAAAGTGTGAGTCATAGAGTTCCTTCAACTTCTGTAAGGCTTCAAAAGCATTTCAAGATGCCAAAAATATGACAACTCACCTCTTCATTTACAGATGTTGCAATCAAGGCATATGCCTTGTTGTTCTTGTTTTCCCAAATGGAAATCTCCTTATCTGAGGTGGGATTTGTAGGTTCATTATCTCCTTCTCCTACACAAACTCCTTTCCACAAGTCATTGAAAATGAGAGTGTGTTTTATCCTTCTCCTACACAAACTCCTTTCCACAACTCATTGAAAATTAGAGTGTGTTTTATCTTCCTTGACTATTTAGGATAGTTCTATTTTCCCTAGAGAACTACTCCAACAATATGTATCAATGAATGCATTTTAAATATGTGTATTGTGTAAAAATGTACTTTGCTACCAATATATAAAAAATTGCAATTGTGGTTGTAAAAACTAAAATTTTGATATATATAGCAAAGGTATATATGGGGGAGGGAATATATGGGGGGAGGGTTATATGAGGGAATCACTTATATAGGGGAGGTCTTATGTGAGTGGAGGTAATTCATTACAAATGAATCAAAAATGGAGTTATGAGCATTCAACGTATGTAGTAATATATGGGGTGGAGTACACAGTCAACACAACACATAATATGTGATTCAGGCCCTAGCATGACAAAGGGAGGATAATGGTATGTGCACAATGGAATAGTATTAAAAAACATATAAAACCGTAATATGGGGAAAGGTTATATCATTCAACAACAGCACAATTAGGCCATACTTCATATAAAAAATGCAATGTAAAAAATTGGGAGTGGGAGCAGATTGGTATGGGCAGTGTGGAGTATGGGTGTGGTATGGGCAACATGGTATGGTAGTGTGGTATGCACATAGTGTGGGATTAAACGTATAATAGGTAGGATTTAATGGGTGTTAAAGTGGTGTTACCACGTGGGGAGGACTATGGTATGCCTAGGTTACAAATGAACCGGTAGTACAAGACTATGTTATATTAAAAAAATTCGCAATGTCGAGTATGGGAGAAACGATGGGGGTGATATAGGCCAACGTGGATGGGTTCAACAACAGTGACATGGGCTAGGAGTATTGAATGTAATATAGGTATATAATATGAGTGTGAGATGTGTAACATATGGGAGTAGAGATATGCGTTCAACTGAGGAATACCATGGCGTATGACATAATAAAATACCACAGTGTTCATTAATATGACAATATAAATATGCACTCACTGCACCACGGCATAGTCATGACTTCAATGCACTCCAACACCTCCAGACATTGCGATCCTCTAGTAGCCTTCAAAGAATGGATCAATGGAAGAGGTGTCAATTCTGCAAAATAGGTAGACCATAGGCAGGAGGTAGTTACAAGGGTAGGGAGGGAAGCCAAAAATGGATTTGGCTCTAATACCATGTTAGTCCAGGAGGTAAATCCTCAAACTAAATTGTGATTTTGAAATAAGGTTGATCTTAGATATATACATTGAGGGAGATACTCTTGGGCTTCATCTCCCAATGTCTCTTCATATTCCATCTCTCCTTATTTTCTATTTACACTATTTTACATATCACCCAATCCCAATGATTAGGTGTCAACAAAAATAATAATAATTGTAAAATTATCCCTAAATCATTCTAGAAAAAGGCACCCTACTCATAGTGTTGATGAGATATCAACTGACCATCGAACATTTCCAAATTGTTGGATTAATTTCCTCAAAGACTCCCCAACCCTAGCCCAATAGCCTACAAAAACTAAATGATAGGTTAGAGGTCAAATAAATCCACTAGTTAGGAATGGGACATTACAACCTTCACTTCCTAAAATTTCTTGTCCCCAAACAATCTTAGCTCTATATGGTACAATAATTGTTTTTTTACCATGTGGCATTATTTGCTGGAAAGTTCTTCCATTTTACTAGAAACTCTTTGATGATCCTCTTACAAAGAGTCATCTCTCTAGTATTAATGATGACCTATGGAAGCAATATCAAATTCCCCTCCTCATCCAATTGTGGAAACTTAAATGAGGGAACTATGTTATGATCAAGCTCCTTCTTGAGCCTAGATACATGAAACACGTTATGAACCCAGATGCTAGTCAGTAGCTCAAGTTCATAGGAAACCTATCCAACCCTCTGAGATACTCTTAATGGTCCATAAAACTTGGAATTGAGTTTATTTGCTCCAATATTCTTGAGAGTATACTATATATATGGCTACATTATCAAATAAACCATGTCCCCAACATAAAAACTATGTTCTAATTGATGTTGATAAACATAGAACTTTTGTTGATTTTGTGTTTGTTGTAAATTTTCCCTTGGTGACTTCATGAGGTCCTGAATCTCTTGTAGTAATACCTTCGCCTTAAACACTGTACTACCACCAAACAATGTATACATGAACTTGGGAGCCTAAAAACCATATAAATCCATGAATGGTGACATTTGTATATACATGTAATAAGTAGTATTATAGTAATACTTACCAAGGTGCATCCATTTGATCCAAGCTCTATGTTGTCGAAAAACGTAGTTCTTGAGATACCCCTCCACCCATTTATTCATTATCTCTATTTTACCATTTGTATTTGGGTGGTAGTTAGTGCTAAGAGTGAGCTAAGTCCCACTCAATCTGAAGAGCACCCGCAAAAACATACTCAAAAACTTGTTTTCCCTATCACTAACAATATTCTTATACATATTGTGCAACCTGGAAATCTCTCTTAAAAAAATCAATTGCCTCTGTTGTTGTATAAGTGGCTAAAATGGAAAATAACTGTGCAAATTTAGTGAACACCACCACATATATTAAATATTTCCAGAGTCCCTTAGGTAGCATTGTGATGAAATCCATAGAGATGGATTCCCATTCCTTATTAGGGATGGATAGGTGTTGAAGAAAACCAGTTGGATTAGTATGTTCATTTTTTTTTGTTCACAAGTAGGACACTCCCTAACATACTTAAGTACTTCATTCTTAATTCCTTTCCATGTGAATCTCTCACAAATCTACCTCTAGGTTTTAAATAAACTCGAGTGACCATCTATAGGTGCCTCATGAAATGTCCTCAATATATTTACCTTAAGTAGTGAAGAAGGTACCAAATAAATTATGCCTTTATACATGATAAACTCATTTACCAATATATATCTATCATCATAACTTGATCCTTCCATAACTATTGTTGCCCATGAATCTTTCGCATACTCTACTACAATTAACTCTCTTGAACCAACAAAAATATCCACTAACAAACATATGTGATGCCTACTAGAAAGTGCATCATCAACTACATTCTTCTTCCTATTGACATATACAATGTCCAAACCCTATGTTTGCAATCCACTAAACCACTTGTATTTCCTATCATTTAGATCATTTTGATTAATGAAATATTTGATGTTATTGTGATCCATTTTAATGATAAACTTCCCCCCAACTAGGTATGGTATGAATTTATCCATGGCATGCGTAATGGCCAACATCTCTCTATTATAAACTACAGAAATCTTTTCCACACCTCTTAATTTTTTTTTCTCTTAGTGGAAATTAGGGTGCTTATGCTACATCAGAATAGCTCATATCCCCTCTCTTGAAGCATCACACTCCAACTCAAAGGGTTTGGATAAATCTAGTATTTCCAACATTGGGCATGCAAACATCTCCTACATAAATTGCTAAAAAAACTTATGTGTTAAGTCAGGCCACTCAAAGGCCTCCTTATTAGTCAAATATGTAATAAATGTTGTCATTTTTTAAAATCCCCTAACAAATATCCGATAGAAACAAAATATAGTGAGGAACCCCTTAAACTTGGTGAGATTTGTAGATGTAAGCGATTCTAGAGTAGCCTTTATCTTCTCAAGATATATTCTTACTCCCTTTGCACTGATGATATGGCCAAGATAAAGAATATTATCATCTCGAAGTCACATTTAGACTCGGTATCATATAAAGACTCACTCTCTAAGATTCTCAACACCTACTTAAGTTCTTGCATATGCCCCTCCCAACTATTACTAACAATTGGGATATCATCAAAGAATATCAAAATACGTTTCCTTAACTATCTCCTCAACACGTGATTCACAGAACTCTAAAAAATTGTTGGATAATTTGTTTATCCAAAGGGAATTACCAAAAACTCAAAATGCTTGAAATGGCATCTCAAAAAAATCTTCTCAATATCCTCTTCTCTCATCCAAATATGATGATACCCTAACCTCAAATCTATCCTAGAAAGGTAACGTGCCCCATGCAACTCATCGATCAATTCATCTATCCTGGGAATTGGATACCAGTTCTTGATTTTATTTTACTTTGGGGCCCTATAATCAATGCACATTTGCATCATTCCATCCTTCTTTTTACCAACACTATTGCTGATGAAAAAGGACTTTTCTTGTATCTATGTTCCCCATCTCTAGTAACTCCTTAATTTCCTTTTCTATTTCATCCTTTTGACTCTTAGGATGTTGATAAGGAGTAGTGATCACTAGTTTCGATCCTTCCTCTAGCTCGATGAAATGCTAGATTCATCTCTCAATAGGAACTCCCTAAGGAATACTCCTCAACACCTTGCTATGTTTGGATAGTGACCCGTAAATATTAGGATGGTAATTTTTATTTTGTTGGTCCTACATTGTATGAACCATTGGCATGATGAGACACTCTATTTCCCACTCTACCTAGTCATGTATGATTAGTTGCTCCATCCTCTTAAGTGATACCAATCTAAGCCCTATATCTGAAGGTTCTTGGAGTACTACTTTCCTACCTTGTTGTCAAAACTTCATATCTAACTTTTCTAGATTAAAAGATAAATATACAAGGGACATCATCAATTCCATACCAATAATAACATCATAATCCTTCGTGTCTGCCACATAAAATTCATCTTGCAGCCAATAATCACTAAATTGTATACTTAGATTTGAAATATTACGAGTACAAGGAATCTTATACCCATTATCTACCATCATCTTAAACCCACTATGTTCTTTTTTCAAGCCCCTCTTAGTCACAAACCTTTCATTAATGAAATTATGAGTCACCTCTATGTTAATCAAAGAAACAACTCAGTGCCCATGTACTACACCTCTTACTTGAATGTGATTTCATTTTGTGCACTAAAGAGTTGTGTTATGGACATATCATCCTATGACTCTTCCTCTAAAGTGTCCTCCACATCACTATTCTCTGAATTAGATTATTGATCTAATTTTTCTGATTTATATTATTTAATAGAAAAGTATTATAATTGCTTAACTTTTGGTTTCAAACTACATTTATGTGAGGGGTCCCATGGATTTCTATAATATAAATAGTTATTCTTCCTTATGAGGTGATTTAGATTATCATTATCTAACCTGTTCGAATAATTTCCTTTTTGTTGTGATTCTCTTTGATTGTTTTTTGTCTTTATCACTATTTTATGGGAATCCTTTGGACTAATACATGCTTCTAGAAGTAGTAGCCTCCATGTCCCTTTGATTTCTGATGGCTTCCTAGAAGGTAGGTGGATTGAGCACCTTAATCGAACCTCTTAAAGGTTATGTCAAACCATCCATGAATAGAACCATATGTCTTATTTTTGAAATATTAGTGACTAGCATTGCAGGCCTTTGAAATTCTACAATATAAGTGTCACTTGTGCCAACTCTTTGAAATGTAGCTCTAGATCCTTCTTATCAAATATCGCAATTAATCTCTTAGTAAAATATGTGTATGAAGTGATATTTTCATGTCTCATGGTGATCATCCTATAATGTTTCCACTCACGTGCTATGCCATCAAGGTCTATAGCTACATATTTGATGGCCTCTTCCTCTAACAATGGGTTGAGTTGGGAATAGGTATCAACCTTCTGAATCCAATCTCATGCTAAAGTCTTCCCTGAAAATCATAATATGGGAGATTCAATTTTCTGACTTTCTTCTTCAAATAATTATTATTTGTTGTTAGAAACGTTGAGCATTACTTGGGGGGGTGAATTAGTAGTGTACCAAATACCAATTATTAGAACTTTTTTCCTCTTTAAGTAATTCCTGAATATGCATCACTAAACCAACAACACATTAGTAGACCAAACACATAAAAATATAACGATATGAGAAGCATGCACGAATAATAGGAAACAAATAATCATCAAGGCATAATCATGAAAATCATCAACACGTGAGACACAAGATACACTAGTACAAATGGGGCCAAAATCCAATGGCTATTAGTTAGATATGTGACTTATTGGTGTCGACTGTCTAACACATTGGTGTTTATCAAATCGTCACTGAAATTATATCGAATATTCAACAATTTATTCACAGTCGAATATGCAACAATACAATTGTCAATTATCCAACACGTAAAAGGCTGAAATGGCCATTAAAAAGCCGACATTTATAAGTCAGTTTTGTGATGCTACAAATCATCGAATATTTGACAGACTGAACACAGAATATTTGGTAGGTCTCGCACCAGTCCACAATCAGATATTCAACCCATAGGGCATTTTGTCTGACGGAACAAACCGACTTTGAGGAGTCAGGTAATCAACAGAATAAGTAAATTGTGTGACATAAGTGTTATCACTCTAGCACTTTCAAATCGATGGTGATGCATCGGATATGTGATAGATATTTGACACATAGGTCGATTTGACCAATGGAATAAACCAACGTTGAGGTGTCAGGTAATCAATCAAATAAGTAAATTGTGTGAGATAAGTGTTTTTTCTCTTAGGCTTTCAAGTCGATGATTAAGCATTGGATAGTCAACAGATGGTAGTTCTGTCTTACAAGAGTGTTAAGATACCGACTATTGGGTATGGAATCCCCCCACAGCATTTTTTGGGGCTTAAAGCCCAAGTTTTGTTCAAATGTTTTGTAATAATGTGCAAATTGCCAGTGCGGAGTGCGAAGTATAGGATGATTCATAGGGTTGTCCACCCAAAAGTATTGTAATGTAATGTAAAGTCATGTTGGCCTACCCATGGTCCACAAACCATCGGATTGTATAAATAGAACGAGGCTCTAAGTGTAAAGATAGGGAACTAGAGAGAAGAATACAAATGGTTCGAGCTTAGAGTAGGAGTCTAAGTGTATTGGGTTGTAGTAAGTAGGAAGAGGCTCTATAGCTGAGTGCGTAGAGGCCTAGTAGAGTCTGCAGCTGAGTGCGCGGACCCCTACAGCAGAGTGCGCAAGGTGTTGTCGAGTTTGTAATCTTGATTGAAGGATAATAAAGAGAAGTTGATTCCTATTTTTGTGTATCTACTTGTGCATTGCCTTCTTTACATTTATACTGTTTTATTTATCATGCGCATTGATATGATTGTTGAATATGTTGTAATAATCATTAGTCTTACACAAATAAGCAAAGTAATCAGGTAATAACATAGTAAATAGAAAATAACTTGGGTATTATACGGGTTGTGCTCCGAGTAGGGCTGCACGAAGCAACATCGAAGGTTGTGAAGGGATAGCAAGTGCGCGTAGCGACGTGCATGCAGGGTCAAACCGCAGACCTCCAGAATCTCATCAGACATCCCTAGGGTGCGGAAACCTGGTTTTAGCACCCTCCCATACTACTTTGGGTGAGACCTCAGTCCACGCTCCGTGGACTATTGTCGAAAGGTCCAATAGTACCAGGATTTTCTTGGCTAAATCACCTCTGAACCTTGGTCAGGCCCATACAAGCCAACAAATGGTTCTGTTGTTGGGACCAGGATCTATATAAGGGGTGTCTGATGTTGTTCCATTGGAATCCAACAAAGAAAGAAATTGAAGAATGGTTGGAAAAGAAGATTCATGAGTTCGCAGTGCAGGAAAACCGAAATCCATGAGTATTTAAGGAATAGTGGTTTGAGTGCTACTTGTATACGGAAATCCACGAAATTTTCTTTGCATCCTTTCCTTCTGAGCTGTATGAGTGGATCACAAAATTTTCTTTGCATCCTTTCCTTCTTAGCAGATAGCCAGGGAAGGTGTAGGCTCGATAAACTAATAGTATGTACTCAAGAATTAGTGCATAGTCTAGAAGCTTCAGGACATAATATTGCACGAGCTGTTGACCATTGGCTCAACTGAATAATAGGAGGATTTATGACTGAGTTTGTGGTAGACACGACCATCAGCTACAGTGAGGCGGAGCAACATTTCATCAAGGGACCACGAGGTAAGTATATTAAATCTTTGAACACTTGGATTAAGATGCTATTGTGGGAAAAATGGGTTATGCAAATAAATTAATGTTTAGGACTACGCAAAGTGGGAAGACCTACAGAAGCGAAAATAGTAAAGAATTGGAAACCATTCCCTTAATTTCACCCTCGCGGGAAAGCAAGGAAGAGCTCGTGAAAGTTTCTCCGATAAGCATGGTCAGTCTGATAAGGCAACGTATTTTTCATTTACCACCTCCACCCACACTACCACCCATCTCACCCTCCTCACCTCCATCTCCACCCACCCCACCTCTGCGACCACCATAGTTCAGTATGGTGAGTGTGATCAAACTACCAGTATTCAAAGGAGTAGGGAATGAAGATCCGAACCAATTATGGTTCGTGGTAAGAGTAGTATGGGAAGCACAAGGCATCGTGGATGACAATATAAAAAAGGCTACACTGGTGAGCGCGCTACAAGATTGTGCATTAACATGGTATATCAAGCATTCTAATGACCACCTAAATGCAAGAATCACAGAGATCCAGGCTACACTAAACAGGGAATTTAGCAAGCCAAAATCAGAAACACAATCAATCACCGGGTTTAAGGAGATTGCGATGCTCCCAGGCAAGACCCCGTGGGATCTGGACCAAAGGCTAAAGAGTACAATTCGTGAAGACAATATGACATTGACAGATGGACAACATCGCACATGGTTTGTGGCATCACTTACGCCACACTTAAGGACGATGTTGTCACAAAAAAAACTTTCCACCCAGGCTGAAGTGTTGGAGAAGGCAATGAGATTACATGAGACCCCTATACAAGACCTTGGGTTGGGAGTCCAACAAATCCACACAAAACTACAGAATTTGTGTCTGGAAATGCAAAGTTTGAAACAGGACAGAACACCTCGGCTAGAGGCGCATGAGGAAGTATGGTGCATAAGATGCAAAGGCCAAGGGCATGACAAGGACTATTGTCTAGTGTTCACAAACTACTTGGCAGGAGGAGGGTCGAGCGTGACGTCTACATTATGGTGCACAATCTGTCAAATAGGAGGAAAACACACTACGGATAATTGTCATCTATTGCAGAAGTATATGCAGATGTCCCAGCAATTGTTTTGTGATTTCTGTAGGTTGGTAGGTCATGATGAACGCACCTTTCGAAGTTACAAAGTAATGATGGATCAGACTCCTGTCTACAGGGTGTAGAACGAAACATGAGCCCTTGACCCAAATGTAGGGATGGCGCACACTAGATTTTAAGGGCGTGGGTGAGGTCGAGGCAGAATGGGACCAAGAAGGGGTCGCAGACAACTAATTTGTTACAATTGCAGAGGACCAGGGCACTATGCCCGCGATTGTACAAACCCGACAAGGACATCATGTTGGTATTGTACTCAGTTTTATCATGGGGTAGAAGACTACCCTTCACTAGTAGTGAGGATGCTTGAAAAGGGGGTACTCCAACCCCCTCTGACTCAGAATTTGCAGATGATGAGGTCTGAGCCGCGCAAAGAAGACACAAATGTAAAAATGATGCTCAGGGGCAGTATGACCATGGGAGATGATAAAGGGAAGAATCCAGAAGAAAGTGCATGGGTTTGCAAGGCTCTTACAAAGGAGCCCAAATTTGATTTAGAATGCACGAAGGAGACATTCATGGAATCTAAGAAGAGCTTCACGGAGGCCTCCACTTTAGGTAGTAAGGGTCAACTAGAACAAGGGATGGATCCTTCAATGCTCACTACCTTCCTAGAGACATGCATGAAACTGTTGCACAATAGCAAGGTAGTCAAAGGACTAGAGGAACTTATCACTAGGTGCACGAGGTCAGGAGAACCATGTGTGGTCCAGAAACTTGGAAAGCATGCATTGCGCATAGGAATGCAAATGAGGTTGACTGCACAAATCAATGAGTTTGAAATGGATAAGGTAATCCTGGATCTAGGTTTAGATGCGAATGTACTACCAAAGAAAACATGGGAACACATGGGCATACCCGCATCACAATGGTCCCCTATTCAGTTATGAATGGCGAACCAACAAAAGATTTTTACCATGGGGAGATTGCAAGGGGTAATAGTAGACATTGAAGGTGCGAGTGCGTAGGTGGATTTTGAAGTGATAGAGATTGTCGATGACAGTAATCCCTATCTCACACTACTAGGAATAGACGGGCCACCGATATGAATGGAGTCATAAATCTGAAGAGGCAAAAAATGATCTTTGAGAAAAAGTCACTACACGTAGTAGTACCACTAGATCCAGCCAAAGGAGTGTGATACACTGAACCGGTGCACGATGATGATAGTGATGACGATCTCAATTGTATTTACAAGATAACTGCGCGAGAACAGGATTGGGTGAATCTGACTGTAGATGGAAGAATTTCAAGGGAGAACAAAAGCTCATGCACTTCATATTTGGATGAAGAAGTAGAACGATGGCAAAATCAACTACATGAACTAACAATGTTGAATTGAAACATGATGATTAGATCATTGTGCTGCATGACAACAGAGGCAAGGGAGCTTCCGACATATGATGGATTAACAGAGGTGGATGAATTTCTAAGCAAATTTGAAAGCACAGTACCAGAACAGCAATGATTCGATGCTCTGAAGTGGGCACTATGCGCAACATCTGCACGATGGTGGGGTACACATCAAGGAAATTTTGAGGACTGGCACGGATGTAGAAGAATGATGTGCCTATGATTCAGGAAACCACAAATACAGCTAGTAGACAAATATGATGGATGAGATGATCCACACACACACCTCGCGAAATGGACCAAGGTCTATGGGAAAGAGCCACAGCCTGAATGGGTACATTTATTCTATCATACCTTGGATGTCATACCCATGATTTGGTATACTGAGACAAAGCTCCACCATGGTACGGGAGAACGGGATGTCTTGCACAAGGGAATTTTGTTAACATTTATGTTTGAATATCACTGGTCGGATACTGTTGACGGTGCGCTATAAGAAGTAAAAGTCGCTATCTTCAAAATAACACAGGAGCCAATGGGAGTACTTCAGCCATAATGGGCGACACAGTTAAGCAGCGCACTAGAACGTTATAACGTAAATGTCGAGGAGGATGATGAGGACCCATGAAACATTAGAATTTCAGAAATAGAAGTTTGTTGCAAGATTTTCGGACCATCACTTGAAGACCCTGACATCACCGTGCCACTAAAGACGAAGCAGGTCAACATTGGAACAGAGGCAAATCCAAAGTATGCAATGCTTGGGGACTATTGGGACTATGCCGTGGTTGATAAGGTCACTGAGTTACTCTGCGAATATCAAGACTTGTTCTCGACCAAAATTACAAACTTAAAAGGGATTGTTGGTGATTTAGGGATGATGAAGATTACCTTGAAACTTGACGCAAAGCCAGTTAAGTAGTGGCCTTATTACTTGAATCCAAAGTATAAAGAAAAGGTCTGGGACGAATTAGACAAAATGCTCATAGCCAAAATTATTGAACCAGTGGAAGAATCTGATTGGGTGAGTTCTATGGTAGTGAAAAAACAGAAGGGGGAAATAAGAATATGCATAGACCTTAGGAAGCTGAACGATGCCTGTGTACATGATCCATTCCCAACACCATTCACAGATGAAGTACTAGAGAATGTTGGTGGTCAGGAAGCATACTCGTTCATGAATGGGTTCTCAAGGTACCATCAAATCAAGATCATGCCAGAAGATAGGAGCAAAACAACCTTTGCAACAGAATTGGGATTCTTTCAATACACCATTATGCCATTTGGACTGAAGAATGCGCCAACTATATTTTTGCACATCATGGTAGCTTCATTCAAAGAATACATCCATAAGCTTTTGGAGGTCTATCTGGATGATTGGACTGTCTTTGGATTAGCTAAGCATCATGTAGCAAGCTTACGCTTAATGTTGGATACTTGCCGCCGACATTAGATTGTGCTGAACCTTAAGAAGTGCACATTCCTCATTCCCTTTGGAAACCTACTGGGACATGTGGTCTGCAAACAAGGACTGATGGTAGACCCTATGAAGATTACAGTTATCCTAAATTTGGAAGCACCGTGAAGTGTTAAACAACTGCGCGCTACCTTGGGACACACTGGATATTATAGGAACTTCATCAAAAGTTATGCCCAAATAACCGCGCCAATGGAAAAGCTATTGAAAAACGATGTTACATATTGCTGGAATGATGATTGCATGAAGAGTTTGGAGGCCCTGAAGGGGAAAGTGGCCTCCGCTCCAATCCTGGTCTTCCCAAAATGGGATGTGGAATTTCATGTACATTTGGATGCATCGTGTATTAGGTTGGGAGCCATACTCACACAGGAGGGTGCGGAGGGTGTGGATCACCCAATTGCATTTGTGAGTCAAAGATTGTCCAAAGCATAAAATAACTACTTTACCACCGAGCATGAGGGATTGGCAATGGTGTACGTGCTCCAAAAATACTGACACTATTTACTCGGGGGACACTTCAAGATGTATACTGACCATTCCACATTGAAATACCTGGTGAATAAGCCTGTGTTGGGGGGGTGCATATGCAGATGACTCTTACTATTTCAAGAATATTATTTTGAAGTCATAGTCAAGCCAGGATGCCTAAACATAGGGCCGGATCACTTGTCACGAATTGAGATGGGTGAGGAACCCACAAATTTGGAGGAGGGACTACATGATGCACAACTCTTTACAGTGCATGTAACAGACGAACACTTCAAATATATAATCCATTTTATAACAATAGGGATTGTGCTGAAGGAATACTCAGTCCAACAGAAGAAGGAATTAGTGGTGCACACGATGGACTTTTCTGTCATTGCAGGGCACCTCTTCAAGATGAGCAATGATGAGATATTGCAAAGATACGTACCTGAATTTGAACGAGGTCAGATCCTCATGGAAGCACATGGAGGCACTGCAGGAGGACACTATGCAAGATGTGTGACATCACAGAAGATTCTTTGCACAAGGTTATGGTGGCCGACCCTGCACCAGGATTGAAGGTGCATTGTAAGGTCTGCAATATATGCCAAAGGACTGGAAAACCATCATGAATGGACGAGATGCCACTAAATCCCCAAATGACACTGTAGCCATTTGAAAAATGGGCAATCGAATTTGTGGATTTGATCAAACCTTAGGGAAAGATGGGTGCGGGCTACATCATCACCGAGATGGAGTACCTAACACGATGGGCAAAATCATAGCCGGTCAAGGACTGCACAAC
>APFE031139361.1:27640-55544 GCA_000404065.3 Pinus taeda | reverse complement strand
ATTCTTTTAAATTTTTGCTTAAGATTGGTTTGAAATTTATTTTGAAGGAATTCAAAGGGCATAGTAGAGCATTACTATCGGTAACTGATGCCCCGAGGAAAGAAAATGCACACACCTAGTAAGGAACCTGAAAGCTCTAGCATGACTCATTAAGAAGAGGAAGAAACGCAACATGATATATCAAAATTACAAGACCAAGTGCAACAACTGTCCCTTACACAAAAAGGAATAGAATCTAAGATGGATGGTTTAAAGAAAGATATAGAAGCTAAGATGGATAGCCTTAAGAAAGGTGTAGAAGCTAAGATGGACTGTTTAAAGAAAGGCGTAGAAGCTAAGATGATTTACGTGGAAGCTAAGATGGATGATTTGAAGATAGATTTGAAGACAAACATGGACAAATTGAAGATAAATATGAATAAGTTGCTACAAGAAATGGGCACTAAGGGTGAAAGGGTACTAAAGGAAACTCATGATGAGAATAAAAGAAATGTTAATCATGATTCCATAGAGGCTAATATTGGATCGAAGACTCACCATATTCCAAAAATCGATATGAGGAAGTTTGATGGCAAGGATCCTGCCACATGGATATTACAGATGGAGCAATTCTTCAATCTCAATAATGTGCAAAACACACAAAAGGTACGTATGGCAACTTTATATTTGGAACCAAATCAGTTTGTATGGTATCAATGGCTTTGTTCTCGTAAACAGTTTATCACTGGGGCAATTTTTACGGAAGAATTGATAGCACATTATGAGGATACAAAAAGCAACACTTTTTTTAGCCAATTGATAAGTCTCAAACAAAAGGGTTCAATAATGGAGCACATTGAGGAGTTCCAAAATTGAACATAAGGGTAAAAGATATTCCAGAGGAGCATAGGATTGATGTGTTCATAGGGTCTTTAAAGGATAATATCCAACATGATGTTCGCCTTTGGGAACCTGATTCATTAGAGAAGGCATTCAGGTTAGCAAGAAAATGGAAAGAAAAATTATGGCAACCAGGAAGCATACCAGTCACAACTATAAAGATGGAAGTGTTGTTACCCCTGGCCTTCCACAACCTATAAGGTTGACACCACAAAAATTGGAAGAAAAAAGAGCAAAAGGGCTTTGTTACAGTTGTGAGAAAATACACTAAAGGTCATAAGTGTGCTGAGAAGAAATTATTCTACAGAGATTGTGAAGAGGAAGAAGAAAAGGAGCAAGAAGGGTCAAAAGAAGAGGATATACTCTAGGAACAAAGCCTAGATAAAGAAGAAATGAATCTGACCATATCTTGTAATGCATTGGCTGGAATTACCACTCCTCAAACCATCAAGATAGAAGGACAAATCAAGAAGAAAAAGGTAATAGTTTTGATTGATTCAGGAAGCACCCACAATTTTATTCATTGTAAGGTAGCAAAAGAATTCAATTTCTTCCTATATCCAGCACCAGAGTGTCAAGTGATGATTGCAAATGGAGGAACAATAAATTGCTCTGGAAAGTGCCATAATATCAAGCTATCCATGGGAGAATATGTATTGACTAGACCAATGCTTTCCATTCCAATGGGAGGTGCTGATGTTGTACTAGGAGTCCAATGGCTACAATCCTTGGGTACAATAGCTTTTAATTTTCAAGAACTTTTCATGAAATTTTTTGCAGAAGGAAAGGAAGTTGAATTAAGGGGTATTGCAGGGAAACCAGGAAAGATAATCAGCTCTAACGGTATGACAAAGCTTCTAAAAAGGGAACAAAGAGGTGTAATTACACAATTATGTTCGCTAGATGTTTCCACGTCGGAATCGTCTATTTCTCCAGATCTCCAAAAAGTCCTGGACAATCATTCCAAGGTATTTGAGACTCCCAAAGGTCTCCCACCTATTCGTGGTCATGATCATGCTATTCATCTGATTCCAGGAAGTTTTCCTCCAAAGATCACGCCGTACAGATATCCCTATGCCCAAAAGAGTGAAATTGAACGTATGGTTGTAGAAATGCTAGAGGCTGGTATAACTCAACCTAGTCAAAGTTCTTTCTCTGCTCCAGTAGTATTGGTGCACAAGAAGGATGGATCATGGCGCATGTGTCTGGATTATAGGGAGCTCAACAAGCTCACTATAAAGATAAGTTTCCCATTCCTGTCATTGATGAATTACTGGATGAATTTCATGGATCAATTTACTTCACCAAGTTGGATCTTCGTTCAAGATATCATCAAAATCAGAATGAAGACTGAATACATTCCAAAAACAACATTTAGAACTCATGAGGGTCATATGAATTTTTGGTCATGCCTTTTGGCCTTACCAATGCACCTTCAACATTTCAAGGTTTGATGAATTCCATTTTCAAACCCTTCCTTAGAAAATTTGTGTTAGTATTTTTTGATGATATACTAATCTACAGCTGTAGAGCTATAAAAAGGGTCTCTTTCACCTCTGGTTACCTCACATTAATATGTCAATCCGGGAACGTCTTGCTATTTCAAAGAGTGTCTCAGTCTGAGGCTTAGCACTTGTCAGAGTAATGCTCGTGGTACAGCTGTTTAAAAGCTACAAAAATAAATAGATGCGTGTCTACAACTTAACTACTTCAAAAGGCTAAATCACATCAAGCATTGCATCAGTCAAAGGTTCGGTACCAATAACCCATCCTTTTCGTAACTGATGAGAACAGATCGGAGGTCTGGGAGCCAGGTAGCAGATGCTGGCGCTCACTACAGCCTGAGATCGTCCTTAATGAATAGAAATGAAACGACAAGTAAAGGAAATAGCAATGAAATAGAACAGCACATCAGCCAAGGGTTCGGTAGCAATAACCCATCCCTTTCATAACTGATGGGAGCAGATCAGAGGTTTGGGAGCCAGGTAGCAGATGCTGATGCTCACTACAGCCTGAGATTGTCCTTAAGAAATGGCAAGTAAATAAAACAGCAAATCAGCAATCTTGAAATGGAACAACAATTGAAATGGTACAGCAACTAAATGGAACATCGATTCAGAATTGGAACAACAACTAAATGGAACAGCAATTCAGGAATGGAACAACAACTAAATGGAACAGTAATCCAGAAATGGAACAATAATCAAAAGGGAACAACAGTTGAAATAAGCAGTAACCAAGTTTGTCAAGCTGTAACTCTATTTAATCACTCAAATCAAAACATCAATCTTTCACTCTTAAAAGATGTACACATACTATGGAACAGCACTTCCGACTAAAACCTTAGAAACACAACGTGCTTAATCTGATTCTGTTATTGATCTAAATAAAAGCATATGATTGCATCTCAAGATGAAAACAGTAACATTCAATAATCATGTGAAATCAGACTTTTCAAGATAATTGTTGTAATGCTAAAGCACAATCGCAATGAACTCTGTAATGGAATGACAGTATCCTGTAGAGATTAATCAACACTTAAAGGATTGGTAACATGATACAGCGTCAATACAAGACTTTTGTTTGCAGGAACATTAAATGAGTTAAATATAACAGAGCATGTAATATAACGTTCTTAAAACACAACAGATTACCAGATCACATCTATGAACAAACCACACAGAAACCACACGTAATGGTACAAGAGCAAGTGTCCTCCAGGGCCGGGCCCTTAACCTCTAGGAGTACACTGCTTAAGATCGATCCAGGCTCAAAGATAAAAGAGTAACCAAGTCTGTATTAATGCATGAAATAAAATTAAAGGAACTCAAGTCTTCAACAGAACATAAAGATCATAGTCTTGATCTTTCTTAAAAGAAATTACATAAAAAGTCCTCCTCCTCTAGCCAACAACGCTATCCCTTATATAAGGAAGATGACAGAGCTATCTAGATACAGAAAATAGATAAAATAGTGATCCCTCAGGATCTAAGATCCTGAGGGATTCGTAGAATCGTTAATCCTGCGTCACTTCTTTCCTTTTCTGCTCCGTGTTGGTATCTCCGCTTCCTTTCCTGGGTTGATCCATTTTGATCTGGTTTGCTTGTGGTCTCCCGTCAAAGGGACAGCAGTTAGCTCATCCTTGTCTTTTCCTTTGGGAAGGCCACCTTCCGTTTTTCCTCCCTCCTGCACATAGGAATGACAATTATCAGTGTTTCCTATTAATCTCTCGTGTTTCATTATAAATCCTCATCATTATCTAAGTTTCTAATGCAAAATGATTTTAAGTTCTAATGAAAAGATACTAAAATAACCATCGAAACATACCTTCCTTGATACTCCACACACCCCCCAACTTACCCTTTTTCATGGCCTCATGAAAACATTGTAGTTGACATGCAAAGCAGTGAGTGAGTAGGCTGGAGATGGAATCTCGTGTGGGGGCCTACAGCCGTGATGCGAAATTAAATGATCAAAGAAATGGCCTATCTGGCCCTCAGGCATCTCATATAGGGCTTGGTAATCGGGTGCAGGATGCCAAATGATTGGACTCTGGAACCTATATCCTAACCAGGATGGCCCTGCCCTCAAAACAATTTCGCCATAGAGGGGGAATCGGTTAGCAGCAAGCTTAAAATTCTCATACTTAAATGGTTCTCTGAGCTGGATATTCGGATTAGATACTCGATATCGAAATTTAGCTGCTTCAACGGCAAGGTCTTTAATAGAGGAAAAATATTCAAGCCCCTGCCGAATGATTGCTTCATGCATGGGTCCTAATGCTTCAATCACTCCTGGGGCCCTCATGAGATTTCTATGTCTCCTCCATAACTGTTCTGGGTCTCTAGGCTCAGCTCTTACCCATAGATCTAATCCATTTTCTTGTCTTTGAAAAGCATTGTAGGCTTTAAGCCATTTAATTTGATTGACTGCAAATGAAATAAATGCTTGCAATTGAATATCTCCAACAAAAGGGCCAAGGTTCATCTCGGTCTCTTATTCTAGTACAAGGTTATGCAAGTAAAATTCACACAATAACCTTTGCACTTTTACCCCATAATGTTTACAGCAATTTATAAAATCATTTATAGTGTTAATTTGTATGGGAGCACCTGCTTTAACAGCCTTTATTTTCAATTGTAAATACCTTTCATTAGAAAATAGGGCATAGTTCTTGTAGGGGCTCTACATGCTAGGACTCATGTATAGAGAACACAGGTATCCATCTGTTTAATAAACTACATCTAATCTACGGGTTACCTTGGCAAGTTTCTCTTGTTCCCTTCGCCATCCTTCGAAAGCTTGGCTTTCAGATAAAGTTGACGTTCCTTAGCTGTTGCTGTAGTTCTTCATATTTTTCTCGGGGGACCGTTTGCTCCCTAAGCTTTTCTGCTTCTTGTTGGGCCTGCTTCAAATGTTTGTGAAGGGTTCTTGTTTTCGGATCCTTCTTCCATGCATCCGTGGAGGCCGGGAGCTTTACTTGAACTTTCTTATTGCGCTGCTTCGAGTTCAGAACCCTTATTACTCCCGAAGGTGGTGCCTCCGTCTGAACCATTTTATCATCCTTTTCAATTTTAACACGAACTCCAGCCCACTGATGTTCCTTTTCAAATGGAACAGCAGTCTGCTCTTCAGCTTCATTTGGAACAGCAGTTTGTTTTTCAGCTTTATTTGGAACATCAGTTTGGCTTTTGTCAGGGTTTTGAGCAGTGGGACGGATTCTGGTCCTCCGCCTCTTGCCCTTAAGGGATCTTACTGGTGTGGTCAGACCTTTTCTTCCTGAAGTCCCTTTCACCCTTTGCCTTGCTTTTAGGATCCTAATCTGCTGGTGGAGCTGGACTATTATGTTCAACAGTGTCCGTTGTTCCCTTCGTAATTCCCTTATTTCCATCATCTCTTCAGAAAGAACAATGGGCTGTTCGTTGTGGGTTGGATTGTGGCTAGCTTCCTGATTTTCTCCCTGAGGTGGTTGTTCCGGGGTAAGAACCTTACTTGGCTCTGTTATTTCTTGGGTTGATTCTTCTTCTGCCCTTATTTCCTTCGGACTTTCTTCTGGTGCCTTCTGATTAGGAACGCGTTGTTCCGGTTCAGCATTTTCTGATATCTTCTCATTATGAACGGACAAATTTTCTACTTCCGCCTCTTCTGCATGCAATTCCTTCGGTGCATCTTTCTCCTGGGTTTTCTCTATGGCATGGAGATTTGATGGACTCAGGGGTTGGCCATATTCACCCATATTGGCCAAAATGTTGGCCAATTCATCATCCCCTAACGGGTCTTGTAATGGGCTTCCTTCCTGCTGTTCCATTCCTTCCTCTTGCTCGGACTGCTCAACTTCTTTCTTCTCGTCTCCTTCCACTTCAGACTGCTCATCCTTTTCTTCTTCTCTCCCTGCAGATTGCTCTGCCTCCTCTTCTTCTTCTTCTGTTTCTGCCTCTGCAGACTGCTCTTCTTCCTCGACGTCTTCTTCTTATGTTTCTGTCTCTGCAGACTGCTCTGCTTCCTCGTTGGTTTCTTCTTCCGTTTCTGTCTCTGCAGACTGTTCATCTTCAATTTCTATTGCTTGGATCGTGCCTTCCTGGGGCTTCTCCAGCCCTCCTCGTAGCCATGCGAGCCTTGCCGACTTTCTACGTTTTTCTGGTTGTTCGGGTGTACTAGCGTCATGTTTCCATTTTTCAGATCGTTTTTTAGGTTGTTCTTTTGTGCAAGTGTCCTGCTTCCGTTTTTCTGAACGTTGGGGTATGCTATCAACTTGTTTTCATTTTTTCAAGCGTCCAGATGTGGCCTTCCCTCTATTGATGATGGCAATTAGTTCCTCCCAGCTGCTCTGCTGTTGGGTCAGACTATAATTAACTATCAACCGAATTAATCCGTGGTGGCTAACAACTGATTCTACGTGTTGTGCCCTTTTCATACTCCGTGCAACGTCATGCAATAATGAATTTAAAAATGCAAGTAAATTCACAGAACAATTTTGTTTTAAGACAGCTAGGAGTTTAAGATGTCGTGGTCTTACCATGACTTTTCTGCCTTTACAAGTGATGTAGCTTTGGATAATTTTTGCCAATTCCGCCCATGGCTCTCCTAGCGTTGCTGGTAGCACCCCCTTTCCTCGAATTGTCAAACTCTGGCCCTCGTCCTAAAAGATTTCTAAAATCTTCTGCAGCCTTTCCTTCTTTATTGTCCATACTGATCCCGTGGCTGGTAGTCCCGTGTCTCTTGCTATTATGTCATCGGTGACTGTTATTCGCCTTCTTCTTACTGTGGAGTAGTCTTCCTGTAAATTCTGTAAAAATTCTCTCGCTATTGTTTCATTGGACTCCTTCAGGCGGTTGAGATAGGTCAACCATCCTGCTTTCTTCAAGATTCTTCGGGCTGCAGCCGAAACAGTTAATACTTGCGGTTCTCGGCGGACTGACCTTCCTCCCATAGTTTCACTGCAGATTCTCAAAGGAACGGCAGTTATTTGTTGAAACGCAGAGAAGCTGGTGGCGTATTACTCGTTCAAATTCTAATGCTACGACGTATGCAGTGGAAATGGCTTCGAACAACAGCGCATGCAGAAGAAAACAAAAATAGCAAAAGATAATACCGTTGAGCCGTGTTGTGCCCGAGTACATAATTTCTCAAATAACGGACTGACACGTGCTCTGGGGAATGATGAGGTTACCTACCCCCTGCAGTATGATAGGTTGTCCCAGCTGTCAAATAAAGGAGTAGCGTCTATTCTGTCGCGAGGTCTTTATGGAACAGCGTATGGCAATTATGCCATGCTTACAAAAACAGCGTATTACTGAAATCGATGTATAAAGTTAGATCGCTTTTAATACGTAAGGGACTGCGATGATTTGATGGAAGTTCGGGGATAAGACATTTGCCATAAATAGAGAGTCTCATGCGGTCACTGTCACTAGCTTCGTAATGATTGGCGATAATATATAGTCATGCGCTATATGGTTGGGCAATAGTATATAATTAATTATCACAGCATAAGAAACAAGAGGATGTAATCTTCTTACCTATTGGTGTAAAAATATGACTTCAATACCATTAACAGTGCTCTGTTGCCGACAGGTGTCCATAACCTTGGCAGAGTTGTTTGTTTTACCCCTGGAACCATAGTCCTTTGTGTATGCCAGGAAGCGTTGTGTAATGTCAAAATGTAGGCCACTATGCTGGCTTGGTGACTAGTTAGTCATAAAGCCATTCACGAGGGAGGAGCGAATAGGGGGAAGGCCGGCTCGTGGTGAGATCTCTTGTTCCAAGGGTTATTTGTTTGATATACCTTTTGGACCATTTCCCAGGTGTGGTGGCCCTAGTGGGAATTCCACTTCGCTTCCATCCTGATGATCATGGTAGACCAGCTCGTAATGAGACTTCCTATCCTGCAATTTGACAATTTTTAGAAACCCTGTTTTGCTTCCTTCTTTTTTCTTCTTGTTTTTAATAGAGAGCCTTTCCTGTTTATACACAAAGGTGGTTCAACACTCCTTAAGAGTAGGAATGGTGGAAGAAGTCTTAATATCCCAATAGAAAGGTATAGATCCTTTGATCTTATTGTCGAATGATAATCAAAGAAGAAAAAAAGAACCATCATGATACAGATAACCAATCAGAACGGAGTTAGTAGAACAATGGCAGCAAAAGATGATAAATAAGCATGTCTTTTCCTGCGTCCTTTCACCAATTCAGGGCAGTCCCTTATAAAGATAGCGATTTATGATTTACTGATTTCCATATGCTGAGTTTTTGTTTCCATCACATAAGTGCATAGCCGTATTCCAAAAGACTTGAAAGAACATTAGCAATAAGCCTCCTCAATTTAGAATAGAAGGAACAAGCTGTTTCAAAATCATATGAGTAGTGCTCCTTTCAAGGAAGGGCACAACAACAGTTCACAGATGTTGTTCGTTTGGAGAAAGGAACAGTAGAAATCAACGGTGTTGTTCCTTTTGAAAAGGAACAGCAAAATCAAACAAGTGTCGTTCCTTTGGAAAAAGACCGGTAGAAATCAAAAAGTGTTGTTCCTTTTGGAAACAGCAAAAACACATAAGTGTTGTTCCTTTTGAAAAAGGAACAACAAAAATCGCAAGTGTTGTTCCTTTTGGAAAAGGAACAGAAAAAATTGCAAGCGTTGTTCCTTTTGGAAAAGGAACAGCAAAAATCACAAGTGTAGTCCCTTTTGGAAAAGGAACAGCAAAAATCAAAAGTGTTGTCCCTTTTGGAAAAGGAACAGCAAAAATCACAAGTGTTGTTCCTTTTTGGAAAAAGAACAGCAAAAATCACAAGTGTTGTCCCTTTTTGGAAAAGGAACAGCAAAAATCACAAGTGTTGTCCATTTTGGAAAAGGAACAACAAAAATCAAAAGTGTTGTTCCTTTTGGAAAAGTAACAACAAAAATCAAAAGTGTTGTTCCTTTTGGAAAAGGAACAGCAAAAATCAAAAGTGTTATTCCTTTTGAAAAAAGGAACAGCAGAAGTAGAAAAACGTGTTGCAAAGATATGTACAAAAAATAATTCAAGAAGTTATATGCAAATTGTAACAAAAAGTAGATTTCTTAGTGAGTTACAGGTGGGGAAGACTTGTCTTCCTCCCGTAAAATCTCCATATCTGAATCTTGGTGTAGTTGTTGGCAGAAGGACTCCCGAGTAAGTGGTTTGTGATAAAGACGGACTCGATGGCCGTTTGCCTTAAAGGTATATCCAGAACCATCAATAGTAATCAGGGTAAGGGTACCATTGTCATGTACTTTCTGAATTTCATATGGTCCCAGCCAATGAGTCTGGAGTTTCCAGGGGAAGTCCTGAAACCTAGAGTCATATAAAAGAGCTCAGTCTCCTTCGTGGAAGACTCTGTTTTTAATGAGAGCATCATGCTATTTAGCTCTCTGTTGCTGTATCAGGGCAGTGTGTTGAAGTGCAGAGAGCCTAAATTCATCCAGCTCATTGATATGTTGTAGTCGATTAGTTTGTGCCTCAGTTAAGTCTAAACCAAATTCTTGTGTTGTTCATAATGTCTGGATTTCAAATTCTATAGGAAAGATAGGTTGTTTTCCGAACATTAGCTGGTAAGGTGAGTGACCAGTGGTGCTTCTCCATGTTGTTCTATAAGCCCACAGTGCTTCAGGTAGTCTGGCAGCCCAATCGCGTCTATGTGATGCAACTTTTTTTGTTAGAATTGTTTCTATTATCTTGTTGCTGCTTTCTACTTGCCCATTTGCCTGTGGGTGATATGGGGTGGTAATTTTATGCTGAACATGATAATTGTTGAGTGTTGTCGCTATTTTGTTCCCAGCAAACTGTGGCCCTCCATCTGTAATTATCTCTCTAGGGAGGCCATAACGTACAAATAGATGGAGCAAGAACTGTATAACAGATTCTTCTGTAGCTCTGGGCAAGGCCTCTGCTTCAACCCACTTGGTGACGTATTCTGTTGCCGCCAAAATGTGTGTTTTTTGGTTTGATGGTGGGTTGATTGGTCCCACGAAATCAAGAGCCCAATGCTCAAATGGTTCGACGACTAGCTGTGGTTTCAAAGGCATCTCATCCGACTGACTAAGGCATCCCGCTCTCTGGCAACTGTCACATGCTTGGACAAATTTCTTTGCATCTTTGAAAATTGTGGGCCAATAATACCCTGTGTGTAATACTTTATGTGCAGTTCTGCGATCAACAAAATGTCCACCACATGGTTGGTCATGGCATGCTTTCAATATATCAAAAATTTCATCTTGTCGAACGCATCTCCTGATTTGCATGTCTGCCCCTGTGTGAAACAAATAGCCCCCAATCCAGGAAAATCTGGTACTTCGCTGAACAATTTGTTTTCGCTCATTAGGGGTTAGATGCTTTGGTAACTTACATACTGCTAGGTAATTGGCGACATCAGCATACCATGGTGTTTGAACAACAACGGCAAAGAGATGCTCATCTGGAAATTGATCTTCAACTGCTGCTGCATCAACTGGTTTTAGCATTCTTGAGAGGAAATCAGCTACCGAGTTTTCTTTCCCGGGTTGATCCTTGATTGTAAATCAAATTCCTGCAATAAAATCAGTCATCTAGTTATTCTGCCATTTGTGATAGGCTTGTTTGCTAAATATTTTATGGCAGAATGATCTGTGTACAAGATAACAGGATATCGAGTAATGTAATGTCTGAATTTATTGACAGCATGTATAACAGCTAGAAATTCTTTTTCAGTGACAGTATAATTTAATTCAGCAGGGAATAGATTTTTGCTAATGTAATAAATTGCATATGGTTTTCTATCCTCCTCCTGTCCAAGGACCACTCCAATGGCTGTGTCTGAGGCATCAGATGATATCTGGAATGGCAAATCCCAATTCGGTCCCCGAAGGACTGGGGCTGTAGATACGAGCTTCTTCAAATCGTTGAAGGCACGTTCACATTTTTCTGTCCAAAGGAAATCAATATTACCAGTTAGTGCATACAATGGTGCAGCAATACGTGAATAATGTTCTATAAATCTTCTGTAGTAACCAGAGAATCCAAGAAAGCTACGTACCACTGTTTGAGTAGTAGGAGTAGGAATAAGCAAAAGTATTTGGATTTTAGATGGGTCTACCTGAATTCCAGCTGCTAAAATATAGTTTCCTAAAATAAGTCATTTCGTCATCATCATGTAACATTTTTCATGACTTAAACAAAGCCTGGTAGCTATGCAACGTTGTAGGACTTTTTCTAGCGTCTCCAATTCTGGATCAAACTCATCTTCGTATGGAGTAAAGTCATCCATATATACTTCCAGTCCTTCATTTATTAGATCTGCAAAAATGCTAAGGATAGCCCTTTGGAATGTGGCAGGGGCATTACATAAACCAAAAGGTAAAACTCGATAGGCGAATGTTCCCCAAGGACAAGTAAAAGTAGTTTTGTCCTGATCTTCAGGGGCAATCTGTATTTGGTTATACCCACTGAAGCCATCGAGGAAAGAAAAGAATTTCTTCCCCGCCAAAGTGTCTAATACTTGGTCGATGAATGGAAGAGGAAAGTGATCTTTTTGTGTTGCTTTATTTAGCTCCCTGTAGTCCACGCAGATTCTCCACTTCCCATTCTTTTCCGGTACCACCACAAGCGGGGAGACCCATTTACTATCAAAGATAGGGTAGATGAAGTTAACATCTAAAAGTTTTTGAATCTCGGTTTTTACTACTTCTTTTAGATGAGGATTTAGTCTTCTCTGAGGCTGCCTAACAGGTCTTGCATCATTTTCTATGTAAATGTGGTGTGTACATAATTGGGGCTCAATTCCTTTCATATCAAGATAATCCCATGCAAATGCTTCTTTATATTTCCTTAACATATGGATGAGCTTTGTTTCTTGTTCGGGTGTGAGCTTGGCGTTAATGTTTAAGGTTTTTCCAGATTCAATTTCCACAATTTTACTATGTGCAACAGAAGTGACAGGAATTGTGTGATCATGTGTATCTTTCAGAGGTTCCTTTTCTAATTCGTTATCGAATGCTGCTTTTATCATATGACACTGGGTACGAGATGTGAGTTCAGTTTGACTAATGAAATTACTGATGGCATCATCTTCTGTTTGGTCTTTGAACTCAAGTGCTTCTTGTATAGTTAATGGAGATCTAATGTTATTAGTAAGATATGATACAGGGTGCCTATTAGTTTTAACTATTGTGATGCTTGGCTGCACTGGGGGATATAGTACTAATTTCTTGATATCCGCCCCCTTGGTTATGATCATGTTCCCTTGCCGACAGCCGATATAGGCATCAGCAGTAGCGAGTCAAGGTCTTCCTAAGATCAATGGATGCCCATCAAGTCGTGTTTTAGAATTTATTATCAGAAAATCGGTTCGAGATTCCCGGGAGTCAACCGAGACCATGACATCATGTAGTATGCCTTCCGGCCTAACCACAGATCGGTCATCCAATTCTAACAAAGTGGAGGTGGGTTCTGCAGATGTAATGCCTAGCTTTTGGCAAATAGCGGTTGTCAATATATTGATTGCAGCTCCAAGATCAACTAAGGCATTGGGCAGGGTTTGACCATAAATTTGGATAGTTACTATTGGGTTTCCTAGGTCTTCATACTTAATGGGTGTTTCCTTTCCTAATAATAGGTCAGATAAAGTGTCGAATACTTGAACTCTTGGATTATTTATTATATTCCTCCTTGGTATTTTTATGCACAATTCTTTAATAGTTTTTACGTATATCGGAATGTGTTGAATGGCTTGGAGGAATGGAATTTTTATGTACAAATTTTGCAACTCTCCCAAAATGTCAAAATTAGGTTGTTGTATAGGTCGAGGTATGACTAATCGTTCTGGGAATGGGGGAGAGGATGTGGTTGCTTGATTATGAGTCTGTTGTCTATTCACATCCTCCTCTTGTGACAGATGTTCTCTAGGTAACTGATCTTCAATCTGAACTGTTTTATTTCCTTCAGTTTGAATAATACGCCCAGATCTTAGCTGAAGATCATTACACTCCCTCAGATCGGGTCCTTCTTCTGGTGTTTCTAGGATTTGGAGAGCTTGGACCAGTCTGTTATTTGGATTGGGATTGGGCTGGGCTAGGAGTTGAGGTCTTAGATTTGACTAGGGATTTTGCTGTAAAGCTGGCAGTGTAGGTTGAGGGAGAGGAATATTTCCCACTGGCTGCTGTGTTGGTCTCTACCAGTTAGTCTGCCAGGATAAGCTTTGTGAAGTAGGGGGAGTCCATTGTGGTGGGTATGGGTTGCTTTTCCAGTATGGTGGGGGATAAGGAGGATTCGACCAGTCAGATTGGCTTGTCTGATTTAGCCACGGGTTCATAGAAGGATATGACTGTGGTGACCAGTTTGGAAATGGAGGCTGAAACTAACTTTGCCATGTATTATATTGTTGAGTATTATACTGTGGATACTGGAAAGGAGAAGCTGGGTCTGAAAACATACCAGTTTGTCGCGACTACCACTGACAGTGCTGGTTGAGCAAATATATTACTTTTGGTTCTTCTTCTGCCTCCTTATATACTACTTTCAGTTCAGGTAATGAGGGACAACTTTCTGTAGAGTGATCCCTTGTACAGATGGCGAATGTTTGGACTGTATCTAGTGGACACTCCTTATGGCTATGCTTCTTCCTGCATCTGGGGTGGAAGATTGCCAAATTTTGTTCTGCCTCCATTTGCTTTTGCTTGCCCTGCAAAACGTCCAATTGTGTAGTCAGTGTTCCTAGTATATCAGTTTTAAAATTTTCAAATAAATTTCCAATTTCCACACGCGTTACTCCTTCTGATGGGATTTTATTTTCTCTTGCAAACCGATCATGTTCCGCTGGTTTGATTCATGTACTGCCTCTCGAAATCCTGATGCATAAATCAATTATGTCAGCAAAACTTTCCTGATAAATATCCCCTTTCCCCATAATGTTTAATGTTTCGATCCATTGCTCTTTCATGCCCCTTATTAATTTTGTTTTCAACACGTTATCAGGCAAAAGCAATTATGCATAGGGAGATCTTTGTATATTATACTGGAAACGTTCCACATACTCTTCTAATGTTTTGTTTGGTCTAGCTATCATCTGGAATATTTCATCTTTTAGTTCTCTAGACCTGCAATAGTCTTGATATTTTTTTAAAAAGGATTCTTTCATTTGTTCCCAGTTATTTATAACCCCGCCACCTAATCCCATAAACCATCTTAAAGCAACCCCTTTTAGAGTAGAGGGGAACAATTTTAGTTTTTGGGGGTCAGTGGTGTAATCATTCTCCTGCACAGTATATCAAATTCAAATAAAAATGCATCCGGGTCCTCCGATGTAAGTCCGTGAAATGTAGGGATGTGTTGAAGGGGAATTTCTTTCATAGGGGCATTTGCTGCGGAATCCACTATGGGGTATTGTAATGTAGAGGTTTGGGTGTTTGGCGGATTTTGATCCATTGGGTCAAATATATGCCAATAACCTTCCGGAATATCTAAAAGGGTATTCCTAGGTTGAGGAGGAATGTCTTTAACAGGAATAGTTTTAATAGCACTTCCTCTATCTGGGATTTCTATCTGAGGGGATTGGGTCTCTTCAATACTAATTTTTACCGCACTCCCTTTGTCTGGGCTATTCAATGGCTGAGTTATTCTAAAAGGAGATCTCGGCTCCCTAGTCTCCCCTGTTTCCCCTTCTCCTTCACAAAGATTACTGAAATTCCCTTCTTGCAATCGTTCTGGAATAGAATTTTCAATTTCTTGAAAGTCCTATTCATCAGTTTGACTATGCACCTCAGCAAAGGCTACAGATGGTGAACCTATGGCCTGAAGGGAACTAGTAGGCTGTTTGGAAATAACTTTTCTGGGTCCTACTGAAGGCTAAGGTTCGACTTTCTTATGGATTTCATCTATGAAGGTTGATCGACCAAGGGTCACCGGCCCCTTAGCTTTTTCTGGCTTTGGTAAAGGTTTGGGATTTTTCTCCGGCTTTTTCTACTTAGTCATGCACTCAATTTAACTACTAAATCATTCTTAAGCATATAGTAGCAAATCTGCAGGAAAGCGGGCAAAGGAGCAGGGCTTTTACATGCTCCGTACGTAGGTTCTTACCTGCTGTTTTCAAAACCCAATTCTTCCCTAGCAGGTTCGTACACTACCCTGAAAAAACAAATGGCTATACTCTTTCCCCGGCAACGGCACCAAAATGTAGAGCTATAAAAAGGGTCTCTTTCACCTCTAGTTACCTCACATTAATATGTCAATCCGGGAACGTCTTGCTATTTCAAAGAGTGTCTCAATCTTAGGCTTAGCACTTGTCAGAGTAATGCTCGTAGTACAGCTGTTTAAAAGCTACAAAAATAAATAGATGCGTGTCTACAACTTAACTACTTCAAAAGGCTAAATCACACCAAGCATTGCATCATTCAAAGGTACGGTAGCAATAACCCATCCTTTTTGTAATTGATGAGAACAAATCCGAGTTCTGGGAGCCAGGTAGCAGACGTTGACGCTCACTACAGCCTGAGATCGTCCTTAATGAATAGAAATGAAACGGCAAGTAAAGGAAATAGCAATGAAATAGAACAGCACATCAGCCAAGGGTTCGGTAGCAATAACCCATCCCTTTCATAACTGATGGGAGCAGATCAGAGGTCTGGGAGCCAGGTAGCAGATGTTGATGCTCACTACAGCCTGAGATTGTCCTTAAGAAATGGCAAGTAAATAAAACAGCAAATCAGCAATCTTGAAATGGAACAACAATTGAAATGGAACAGCAATTCAGAATTGGAACAACAACTAAATGGAACAACAATTCAGGAATGGAACAGCAACCAAATGGAACAGCAATCCAGAAATGGAACAATAATCAAAAGGGAACAACAGTTGAAATAAGCAGTAACCAAGTTTGTCAAGCTGTAACTCTATTTAATCACTCCAATCAAAACATCAATCTTTCGCTCTTAAAAGATGTACACATACTATGGAACAGCACTTCCGACTAAAACCTTAAAAACACAACGTGCTTAATCTGATTCTGTTATTGATCTAAATAAAAGCATACGATTGCATCTCAAGATGAAAACAGTAACATTCAATAATCATGTGAAATCAGACTTTTCAAGATAGTTGTTGTAATGCTAAAGCATAATCGCAATGAACTCTGTAATGGAATGAAAGTATCATGTAGAGATTAATCAACACTTAAAGGATTGGTAACATGATACACCGTCAATATAAGACTTTTGTTTGCAGGAACATTAAATGAGTTAAATATAACAGAGCATGTAATATAACGTTCTTAAAACACAACAGATTACCAGATCACATCTATGAACAAACCACACAGAAACCACGCGTAATGGTACAAGAGCAAGTGTCCTCCAGGGCCGGGCCCTTAGCCTCCAGGGGTACACCGCTTAAGATCGATCCAGGCTCAAAGACAAAAGAGTAACCAAGTCTGTATTAATGCATGAAATAAAATTACAGGAACTCAAGTCTTCAACAGAACATAAAGATCATAGTCTTGATCTTTCTTAAAAGAAATTACATAAAAAGTCCTCCTCCTCTAGCCAACAACGCTATCCCTTATATAAGGAAGATGACGGAGCTATCTAGATATAGAAAATAGATAAAATAGCGATCGCTCAGGATCTAAGATCCTGAGGGATTAGCAGAATCGTTAATCCTGCGTCACTTCTTTCCTTTTCTGCTCTGTCCTGGTATCTCCGCTTCCTTTCCTTGGTTGATCCGTTTTGATCTGGTTTGCTTGCGGTCTCCCGTCAAAGGGACAGCAGTTAGCTCATCCTTGTCTTTTCCTTTGGGATGGCCACCTTCTGTTTTTCCTCCCTCCTGCACATAGGAATGACAATTATCAGTGTTTCCTATTAATCTCTCGTGTTTCATTATAAATCCTCATCATTATCTAAGTTTCTAATGCAAAAGGCTTTTAAGTTCTAATGAAAAGATACTAAAATAACCATCGAAACATACCTTCCTTGATACTCCACAACAGCAAGTCTTGGAAGGATCATGTTGAACATGTTGATAGGGTGCTACAACTATTGGAGGAGAAACAATTATATGAAAAAGGATCCAAATGTTTCTTTGGAGTACAAGAGGTGGAATATCTGGGTCATATTGTATCTCATGAGGGAGTTAAGGTAGACCCTAGCAAAATTAAAGCCATTAAGAAATGGAAAATCCCCACATCCATAAAGCATCTGCGAGGATTTCTTGGGTTGATAGGGTATTATCGCAAGTTTGTTAAGAATTATGGGAGAATAGCAGCACCTCTAACAACATTATTGAAGAAAGATGCTTTTTCATGGAGACTCCGGAAGCAAAAAAGGCCTTTGAACATCTTAAAGAGGCAATGTGCCAAGCACCGGTCTTAGCTACACTGGATTTCACAAAAACCTTTATTGTGGAATGTGATGCTTCGAGAAATGGAATTGGTGCTGTTCTAATGCAAGATGAAAGACCCATTGCTTTTGAAAGTCGTCCAATCAAGGGAAAGTTTTTAAGCAAAGCTATTTATGAGAAGGAAATGTTGGCAATACTCAATGCACTTAAGAAATGGCGACCCTACCTAATGGGAAGACACTTCAAGGTAAAAACGGATCATGATAGCCTTAAATACTTTTTAGAACAAAGATTATCCTCTGAAGAGCAACAAAAGTGGGTCACAAAGATGTTGGTTATGACTTTGAAATCATCTACAAAAAAGGGAAGCAAAATGTGGTGGCAGATGCACTCTCAAGAAAGGATGAGGATGTGGAAGCATTGTTGTGCACCATTTCTATTATCCAACCAGTTTGGATAAATGAAGCAAGGGAGGAATGGGAGAATGACGAAGAAGTGTGGGCACTTATTCGAAAATTACAACAAGATTCCAGTACGTCTGATACATTTAGCTGGAAAAATGATTCATTATGGTACAAAGATCGCATATACCTCTGTAAGAATTCCCAGCTAAAACAAAAGATTCTTATGGAATTGCACACTTCTCCCTTAGGAGGGCACTCGGGATTTTTAAAAACTTACCACAGGGTTAAGAAGGAATTTTTTTGGGAAGGCCTTAAATCAGATATTCAAAAGTTTGTGGCGGAATGTTTGGTTTGCCAACAAAATAAAGTTGAAACAATTAAGACACCGGGTCTATTACAACCTTTATCCATTCCAAGCCAATGTTGGAAGGAGGTTTCAATGGATTTTATCACAGGTCTACCCAAGTCTGAGGGAAGAGTGTCATCATGGTGGTAGTTGACAAACTTACCAAGTATGCACACTTTTGTGCATTATCACATCCATTTAAAGCCAGTACAATTTCTACTGCATTTATGGAAACAATTCAAAAGCTACATGGAAACCCAAGATTATTGTAAGTGACAGAGATCCCATTTTCACTAGAAATTTTTGGACAGAATTATTTTCTTGTCTTGGTACTCAGTTAGCTCATAGCTCATCTTATCATCCTCAATCTGATGGGAAAAATGATATAGTAAACAAATGTTTGGAAGGATATCTTCATTGCTTTGTATCTGATAAATAGACACAATTGGTCAAATGGTTGCCTCTAGCTGAATGGTGGTATAACACTTCCTTCCATACAGCAACAAAAATGACCCCATTTATGGCACTTTATGGATATCAGCCACCATCCATCACATCATATTTAAGAGAAAATTCTAAGGTTCAAGCCGTGGAACATCACATCGAGCATCAACAACAAGTCCTCCAACTCTTAAAGGATAACCTCGTGTTGGCGCAGAATAGAATGAAACAATAGGTAGATCAACATCGCAACAAAAGAAGTTTTGATGTAGGTGATTGGGTATTCTTACGGCTACAACCATATAAACAAATGTCCCTCAAGAAAGCTAAGAAGGATAATAAATTATCACCAAAGTATTATGGTCCATACAAGGTGTTGAAAAAGACTGGTATGATGGCATACAAATTGGAGCTTCCTGCAGCTTTTCGAGTGCACCCGGTTTTCCATGTTTCATGTTTAAAGAAGGTTATAGGTGACAAGCTCCCAGTTCAAACAATATTTCTCGAACTTGACGAGGAAGAAAAAATTATATTGGAATCTGAAGTAGTCACAGAAACAAGAACTCAACAGCTACGAAATCAATCAATTTCGGAGTATCTCATCAAGTGGAAGAACTTATCCACTGAAGATTCCACATAGGAGGATGAGAATTTTATACAGAAGCATCTAGAACTACTCAAGCATTGGAGGACAAACACATTTTTTAAGGAAAGGGCATGTAGTCCCCATAATAGTAGTGTAACCCCATTACTATTTAGTTGTATCCCTTATTATATTGTTGTGCCCTATTGTCCCATATTGTTATTACTGTGCCCCATAAAAATCCTTCTATTGTTAATTTTGTGGCTTTATATATATTGTTAGGTTGGCTGGGTTATATTGTGACTCCTTAGAGTCCTATATATAGAAAGGAGGTTTTGTCATTTGAATCATCAAAGAATTGTTCATTTGTGTAATGTAAAGGAGGTTTCCCCCTTGAAGAGGCTGAATTCTAAGGCGTTCATCTACTTTTCTATCTTTTTGTGAGCTAGTTTGATAACATGTAGTCCCAAAAGAGGTAACTCCATCATCCTTTGTACATTCAAGATGATATCCTAGTGCAATGTGTCTTACAATATTATGTCTAAAATCATTGCTAATATATCAAAAAGTATACTAGCTGAGATTATCTTAGAAAACCGAGGTTGTTTTGTGAGGAAGAGACAAATTGTGGAAAATATCATCCTTATACATGAAGTTATCCCTTTTAGTATGAATAATGAGGAAAGGTGGATGACCTTAAGTTGGATATGGAAAATTTATTTAATTGTGTCAAGCATAGCTTCATGTTTCGATTGCTTTAGAAATTTCAGTTTAATCCATGATTCATTGCTTGGAAATCCACATGTATCAGAAATTTGTTGGTTTCTCCTTTATGCAATGGGTTCTATATGAATTTTTTTATGTTGGTACTTTGTTAGGGTTGGCCCTAATCAACTTTCATTTGTATCGTCATAGTAGAATCCCTTAGCTAGAAATTGAATATAAATTATTTATTTAGCTTATTTCAAGTAGGTATGATTCGTGGAATCAAGTCATTTCCTTGATCAGGTCATAGAAATTAGAAAAGGTTCATGAGTCTAGAGGATTATTAATGTTGTTTTCCCTCCTTAATCTTAACTAATTTTGTTTCCAAGAAATAATGAGCATATCAACATTTGGCATCATAGTAACATGGGGAGGCATCCTTTATCTAAACATTAAAACATTGTCACCCTTAAAAAATTGTGGAATGACATGGGTCGTCATATCTTTTGTTTCTCTTTATGGATCTAAAGAGGAAAGACTAGGATTTCAAATTCTATCATATGATATATTTGTTGTAGGTGGACCCGAGTCATATTTTAAGAAAATTGAATTCTTTTTTAGCCATTTCCTCCTTCACACAAATGGCTACTGTTTGAAGTATTAACCTTTGCTCTACAATGATATTATATTGAGATCTAATATTTTTTTGGATTTTGAGCCTGAGCTTGAATCTGAATATTTTTTTAGGATGTTGACAAGGTTTTAAGGTTTATTTATAGCTTCAAAATCATTTTTTTAGTTTATGGAGGATCTAACTTGATTTACTTATAGGTTGAGGAGTTTTATACACCAAATTCATTTGAAAATTTTGAAAAAATGTATTCCATCTTTTCATGGGGTTTTGCATGAGGGATTCGGGGCATAGAAACTCCTCCTCTCCCTAATTCGAAGAGGGTTTCAAATAATAAGTTTGGCATAAATTCATTTTATAAATTTCTCTTGGATTTGTGGGGGTTTCTAGAGCTCAATTTTTGATTAATCTAACTCTTTTTGTAGTAATCCAACAAGCTTGATTTTGGGAGATCGCAAGCCCTTTGGGGTTGTGATTTTGTTTGTTTATATTCAAGGGCTAACTCCTAATTTTTGCAGTTATCATCTTATGAATATCATCACCTTGGGGAAACTTTTGAAGAGCTTAGCTAGCATGAGCAATTTAAGGACCAAAAAAATGTCATGAATTTATATGGGCCCAAGGAATTCTTTAAATTCCTCAGTGGTTATGCTATATGTGGCGGGAAGGTAGAGAATATTTTAAGTGAAATATATACTTTCAATAAATGTCATTTTTTATCGCCCTATTGATATATTAATGAAGTGAATTAAGTTGATGTTTAGAAGCATCCAAATAATAACTGAAATTCAAATTAAATAAAATGGGAGAAAACTACATAAACTTACCATTTTTGGTTTTTCAATCTCCTTCACGGTGCAAGTGGTGCCAACTTATCATTGTATGGATTTACAAGTGGGGTTGTGTATCCTCCTAAAAAAGATAGAAAAACCAAATAGAAAGAAAACCCTCAAACTAAACTCCAAGCTTGATGAAAAATGTTAACCCAAATTAGATTACTTCAATGGGATTTGAAAATTTAATGATTCAACTGCAAAATGTCCAAGCAAGGAAAGATTTTCACATGACAGAAGAAGGCAAACCTCTCTGAATTTACAGCCAAGAGAAAAAGTCCCAAAAAGGTATGAGGCCTCCTCAAGAATTTAGATCTGAAAATTTTCTAAACCCTAGTGAAGCCTCTCCAAATCAAACTTTAGATGATGCATGTCATGCCCTATCCTGATGGTGTTCTTTCAACCGCACATAGGCAGTTGCAACACTGCTACCCAATTTATTTTCACCAATACTAATGAGTACGGACTATGCCTCACATTCAACACTTAGTTATTTTTCTGCAATTCTACTAAGAATACATCATTTTACACAATGGAAATAACATTCATCATCATCACCATCATATAAATTTGCACAATGGATATCTTTCTTTTAATGAGGGGGGAAACTCCCAGATTAGAGTCTGCCCAATAATAATATAACAATATTTTACAAGTATTTTTACATATACAGCTTTTGCTAATAAACCCAAAGTTTCACCTTGACAAACTGTCCAAAATCAGTAGCTCGACCTACTCGTGTCAGGTTGCCCAGCTCACTCGGTTAGCTCGCCGTTCCGTTCAGCAGTGCCCATGCTCTATCGTGTCATGCGGCTCATTCGGGCAGAGGTGCCCACCTACGTGTCACCCTCCGCAACTCATTGTTGGGCAAAGGTGCCCACCCTCTGTGTCATCCTCCGAAATCATGCAGACATAACTGCCCAATTTTGTCGTGTCAACATCCATAGCTCGCCCGTGTAGGAGTGCTCACATCATTCACCCAATCCACAACTCGTCTGTAGGCAACCCCATGTCACCTTTTGCAACTCACTCAGCAATCGTGCCCATTGCAACTCGTTTGTGGGTAGGGTCACCCACTGTAGCTCGTCCGCAGGCAAGTTCACCCACCTGTGGCTCATCCACACCTCAACTTCACCCTAAAGCCTACAACTCATCCTTTCCTTGGCTCGGTAATACGACCTTTGGTCTACCTACACCTCGCCCTCCTTGTTCTCTCTTCTCCTTAGCTCATCCAATACTTGTGCTTGAACTTTCTTTAGATGAATTGCCTTTGATGCCTTACAACATCAAGTCACCACCAATGTATATGTGACCTCCAAGAGTTAAGGTGGTTCGGCCTGCCCAACTGACCATACAAGTCATTCAATAAAATACCAAAATATGTGTCGATCCACCCAACTCGTCCGCTCTGCATGTCGGCCCACCGATTCTTTGGTTTTTCAACACCTTTATAAACTCATTACACATGCCCCTCATTCTTATTTTATTTTCCATTCTTGGTTTTTCAACTCTCCAAGTAGTTCATCACACCGTCGCAATTCATCGTCGCACACTTGTCGGGGTACGTTTAACTGAATGCACCCGCTCGTTGTTGTCTTTAGCCAAAGTTTGTCATCTCCACGTTGCTCATCCTGCATGCTCAACTCGTGGTCGTGACAAGGCGGGAACCAAGAAATGAGTGGGAACCTAAACTACCTTGTGGAGCTAAGTGAAAAGAGATTGAGGCATAATATAAGGCAAAAGCGAGCGGGTAAGTGTTTTGGGGAGCCAAGGCGAGTGACTGGTAGAGCATAAGTGCAAGAAGAGCGATAGACTCAGAGAAGGAAGGATTATATGCAAAACCCTTTAATTTTAGGAGTGATGAGTGGAGGAAGCATCCAACGCTTACAATCAATCTTGTTGACTTCGGCATCTATCTGTTTGTTGATGGAATGTACATCACATTTTCCCATAAAGCCTTCAAGTCTTCTCACTAATCTGACTAATTTGGTGCAACGTAGGAGCTATAGTTCGAGAGCCAAAGGTGTGGTGTAGGAGCTAGTGTTTGAGAGATGTAGGTGTTGGGTAGGAGGGAATGATTCTCACTGATCTCACTGAGGAGGCACAACATAGGAGGTAGGGTTTGAGAGTCGTAGGTGTCGCATAAGAGCTAGGGTTCAAGAGTCGGAGGCATTGTGTATAAGGATGGAATGAATGGTGAATGGTTTCAATAATGAATGGTTTTCAATTTTGTTTTTTTTGTTTTTATATTTTTAATTATTATAGTTATAATAAATTTTTAATAGAATAATAAATAAATTTTAAAAATGATTAAAATAATGTTTATTATTATATATTTTATTTTTATTTAGTTAAGATATAGTGTAATGAAGGGACAAACTTGCCTAGAAGGATTGGTTTTGTTGGCACGATGAGATTAACAACTAATGAGACTATTGTAGTCATCAAATAGGTAATAATAGCTGAAATGTCAAAGCTTAAAACTTTATAGGCTACCAACAATGCTACAAAGAGTGACTATAGAAATTAGAATCATAATTGAATGAAGCTTCAAGCACTTTTTAATTCCATTTAGTTGAATGTGAATGCCATAGTTACACTCTACTATCTACGATGTATACAAAAAAATTATATGCAAAATCCATTGTACTATACATATATTATAATTTCTCGATAATAATATTTATTAAATTCCAATAACATGTTACGCCCAACAATCCAAGTAAGAGAGAAAATGAGAGAGAGATCATGGTGCATCTAAATAAGTTGTAAATTGGACCTAAGAACGAGTTATAAATCGGACCTGAGAGAAATCTAAATAAAAAAAGAACATACAGAGTAGTAAACATGGTGCCTCCAAGCAAGAGGATTCACATGAAGAAAAACCAAAGAAGAGATGTTTCCTCCACATGAAATGAGAGTATGTAAAAGAAAATGAGCAATTGATGTTTAAAGGGAGATTGATCATATGTCAGTGTGGAAAACTCCATTACATAGTCTGGTGATAACTTTATGACAATGGTGACATTATAGTGGACCATAGCATTAGAGTTATGGTAATGGTATCATTAGTGTTATGAGAGTGGCACATTACATATCTTTCATTACATAATTTAGAGTAGCTACAAGTTTGATCCCTTACCAATTCATAGGATGCCGAAGTTGTGTATCTAGTGTCTATTATGCATGGATGCCAGACCTAAGATAGAGTGATTTCAGAGGCTAGACCTTTTACATTCCAGAGAAGATACAATCCCATACCTCATACATGTTAAATTCATTATAGTACCAGACCTACGAGAAATTAGAAGATGCCAAATCAAAAGATGCTAAAGGATGTCAAAGGAACTGAGTTAGCAGATACCAGGCCAACAATCATTTCACAATAATGAACATTTGTTATTATTGTCTCTGGAAAAGCAAATTCAAGATTCGAGAAGAAAGACATGTTTGTCTGAGATCAAGATCGCAGAGTTGCAATCATAGGTTACTCAAATCATAAACGAAATCAAACTAGTGATACATAGACATGTTATTAAGAAAACTAGATGGATTGATGACTACAACAAACACACAAGAGATCTATCATCTTCAAATCCAGTAAAGATCTCAATACAACTTATAAGAAATAGAAATATGGAGAGTTTAAATCATCGTGAGGCTGAGAATAATAGGAGAAAGATAGAATACTTGTGCTTAAATTCAAAGGCCTCGTAACACATTTCAAAGATCCAAAAATCATAAGGTTATGTGCAATTATGTGAAGGTGATCAAGTTACTAGTTAAACTCATTTTTTGTGGGCTAGAGGTAGTCCTATTATGCAGCAAGGAAATTACTTTTAAGAAATACTAGGACCAAACTATATAGAGGCATTGTAGGCTCCTTTGCAAGGTTTGATCCAAATATTAATCACCCTAAATGACCACAATTATCTTCAAAAATTCTCAAATGTATACAAGTCTTTCCAAATAGAAACCTCTCACTCCATCGAGTTGTGAAACTTTGAAGGAAGATCAATTTTCCATCCTTTTGGGATTATTGAAATATCTAGAAGGACAAACTTGCAATAGAATGCTACAAATTTCTCAAGGGACTAGACCAACAGGGAATGTTAAATCAACATAGAAAGAGGGATCGTGATTATATATGTCCAATAGTTCCTCATCTAATGATCGAGGTTCATTTTATCAACCTATCCTTTGCTTATAAGTAAGGATTATGCATTAGTGAAATACATTAATGTATTCATTCATCATCATTATCTATATATCATTTGTAAAGAAGGGACATGAATTTGTGATAAAAGAATGGAGCACCATTGATTGAAAATTCTTGTGATTAATAAGATAAGTCTTATGGGGTTTCTATGGTGAGTTTTCCTCACAAATAAATGCGTTCATTATTTATGGCTATTTAATTTATTATATTTATGGTTACATTTGTTTATGAATTATAAGGGTATATTAATAATTTATGTTTGTGAATGGACATGAGTTGTTAAATTGGTTATATTAGGCTTGGAATAAACCACGTCTACCTAACTATCATGTCGCTGGGTTCACTGGTTGCCCAACTCGCCTGATACAAAGATGATGGTGATTATGATGATGTTTATGATGAGGATGATGAAAAATATGACGATGAAGGGTAAGAAGTTTCCTCAAATGGAAGGGAAATGATTTTTTTCAACCTTTGGACTAGTAGGCACATTATAAGCTCGCAACTAGTAAATAGTAATAAATAATTTCATCTCCTTAACATTTATATATGTTATAATTTTTTCATTTGATTGTTGAATTCTTTCTGTGATTCGTATTTCAGTCTCAAAACCCTCCCATATCGTCAATTCATGCATCTACCATAACCATGTCAAATTTCAATGCATACAAACACAAACTCAAAAATTTCAACATTGTCCCCATTCTCAAGTCATGTGTGGTCATGGGCCAAGATTAATTTTTTTTGTGGCTACCCCATGCCAAGTCAATAAAACCCACTAAATCATCGCAGGTGCACCCTAGCGTGCCCAACACGTGATTCCCCCATGGGCGCTCAGGCATCCCGCCTTCATGTGAGCGCACCTAGAGCATTCACGTGCACCCTGCTATGAAAATCAGTGAATATAAATAATTAGCTCATCAATGAAAAAAAAATATTATGATTTTTTATTTCCATGTTGCATGATCAATATTTACTTATAAATTGGATATTAACACCTAAATATTAATTTAGTTAATTTTCTAAAAACCATTATGAGATCCCCCTTGTAGGAAATTTGTTCATGGGCAGTCATGGGTTGACATTACTTATTTTTGTGGGTGCCCATTTCTAATTCAGGCTAACCCACTAACTCGTTGCATAGGCTCCCCTATCGGGTAGGCACTCTGGTGTGCCCAACACGTGATGCCCACATGGGCGTGGGGGCGACCTGCCTTTGTGCAGACATTCGTCCTACTATGAAAATCAGTGAACAAAAATCATTAGCTCATCATTTACAAGAAAATATTATCATTATTTATTTCCATGTTGCATGACTAATCAATTATAAAGCAACTTTTAACACCCAAAATTAATTTACTCAATTTTCTAAAAATCATTATGAGAGCCCATTGTGGGAACTTTGAAATTGGGTAGTCATGGGCTGACATTACTTATTTTGTGTGGGTACCCTTTTCCAAGTTGGGTCGACTCACCAACTCATCACATGGGCACCCTGGCATGTCGTCTAGCATGCAACGGCCCTATGGGCGGCTGGGCACCCCGCCTTCATGTGCGGGCGTTCACCCTACTATTCAAATCAATAAACCATGTTGCATTATCAATCAATTATAAACATGCTTTTAACACCTAAACATTAATTTAGTTAATTTTCCAAAAATCATTATGAGACCACCTCGTGGGAACTCCGTTCATGGGCAATCATGGGTCAACCTTAAATATTTTTTGTGGACACCCCTTGCCAAGTCGGGTCGACCCACCAACTTTTCACATGGGCACCCTGGCATCCCAGCATGCGACACCCTCATGGAAGCTTGGGTTCCCCTGTAATAGCCCCAGGTTAAAAGTTCATGTAATAATGTTAATAAAGGAAAAATAAGGCCACGATCAAGGTACAGTTAGTGCAAGTTGAATGTTGGGAAAAAATATCCTAGTGGGAATCGCTTGATGTGTTTATGGCTAAGGGGAAATTGGAAAAGGCATTGATAAAGGTTTTGAAAAGGAAAAAAGGCATTATTGGAATTATTTATGAAAATAAATGAAATT
>APFE031139361.1:11202-27630 GCA_000404065.3 Pinus taeda | reverse complement strand
TAAATTACGTAGAGCCTAGTGCCCATCGTTGTTATTCTGAATTTTATTACCAATCGTATGATGGGAAGTGGGAGGTCCTCATCAAATCTGTTAGGCCCTGGTCATGCCATGGTAGCTGAGACAAGTGATCTCTTCACCTGCCTCCACGCCTGGGCCTAACTATTCGCCTACCTTCATGCCTGGGCCAACCTTTGTCTTTGACCATGGTAATCGGACTTGAGCTACCGTAATCACCTCTACGCAGTCGCTCGATTTTATCAACATCGGAAATGAGCAGGTGAAGGATTCTCGCCCGAATTATCGTTACATTGACGTCCTGCCACCCTTCAGCGAGAGCATGGAATGTAGCAACCAGTGATGACAAGTGTGACGAGCCACCATCCATCCTCCATAAATGCCATGGACTAATTTGTCATTTAGGCTTTAATTGTCTTCATTCTAGACCTGTTGGATCCAACGAATAATAATAATGTTATTATAATATTAATATAAATATAATAATAATATTATTATTATATTATATATTGATTATTATTATTATTATTAATATAAAATATTATTATATATTATAATATATAATATAATTAGTATTAAATATTATCATTATTATATTAATATAAAAATAATTAATAATATTAGGTTAAATATTTTTAATAAAATATTAGTTTTATATTCAATACTATAATAATATTAATATTAGGTTTAATAATGTTGTCAATCACATTTATTAATGTTGTTGACTATGTTGACTATGTTCCATTATGGTTGACAATCAACACTCTTCAACTTTAGTCAAACATAATCACCTTTTAATATTATTGATTAATATTAATAATCATATCTAGCCAACAATATTAGTCAAACAAAGATAAACATTGTGAGACGAAGTCAACCATTACTCAAACATATTCAACCATAATGGTCAATAAAGGTCTCTATGGTCAGCCATTATCAATCATGGCCAACTATGAGCAACCATGGCTAACCAATGTCAACGATGGTAAACCATGATCAAGAATGATCAACAATGGTCAACCCAGGTCAACCATGGTCAACCAAGTCTATCCAAGATCAATAGGGTTATAATGGTCAACCAAGGTCAACCATGGTCAACCATGATCAACCATGGTCAACTAAGTTTAACCATGATCAAAATGGTTAGAATGGTCGAACATGGTCGACCATTGTCAACAAAGGTCAACCATCATTAGCCATGGTCATTTATGATCAATCATGGTCAACCATGATTACCCATGATCAACCACAATCAATTGTGATGAACCAAATTTCATGAAATGACCTTTCACATCTTTTTTATCCCATATTTTATTTTTAATCCTTGTTTATATTTCCCTTCTTTACCCCTCATGCTCGTACATATTTCCTCACTCTAATTCCACTTCATCATTGTACAAACCCATTTTATATAATCCACAAGTGTTCATTTGTCAAGTACTATGTCCTATTTAACTCATACTCAAGTGCAACACTTGTAATATCTCCCATTCTTTGTAATGATTTCCTGATTTTGTCTTGACTACTATTCAAACACTCATTAATCCACCCTTAGATTGATATAATTAGATAATCACAACATGCATATAATCAGTCTCACACCACCTCACATGTTGTTTTCCTTTTTTAATGGGAAATTATGATATACTATGCCACTAAATTTCTCTAAACCCTTGAAACTCTTGCATGAAATAACTTGATTGTTCCATTGTTACAGCGTCTCCCATTGCACATCAACTAGATTGCAAATTAAGCCATTGACAAGAAAAAACGCACCAAGTTCTTAATATTTAGAGCATTGGCATAGTCAATATTAATAGCAGCCTCGAGGAAATAGAGTGTTGAAACAACAAAGCTTCAACATACATGGTGGTCAATTGGCATGAGCCAACTGCTCAAGTTTTGGAAATCGACCTAAATACAATGCATGTTAATAGTGGTTCGATGAGTTTGAATGGCAAGGATTCTTGGCATGATCTCAAGGACGTGATGACCTAGTTACCCCATGATTTGTACAAAAATTTGATGGTCGAATCACTCAAATTAGGAATTTCTTCATGCAAGTGACAAAGGAAACCATGGCCTAAGCCACTAATCTTCCTAGGACTCGAGAGAAGTGGTTCGAAAATAGACCACTCGATAAGGATGTCTGTAGATTTTTCTTCAAAATTCTTGAGAACAAGGATGCAGACTATATCAGATGTATATCTAGAACATGGCTTAAGGATGAATGGTCCAAGTTGGTGCTAATTTTACAAAAGTTTTTAATGTGAAAAGAGGTATGGTCTTACTCTTCAATACCACATTCGTATCTCATTGCATTTTCAGTCAATTCAGAAGTTGAATTTCCCCTACTACCTCTGGAAAAGTCTTGGTAAAATGGAAGACTAGGTGAGACAAAATGAGAAAATCCCTTCTACTAGTTTGCACCATTACAGACTTGTTAAAATGCTAAATTTGGAGGAGCTCAAAGATAGAAATGAAACATGGAAAAGTTTCATGGTTCATAATAGCCTTGTGTTTCATTCACAAGAGAATGGTAGAGAGCCACATTTTAGAGTAGGGGCTTGATAATGTAAGTTGTGAGGAAATCTCAAATCAAGTGGGAGCAGGCATAGTTATAATAGTTTGAGAGTGACTCTTAATCGCAGATTTATAGTTATAAAAGTTATAAAAGCAATTTATAGTTAAATGTAAGTTGACTTTGATTAATATGAAATCTGATTTTTGATCTATCGCTTTGTGGTGACTCTTCAATATCTGAGACTATAGCATAACTAGGCTTTGTTATGGGAAAATCCCCTCACAAAAGAATTTATACTGTAAAGTACTTTCCCTTCCTATTTGTGATTGTATTATTTTAGTTTTACTATTGCTTATATGTGTTACAATATATAATGTGCATCTCGATAACAACATTATGTTTATTGACATTTCTATTGTGCATGGATCATATGTAGAGTAATTGTATGAGGAGAATAGTTTTATACATGCACAACCTTATTCCTTAATCATATTATTTGTTACATTATGTTGAACTAGCATTGTTTATAGTGTTATTTTGAATATAGTCTTAATGGTATTTCGAAATAAATATTATTATCCATAGAATTGTTCTCATCCATATAAAAATAGTATGATATCTGAAGAGTGTTTTACTATCGCATAGATTTTCTTCATATTAATAATAAACGATGTCATGGTTAACAACCTTGCTCATCAAATTATGATTAATTGAAATGTTTCCTACCTTAGAATTAATACAAAGTTAGGGCTTCAATGAAAAGTAATCTCCCATACTTTGCACCATACTCTGTATCAAGAATTTTAGATTTGAGTTCTTCATGAGCCAGAGACACTTTTTAGTTGATTGTGAATTGTGATACAAACTTGTCCTTTGATTTAAGCACTACTAACATATATTTCGTGTGAACAAGTTTTAAACCTCTGAATTGGCTTCCTTTTAACAATCCATTTTTCCCTTTTTCACCCACTTTATTACACATTTTCACTTCATTCCATATCATTTATGAATTAAAAGTCATCGAGGTCATTCAAGTTATAATGAAAAGGTAATCATCCATCAAAAAATCAAGTTCTATGTTTTGTCTATGAAATTGGTTTAAACTATAGCTACCTAAATGTGTAATTTTTGTAGCTAGCTTGAATTTCCACATCCAAATCCAAAGTTCTATAGGTACACACGTGTTAAACAATAGCCAAATCATGTGAGAATTTGTCAAATGTCATCAATATGGATTTCCACATATTGGTGATAGATGGAAGCTCACAGGATAAGCACATCTCATTGGTCAATCTTTTAGTTAATGTGGCTATGGATTACTCGCTTTGCATAGAGTATCAACAGACCTACTCTACAATCAAGAAAGCATGGAACATAACAAGAAGCAAGATGTGAAGGTCATGATTTAAGATAACGATGTGTTAATAAATGTCTTCTCATGGTTCTCTCCTTCAGTAGTGAATCATGAGAAGCGAAATTCCTATTTTGATTTAGAAACCTAGATGTCAATTTTAGTTCTTGTTTCTATGAAATAATTCCTTAAGTTGTTAATCTTGAACACATTATAAAAACTATTTGTTTTGAAAGCGAAGGATATTCAATTAAGTTTAGGATTATTGTTATTACCATTTCCTATTGTTTTGATTTTACACTTCAAGTAATATGAGATATGTTCATAGCATATCCATGATTATGTTGGAAATTCAAGTCTTGTGATATGAGTTTTTAACAACTCGTATTCATTAAGAGGGCCCTTCTAGGACGTGTGAGGGATAGTATAGATTTCATTTGCTTCTTTGATTTAATTTCCTTATGATTTATAACTAGATTAAAGTGTGTTTAACTTAGTTGTTCAGTTCATTTACATGCTCTGTCTCATTTCAATGCTCTATTTTTAGTTATAAATCCACTCATTCGCCTTTGTTTCTTTACATGTCAAGCTCTCGATAAAAATACCAAAAACACCAAGAATATTTACTTTTATTTTATTTTAGCTTAGTATCGGTCAGTTCTAGTTTTGTATAGGCAAACTAGTAATCTCTCAAGGCTTCTCACACTTCAATTTCTCTTTGGTTTCTTCTTTCTAGAATAATTTCAATTCCAAATTCTTAGATTAGTTTTAATTTCATAGTTTGATAGCTTAGATTTCCTTTCAAGTCTCATAGGTTAAATTTACTTCTAGATTTATAGATCAAACTTTGAAGAGATTTATAGAATATATTTGCTTAAGATATTTTCATTTCAAGTCAAATAGCTTAGGTTTATTTTCCAAGCACAATAGAGCAAGTTTGTATTTCAAGAATTCAATACTAAGATTTCATTTTCTTGTTTAATCGAATAGGATTTTTAAGCTTTCACATTAGTATATAATTCATTTAAATTTCAAGTCTTGAATTTTGCAAGTTGTTAAATTTTGGTCTCCTAGAAAGAATATACATATGTGTGCTTACTAGGATCTAATCATTAGATTTAAATTTAGTCTTGCAGCTAAAATAATCTTATTTTCAATTAAGAGTTGATAGCCTAGCATATATAATGCAACTATAAATTGCAAGTTCCCGAACCCTGGATTGATAATTTAATGTAAGTAATTTAACTAAAAATTAAATTACCCAACATTTTTGGCATCCTTGTTGGGGAGTATACATAGGTGTCTACCTTTAATCTATAGTTCCTTTTCATGTAAGGGCAGTAATAAGTTGAACCTGCGCATCAATATTGTGGGTTTCTACCTAAACTATAGTTGTCACAATCGCATTTCATAATAGTTGCACTCATTCTTTAGATGCATAATTAATTCATATTAAAATCATTTTGGATGCATGTACATATAAGTAGATTCTTGGGGTAGATTTGTAAGTAGAGGATGTAGTTCAATAGCAACATCGCCAACCACCCCATCTAAACCACTTAGGGCCACACCATCTTTTGATACATGCAATCCATCATTTGTAGGTAGCATAAGTGTGTAGAAAGGTATTTTCCATGAAATACCATGTTTTGATTTTCAAGTAACATCAACTATGACAACCACTTAAACTATTGTTTACAAAGAATCCTATTGCCCATGGCTTGAATGGGAGGATTTCTCAAGCCTCATGAATGAAACATGTGATCTCCAATCTAGCTTTTCCATTGTGAAATATGATGATGAGTAGGTGAGGGAGAAAGAATACATTTTCCATGCAAGTAAGAATCTGAACTCATAGAATAATCCAAATTTGTATCTATAATACTTGGATATCAACAATTTACCAACAAGGTTTCCGCTATTTCATCAGGTATTAGGTTTTTGTAGATAAAGTAACACAGTGACCATTACAACCCAAGTTGTTACCATGGCCAAATATCATAAACATGCACAAGTCTATTTAGCATATCATAAGCATAGTTTGCAAGTTATAATTAACTTGTATTTGAATTTTATACCAAATAAGAAAAAACAATTGAAATTTTTTCAATTAAAAAATTTTTTGAAATTTTTTGATAAAGTATTTAATTGAAAATTGTCAATATAACCATGTCCTTTCAAAATTATATATATTTGGAATTATACACTCTAGAAAAATTATACTGGATATTGGCTTCCCTATACTTTCGAGAATGCTACATATATATTTTTGAATTTATAAGAAAAACCATGGTGATAGACACATTATAGGATCATGTATCATCAAAGGAGGACCACATCTTTCTATTTAAGAGAACTATTGGTGGACCAAGCCCTTTATAAACTATATCTGTGTCTCAATTTCCATTGTGGTTATAAAAAATAATTATAGAATCAAACCATTTTTCTCTTCATCAGCATGCAACCATCACCACCAATTTTAAGTTAAAAATAATCTAGTCCATACCAACTACAATATCATTGGAGCCACATAAATGCTACATATACCAACCCTCAACTCATATTAGCAACAACCATCACCACCTATTTTAGGTTAAAAATAAGCTAGTCCATACCAACTACAATATCATACATATACCAACCCTCAACTCATAATAGCATAAGAGAAAGTAACATCATAAGGAAAAAATGTAGTTAATTGTGAGGCTAAACCACTTAAGGCATCACACCAGTCCTTTAATCACATGATTTTGGCTCTTCTACCCTACCACACGAATCAATTTTAACCAAAACAAATAAATCAATAAAGTTTCAAACTTTTGTTCTCAATGTAGCCAATGCCAGTAACTATGTATATAATATCTAAGGATATTTTAGATTTAAATAAACTCTTATACCATATGTATATAACCTCTATCTGACTGATATCATACATCATTGTTTTTATTGTTTTCCCACCCCAACATTGACGAAAGGGTCACTATGCTTTTGTAAACCAGTCACTTGTTAGGATATTTATCTTACATCACTATTTTTTATATTTTTCCCACCCTAGCATTAACTAAACGCTTTAAGGATATGTAGCATTCCCATGTTACTATAACTCAATCGAATTTCAAAGTTCACTTCATTTGTTCAAGCTAGTCCCTTGTCTTCATAACACTAGAGATCAACCTCAGTACCAAAATTGATTATTTACTTGCATTCATGACAACACCTTTAAGACAGAATTGATATGGATCAGCTCTTATACACTTCGCAGCAATAGTACCCTTTATAGTGAAGGGAGTACTAGTTCTTTGTAACAGCCCCTACTTAAAAGTTCATGTAATAAAAGTTAATAAAGGAAAAATAAGACCATGGTTAAGGGACATGTATTCCAAGTTGAATATTGGGCAAAGATATCCTAGTGGGCATCACTGGATGTGTTTATAGCTAAGGGAAATTGGCAAAGGAAATGGCCAAGGCATTAAAAAGGAAAAGTGGTAGTTTTGGCACATTTATTTATGAAAATAAGGGAAAATAGGAGAAAAGGAAGGTGAAAGGTCACAGGTTGCATGTGAGAAGGAAATTGAAGGAAAATAATGGAAAATGAAGAAAATAGAGGCCTCATTGACAAAAAGGCTTCTGAGGGTAAATTTGTAACCTTTTGTTAGATCAATTTTGGTGCTCTGTCATTATTCTCTCTCTCTCTCACTCACTCTTGGACACTTGAACTTTCTTGGAGCATTCTAGCTTTGGAGCAAGGAAGGAAAAAGCAAGAAAAGGAAGGACAAGGAAAGGAAATGAAAGCAAATATCAAGCAAGGAGGCACAGGATCAAGTAACTTCAGTAGGAATACTTGCAAGTAACATATTCCATATGTGATTTCCTAGTTGGTTTTGACGTACATGGCTTTGCCTATTGGTATATGATTCTCTTGTTGTCGGTGGCATGGTTTTGCTGAGTTATGACAGTGGTTTTCATCCTTGCCTTGCCTTTTTCTAGATATTCCTGGTGTGATGGGATTATTTTCTCAGTTTTGAGCTTTGGAATTTCTGGATGGTTTTGGAATCTGGGGTGGAGGTGGTCTCAAGGAAATTCCTAAAGGCCTAAGATTCCCTTAATCGGTTTTAGCATGATACATGATAAATCCTGAGGGCATAATCTCAGTTTAGGGCCTGGTGATATGGTGTGGATTGTGGTAAAGCTTGAGAGACTGGTGTTTGGGTTTAGGACCTAGTGATCTAGTGTGGATTGTGGTAAATCCTGAGAGACAAGGAAATGGAAAATTCTTCAAGGATAGTGATCTATTCCAAAGGAATTCCTAGCTCGTTTTTATTTTGTGATCTTGGTGCCAGTGTTGGTGAGATCACAGTTTAGTGAGGATGTATCGGTTATTGAAATTGTCCTATTTTTACCCCAAATTACCTTACCCTAGCCACTATTTTACAACTTGGATAAAGCCTCTCTACATGCATTTTGGTTTCTCTTAATGACTTTTTGGGAAAATGGATATGTATGCTTATCTTAATTAAAAGGTTAAATAGTTTTATATTTTTTCCATGTAACTTATCGTTTACAGCCTTATGGCTTGGAATTGAATGACCATTAATTTGAAGTCAAAGTGATTGTGGTACAAGACATTGATATTCCTGCACTTACCTCGGTTTCTATTCTAGATATGGACAGTTGATTGATTTGAGAGGATTAACCTGGAGTCCAATGTATTTGTTAGAGGAAATGGTGCGCACCTACCTCAAAAGACTTGTTCTCATTTTCTTGTAGAGGGTTTGGAGCGTTCGAGGGTTTCTAAAGATGGGATCAGTTACCAACAGCTACGTATTTTTTTTATTTGTCTGACACGGCCAAGGGATGATTTAATCTGTATAAATTAAATTTCAATCAGAATGTAGGGTAATGATATTGTGGGAAACTTTTGGCTTTTGTATTTTGGGAACTTGTATCGCCACAATCCCTCTAGGAGCTAGATCTGTCACTATATATCATGTACTGAACATAGACTTTTATCATTTTAATAAAGGAAGGAAAATGTCAGGTTCATGTATCTATTTTGTCTATTTCTTGTGATGTTAATCCCTCTCTCATAGATTAATCATTTTTCTTAAAAATGAAAATGAGTTGGTTGGCTAGGGCCCATCCAACCCAGCACATTCTCCAATTGTTATTATATTGTAGATTAAGTACAAGAAGTGATTGGTGTGAAGGTTGGTTATGAATAATGTGTGTGAGTGAGCCCTTGTGTATTATTTTCTTTTGCAATAGTGTTCTCAGATATGAGGTTTTGTGTATCGAAGTGTGTTTCTTTATTTTACATTGAAAGCATTTCTTTATGTTCATTTTTAAAGCACAACAAGCATTGTTGTCTAGGAAGTTTTTCTTTAAATCTCCTTTTAGCTAAGGATAAAGGGTTTGCAAGATATGATTTGTTTTGACCTTACTTAACGATTACCATAGATCTTATTTAGAATTTCCTGACTTGTAGTAAGTAGGGAAGGACCCCTCATTCTGATAAATGCATATTGTGACTGTGTAAGGGAACTAATTTCTTTGTGGAAATTACTAGATCTATATCGTATTCCTGGCTTAGTTAATCACTTGTTTTTTAAAGTCTTTAATTACAGGAATTGAATATCATTATCATTTAGATCGAAGATTACAAGTTGAATAGTTTTGTCTCAATCAATTTCCTTTATAAATATAAGGGTTTACTCGAGACACAATGTTAAATATTTTAGTGGGGAATATAAGTAAAACACATTTGTAAGGTGATTTATTTATTCAAGCATAGGAGTTTGACATTCACACTAAGTTTTGATCAAATTTCCATTTGATTTTGCAATTTTTATTTTGAAGAAGCATGTGATGTTTTGGGAATTTCTATCTTGATTTGAATCACAATTTCCTTTTCACACCTTTTGATTTTGGGCTTGATATCATAGTATTTTTGTTGGTTAAGGAACAAAGGCATTCTAGTGCAAGAACAGAATCGTTCTAGTACAGGAACATAATCATTCCAGTAAAGGAACAAATTTGTTCCAGTGCAGTAACAGTATCATTCTAGTGCATGAACAAATTTATCATAATACAAAAACAAACTTGCTATGTTTTCCTAGTATAGGAATCGAAGTACATGAATAGATTATTTTGAGACTCTTTCGAGTTTTACAATTGATTTGTTTTGACTTGATTGAATGGCATGAATTCTGAGTTCATTGATTTTTGAAGAATTTTTTCCACCAAAGTCTTTGGATGTTATTTTCTTAGTGGGAGTCAAGTTTCCAATGTGGTGTGGTGTCATTATGTTTACAAGTGCAAGAAAATATTAGAAGGCTTTTTCTTTTAGAATATGAATGGCTTAAATTGCAAGGATAGAAGTAGCGCTTGTAGAAGAAAATCCAGAATCGTTGGCATTACATGTGTTATGCCTCGAAGCTTACATAGCCCTCTTTTGACAATTAAGTTTTGAGGAATTGAAATGAAATTCTGACACCCACCGTTTTGGTGTCGTTGTTGGGGAGGCATTGAAAAAGAATTATGGCAAAACTTTGTTTTTCTTTTTTCTACAATAGAGGTAAGTAGGCTTTATTTTTTCAATTGCACTGTGCTTCTATTGCTTGAAGGAATTTTGTTGGAATTGATTTGTGCGTTGTAGACATATTTTTTACTAGCTACAACATTTGATTTGATTTGTTCCAGTAAGATTTTTTTTCATGTTTAGTTAATTATTTCTAGTTTGATTTCTTTTAAAATGTATGATCGAGAGAAGAAAGAGTCTGAAGCCCAAGAAGGGCAGAGGAAATATTGATAAATAGGATAATTTATCTCACGTTGGGCCTTTTGTTGCAGGCAGGAATTCCAAGAAGACACAAACCAATCACGCATGAACCATTCATTTGTACTCTGGGGACGGTAATTCAGGAATCTCACACTTGCCACAAGAGAAGAAGGAGACTATTTGGACTAAAAAGACAAACCTGAACCATAGTTAACCTTCACAATATGCAAGAATAGGTTTGTTTAAAGGAAACGAAATGGCAGATAATGAAGATCTGCATGCTGAAGGGATGGGTGAGAACCAACCTACAGAGGAGCAATCTACTTATTGGTTTATGATTGTGGATCCACATGTAGTGGTTCAAATGAAGAACATCCCACCATCTTTTCTTCCACATTTTCATGGTAAAGTGCATGAAGACCCTTATTCCTTTCATTTTTAATTTGATATACTATGTAGGAGCTATGATTACCCTTCGGATGTCGAGAAGCTAAAAACTTTCCCTACAACTCTCAAGGATTCACCTTTATGCTAGTTCATGGGGCTGGGGGAAAATAATTTAGCCTCTTGGGAACAAATGAAGAGGGTGTTTTTAAATATATATCAGGAATATTCCAAGACAAGAGAAATGTAGGATGAGATTTTCACTATTGCACAAGGTGAAGATAAGACCTTAGAATATTATTTGGAGAGATTCTTATATATCCTTCAAAGTTCAAAGCATAGATTTGATCTAAGTACTATTATAACGTTGTTACTGCGAGGTCTTACAGATGATTCTAAAAATAATTTTAATTTGTTAGGACAAGGAGATATTGCTCAAAACACTTTTGATCAAATTTGTGACTTGTGTAAGAAGTTCTCATGAAACCAATCTAGAACTGGTAAGGGACTTAGGAGCAGTTCTAGAAATAGTAGTTTTGGATATACTGATGTTATTATCATAGGTTTGGAAGATAAAATGGATAATATGAAGACTAGAATTATGAATATTGTTAAAAAACAGATAGACTCTTTAAAATTTCAGTAGAAATTAGTAGAAGAGAAAGAAAAATTATCCATTTATTGTCCAAAATGTAGAAAAAAACATATTTTACGTGAATGTCCTGCAGATGTTAAAAGTGATCATAGTTCTCTAATATGTGTAGGGAAATATCCTATCATAAAATTCCCATTCATACCAGGATTAAAAGAATCATTTGAAGGAGATCATTCGATACCTGATCCATTGCATGCTATAGGAGCACAGTAATCATGGCCACAGGTTAGTACAAGTATGATTTTTGGACTTGCACCGTATTTTTCTAGTTATAATGCACCACATTATTTCTATCAAAACATAAACTAACCTTATTCATGCCAGCATGGGTATCATTCTTAGTATGGGCATTCTCCTCCTCCTTGGAAACAGAGATGGAGGGGACCACCTCATTCTCATTATTCCTATCCCATTCCTACACAGTTATATACCATGCCATATGCAATGTATCCTATGGCACAACCCACATTACCAGCAGCATTGCTCATAAGACCCAATCTATACCACCATTGCCATTACCATAACCTTTTTTACCACCTCAATTTCCTACACAGCCAATTCTTAACCCCAATAATAAATCGGTGCAAATAATTCATTTAATTGGACCATTGCCTTTACCTATTTATCAAACCCTATGGCACAACCCACATTACTAGTAGCATTTCCTCATCAAACTCATTCTATACCACCTTTTCCATTACCAACACCTTTTCGACCACCTCAATTGCCTACACAACCAATGCCTAACCCCAATAATAAAGTGGTGCAAATAATTCATTCTATCAGACCACTCCCTTTACCTATTTATCAGACCATTCTAGTTGGGGTCGATGACCTCTAGTTGAGATCAGAAAGGTTAATAAACTTAGAAAAACCAAAACAAAAACAACCTACGGTGATCATTAAGGAGGAAACTCCTAACCTTTCAAACAATGATGCCATTGTTTAGATTGTTCCCACACATTTAGACCCTTTTCCTTCTTCTTCAAACTAACCTCCCTTCTCAGAGAAACTAGTTATGGAGAAGGTGACCCTGCTCCTAAGTATAACCTAGCTTCTGAGTTGAGGAATAATTGTATAAAGGTCCCTCTACTGCAGGCTATGAAATAGATTCTTATATGTACTAATATTGTTAAGGAACTTTGTCTTAAAAATCCAGGGAGGAAGAAAGTTGAACCTCACACTATCTAGTTTGTTGGAAGAGTAGCTGAGTTAATGACAGGATGTGCTCAAATGGAGAAATATACTAATCTTGGAAACCCAATGGTCATTGTTCAGATAGGTGATATCCTTGTTCCTAATGTGTTAATAGATCTTCGAGCGTTTATCAATGTTATGACTAGGCAAATCATGGAACAACTTTGGTTGACTCACATTCGTCCTACCCCCACTATGCTTGAACTTGTTGATAGATATAAAATCAAGTCGAAGGGTGTGTTAGATGATGTAGTTGTCTCAATCGATTCATGGGAGTACCCCACAGATTTCATTGTGTTACAATTAAAAAACCCTATTGGGGGGCACCTTTTGATCTTGGGACAACCATGGCTTACCACAGCAGATGCCTATATAGGATGTCACTTAGGAAACATGTATGTTTCCCATGGGGATGCTAGGAAAAACATCACCTTGTACCCACCTGCCAAATCTATCTAGGAGCTTCAAGATACCATGTGGTTGAATTATGATAGTAGTGATGAGGAGACTCAGTCCCTTTCCTTGATTCATCAATATAAGGAGTCGATTGAGGAGGGTGTGATCTGAAATTTTCTGGACAACTTAGACACTGTGCAAAATTTTAAATCACGTCACTAGATATTTAGTCCAAGTTTCCATGAAAACTATGATCCCCAATCCTGACCTTCATCATTATAAATTCTAGTAGCCATCACAGGTATTCTTGAGCCTTACACTACTCTTATTGAGATTAGTCCAGGAAAATATTTACACATTAGTTTCGACCTATACCCATCCTAGCAAGAGAAGCGTGTGAGCTTGTTGTGAGATACTCTTGATGCCTTTGCATGGAGCTATGAAGACATGAAGGATATTCCCCTGAAACATGTACTCAACATATCTATATTTAGGAGGGTGCCCAACCTGTCTGACAACCCCAAAGGCGAGTGAATCCTGCACTAAGAGAAATTGTCAAAAAGAATTATAAAAACTCTTAGATGTTGGTTTTATTTATCCTATATCTGATAGTCTGTGGGTATCTCCATTAGTAATAGTACTGAAAAAGGATGGGAGATGGTGTATTTGTATTGACTATAGAGAATTTAAAAAAGCCACTCTAAAGGATTACTTTTCCCTTCCCTTCATTGATTAGGTGTTAGATACCCTTGCAGGTAAAAATTAATTTTCATTTGTAGATGGCTTCAATGGTTATAACCAAACACAAATCTCATCGAAGGATCATGACAAGAATACCTTTACTTTTCCATGGGGGACATTCGCTTATCGGGTGCTTCCTTTTGGACTTTGTAATGCTCCTGCTACCTTTCACAGGTTAGTCTTTTCTATATTTTCTAACCTTGAGAACGTAGAAGTTTACATGGATGATTTTTCAGTATTTGGTAATTCCTTTAAGGATTCCCTTCGAAATTTAAAGAAAGTGCTCAACAGGTGTCAAGAGCCTTCCTCGCTTTGAGTGATACGAAATGTAAAGTTATGTGCAAAGCAAGTGTGGTCCTTGGCCATTTTATTTCTGATAAGGGTATCCAGGTAGATCCAACTAAAATAGAAATTATTACACGCTTTCTTGCACCCAAAACACAAAGGGAAGTGAGAGGATTCCTTGTACATATGAGTTATTACCGAAGATTCATTGATATTTTTTCTAGGATAATTGCCCCTGTTTTTTTATTATTAGCCAATGATAGTGATTTCTCTTGGACTAAAGCTTGCCAATGAGCTTTTGAGAATTTGAATAAAAACTTAGTACAAGAACCAATCTTGAGGGGACCTAATTGGTCCCTTCCATTTCATATTTCCTTAGATTCCTTAGAGACTGCCATTACTGCAACCATAGGACAGGAAGGAAACCAAGAACTTGTCATCCGCTGAAATTAACTATACAGTAACTCTGAAAGAGTTTATAGCTGTAGTTTTTTCCATTAATAAATTCCGACACTATATTATAGGTTATGAATTATTTATGCATACACATCATTCTTCCATAAAAAATGTGATGAATAAACCTATAACTGGTGGTAGGATAATTAGGTGGTAGCTTTTACTACAAGAATTCAATGTTACTACAATTGATAGACCATGAAAATCAAATGTAGTAGATGATTACCTTTCCAAATTAGATAATATTAGCCAAGTAGTTCATGTAAATGACTCATTTCCTGTTGAATACCTTTTTGGTGTCTCAACAAACTCTCCATGGTTTGCTAACATAGCTAATTATCTTTTCACATGAAAAACACCACCACACCTATCCACTCGAGAGAGGTAGAAGATCATTCAAAAACGTTATTCATTTCATGGATCCAAGCAAACCTCTTCTACACTAGACCTAACCTCATTATCCATAGATGTGTAAGAGAAGAGGAAGTGTTTGATATCTTGAGAGTTGCCCATGATGAGCCTTTTGGGGTCCATTTTTCTAACGAAAGAACAACATATAAAATTATTTGTGCTAGCTACTTTTGGCCTTCCTTGTTTAGGGATGTAAAATAGCATGTTAAGTGTTGTGATAGTTGTCAGTGAATGGGCCAACTTGGTCAAGCCAGAGAGATTCCTTTGTGTCCTCAAGTCAAGTTAGATCCCTTTGAAAAATGGCCCATTGACTTTGTGGGACCCAAGCCCCAACATCCTTAAACAAAAGACATACTTTTTTTGCATAGATTTTGTAACAAAATGGGTAGAAGCTAGAGCTCTTCCTTTCGCTACTAAAAAAGTTGTTGTTCATTTTCTATATAATGAAATTTTTACTCTATTTGGTGTTCTAAGAGAAATTGTTACTGATAATGGACCTCAGTTTTTTTCTAATCTAGTAAAAGGAATTATAGATCAATATAGGATTCGACACAGGAAATTGACATTGTACCACCCGCAGGAAAACGACCAAGTATAATCTACAAACAAGGTAATCGAGTCCATTCTTACTAAAATAGTGAATCTTCATAAAAAAGATTGGGAAAATATATTACGAAGAGAATTATGGGCTTACATAACTACCTGGTCCATACACCTTATGAGCTCATGTATGAGAATAAGGTCTTGTTGCCAATCGAGTTCCATATTAAAATCTTTAGAACTGCAGTCCAGTTGGGTTTAGATGTCTCGGAAGCACATCAGTAGTGTCTTTTGTAGATGAATGAACTTGATGAAATAAGAAGAGATGATGTTCAACAAACTATCTTAATGCAGCAGCAATGTAGTAGATGGCATGATAGGTTAATAAAAAATAAGCAGATTCATCCTGGTAACTAGGTACTCTTTATGATTCGAAGTTTAAAATTTTGAAGGGAAAACTTTGTACAAGATGGTTGGGGCCATATGAGTTAGTTAAACTTTTTGAGAATGGAGCGGTAGAAATTAATACCATTGATGAATGGGAAGTTGTTTTCTTGGTGAATGGGCATAAACTCAAAATATATATTTATCCCACCACTAAGGAGGATTTCATACAATAGGTACCACGATAATTGAATTTGAAGATGGTGGGTGGAGATACCATCCTACTGAGAGTCCTTTTGATTTAATATTTT
>APFE031139356.1:0-11508 GCA_000404065.3 Pinus taeda | reverse complement strand
GTGAATAGTAATGATTATAATGAAGGGGATAAGACTTCATGGCTAAGTGCCATGGTCAAAGGGACTAGTGGATGGAGGTGTCCACATCCTAAGTGTATACATGTGAGGAGGGAGCATTCATGGATGTATGAGTTACTAGCTTAGATTTTATTTTTCCACCCCCTTGTGCATATTTTACTTAGTCTTGATCTTTCTTTGTATTACTGCTTATAACTCAAGGGTTAGAGCTTGATTTGAATGATGTAGTAGTTATATTTTTTTGCTGGGCAAAGGCTAAACTATTTATATTAAAAAAACAAAAAAAGTATTTACAAGAGGTATGAACCTCTGAGAGCGTGTGTTCAGCTCTCTGTCAAAACTTTCCTTATCAACCTGGATCCTCTGCTTATACAAGCACGAGGTTACAAAATCATCAACAGAAGGAGTGTTTACTGCGACAGAGTTCGACATAGAAACTAGACAAAGAGACCAGACATAGAAACAGGACCCATTACAGCGACATAGACCGCAAGACCCATTACAAAAAAACAGGGGTGTCATGCATAATTGCATCCATTGTTGGCCGTCTCCCCATGAAACTGAACCAAAAGGAAAAGTGTCATGTGTCTGTGACCATAGACTTACCCCTGACGCAACCGTCGTTACTTGTTCTGCTTCTGCCGCTCCTCAGCTTCTCGTTCCTGTGCACGTTTCTTTCTATCCTCTGCTGCACGAACCGGGTCCCTCTCCCAAGTCACCTTCATCCCCTCTGGAACGTCTTCCAGACGATCAATACCAGGCGGCAGTTTAAGATACAGAGTGTAGTCGAAAGAGTCCTCTGTCTCTTCCTCCCTGATTTTGCTCTGAGGGGAGGAAGGCCTGCTGCTCTGAGTCTCCATTAGAGCTTCCAGTGGATTCTCAGACGTCGCCATGGGCTCTTTTCCTTTGAGGCTTCCAATTTCCTTTAGAGCTTCAGCCTGCTCCGCTGAAAAACCATGGGTGCTCTCCTCATCTGCCCTGCTCTGTAACTCAGGGCTGTAAGAACTGTCCGAATTATCCGAGGAGGGAGGCGCCTTTTCCTCTGTATCATCCTTCCAGTTACCTTCCTCCTCATTCTCCTCAGAAAAAATGACCGTAATCATGGCTTTAACCACTGGCTTGTTCCTCCTTCGGCGGTAATGAAGGGTCGCAGTCTGTACTGAATTACTAATGTCTGAACCAGAGTATTCCGACTCAGAGGAGGGAGGCTCAGCAAAAGCCAGTGGAGAGATGTGCCTTGGGCTTGCTTGGCCCCTACCTCTATTGCCACCTCGCTGCCCATAGTTACGCCCCCTGCGAGGCCCAAGATGCCCAGTGCGAGGCGCCATGATGAGCCCAAGATACCCAACAGCTTTCTGAGTACGAGGCCGAGTTTCCTTATGCCTCCGTCTGCCAACAAGAGTTCCTTTGCAGAGGTTTCCCCGGTGGCTTAACAACCCAATGTCCAGCTTCAAATTCACCTGGGAATAATGGGGACAAAACACAAGAATTATACAGTGGATGGACTCGAGGGTGTGCTTGCTTCCCTCAGAGCCTCCCTCCTACACTCGGACGTCAACAGTTAACCTTATCAGACCAGAGCCGAACTGCAAACAGGGAATGAGGAATGTTTGCGCCATCCTGAGATATCTGTTGTCGAGATCTTGGGAGTTCAACAGCATTAAAGAGCCATTAAGGCGAGTTAAATCATTTGGGATAGAAGCTAGCCCAGAACACATGGCTTCCACCTGTCTGTAGCGTGGCTTCGTGTACGCAGCGCGTGGAGGACGCATGTTTCTTAATTGCTTGTAATAACACCCGCATCCGGGTGATCTTGAGCCTTCCTCTTAGAGTCGTTCCTTAGTATCTCCTGATAGGTGGACCATTCTGTCTCCGAGACGTTACCCTGAAGTAAACCTTCGAAATGGTCCCTCCCTCTGTCCACTCCTAAATTTTCCATGAAGTCAGCAAGTTTATTCCCTTCACGCCTGATGTGGTTAAAGGTTATTGCTTTGTTGTCCCTTAGCCAAGATTGAAGAAGCTCCAGCCTAGTAACCATTCTCCAGCTCCTGCTGACCTTCTGAGCCTCTGTTCCTTGTTGTATCTTAGTAGCCATGTTGATTATGATTTGTGAATCCCCTTCCACAATTAGAGAAGTGAGTCCTTCCCGCTGAGCAATGTTAAGTCCTCTCCAGAGTCCTTCTAGTTCAGCCACATTGTTTGTGTTCCATCTAATGGAGCCAAAGAAAACTTTGAGCACTTGACCTTGATGATTTCTGACTACTCCTCCATATCCTGTGGGTCCAGGATTTCCTTTAGAAGCCCATCAAAATTTAGCATGTACGTATTGATGGGCGGAGGGGACCAGATTGAAGGGGTATCCTGCTGTCTACTAGAGTTGCTTGAAAGAGAGTTGGAAAATTGTAGATTGATTTGCCAATTATTCCATATTTCTTGCTCCTTGTCGCTGGACGGGAAATCCTCCTGGGACCAACATTTAATGGATAGTGTTTCCTGTAAATTCTTGTTTATTATCTTCCATACTTGTTGCTCATCCATTGACTAGTTTTTGAAGATTCTACGATTTCGCTCTTTCCATAGGTTCCACATTACTATTCCCGAGAGTATTTGCCAAAGCGAGTTGAGGATGTTACTTTGATAAGGTTTCTGGGGCCATTTGCGTAGAGTATTGTTTAAATCTCCTATCTCGCGGCCTTCCTTTTGGCATCAAAATGTGACTTTCTCCCATATTTTCCTGCTAAATGGACATAGTTGCATAAGATGCACAGTCGTTTCCTCCTCCATTTTACAATTGAGACATATTGAGGGTCCTTCGAATTTTCTTTTTCTGAGATTATCCCAGGTGAGAACTCTATTGTGAGATAGGAGCCAAAGGAATGTGGAGATTTTTGGCCAGATCGGGGAGCTCCATATTTTCTCCCATAACTTTTCCTTGGTCCACTGATATTTGAGAATAATAAGGTATGCTTCTTTGGTTGTATATGTAACTTTCTCTTCGTATCCCCACCTTAGTTTATCCTGATCTGTCTCTTTGAGAATCTTTCTTTTTTGGAGCTCTTCATCCAGAGACCTTTGAACCTCCTCCGGGCTATCTAGAATAATTTCTTGGACCTCTCGCCAGGTTCGGTGATCAAACTCAGGATTGTCCTTCCAGAATTGATTTACCGTTTCCTGCAGTTGAATACTATGCGCTGGAATATCTTGGACTGTGTGAGCGATACTTGGAAGTTGCTACCATGAATCAGTCCAAAAACGTGTTGTGCCTCCGTCCTTTACCTCCCAGAAACTATGTTTTTGGATAAGATCTCTGTGCAATATCGTGGAATTCCATATAGTTGAGCCTTTGCTTATTTCTGTCATTCTTATACGCTCCTCCAGAGGTAGATTGCTGGCATATTTTGCTGTCCAGAATCTGGCCCATAGTGTTCTTGGATAATTTAACCATTTCCACCATATTTTAGCTCCCATGATCACATTGCTGTGTTCAGGATCCCGAAGACCAATTCCTCCTGCTTTCTTCGGGAGACATGCTTTCTCCCATTTGACTAATGCCCATTTTCTGTTAAGACCGGTACTGCCCCAAAGGAAGTTTCGTTGCATTTTTTTGATGGCTTTTAAAACCCACTTTGGTGCTGCCAATATTGAGAATAAGTATAAGGGCATGGATTGTAAGACCGCCTTGATGAGCACAAGGCGGCTGGCCATGTTTAGAGAGCGGTGAGTCCAAAGCGAAAGTCTTGCTTCCAGCCTTTCCAGAAGAGAAGTCCAAGATGAGTGTTTCTAAGCAGAGTCTAGGAGAGGGGCTCCTAGGTATTTGGAGGGCAGAGAAGCTATGGAGAAGCCCAGGATTCGGGCTATGGCTCGCTGAGTAGTCGGATGAGTATTAAAAAAGAATATCTGGGATTTGACTCTATTAATACAAGCTCCGGAGGCTGCAGAGAAGTTGTTAAGCAGAGAGTTTAGAGAACGGGCTTCTTGGACTAAAGAGTGGCCGAAGATCATGTTGTCATCTACAAATTGCTGATGGGAAACGGTAGGAGCATCATGGAGATTAATGCCTTTGAGAGCACGGGATTGGACTGCAGTGTTGAGGCTTCTTCCCAAGCCTTCCGCCATTATGATAAACAAGAACGGAGACAGAGGATCACCTTGTCTCAGTCTCCTTGAGGGACAGAAAGTTGAGGAGGGAATCCCATTGATCAAGATAGAAAAGAAGGAAGAAGAGACAAGATTCATGATCCATCTAATCCATGCATTGGCAAAACCGAACGCACTTAATTTTTTTTGCATGTAATCCCAGCTTATACTATCAAAAGCTTTAGAAAGATCAATTTTTAGAAGCATACCTGGTTTTTTTGAATGCTTTAGAGAATGAATTATTTCATGAGAGAGAATTATTTCGTCAGTGATTTGCCTTCCTTCGACGTATCCGGACTGCTCTGGTGAGATGATGCCTGGGAGAAGTGGTTTTAGTCTTAGCGCCACTACCTTTGAGACAATCTTATAAATGATGTTGCATAGGGCGATAGGCCTGAATTTATCAGGGGAGTTGGAGTCCTCCGCTTTAGGGATTAAAACTATAAAAGTTGCATTTAGGCCTGGATACATCCAGCGCAGGCTGCGTGATTCTTCCACGACTTGCCACACTTCCCATTTAATTAATTCCCAAAAGTAATGGAAAAAATTTCACGAGAATCCATCGGGACCTGGAGCTTTGCCGGCCTTTAAATATTTTGCAGCTATTTCAACCTCCTGGAGACTAATGGGTTTGAGAAGCAGGGAGTTCTGCTCCTCTGTTATCAGCCAAGGAATGTGCCCTGTGATGTTGTCTATGGCCTCCTCTCTGTTGATGTGTGGCTCCTGACTCATTGCTTTAAAATATTGAAGGAATTCCTTTTCTATTTCTTCTTGGGTTTCTAGCTTGTCTCCCTGGGCATTGGTTATCTGTGAGATTTGGTTGTGCATTCTTCTTTGCACTGTGGTTCTGTGGAAGAACTTGGTGTTCTTCTCCCCCTCCTTCAGCCATCGGATTCGAGATTTCTGTCTCCATAGCATTTCCTCTTGTCTTTCTCGTTCCAGAAGTTTTTCTTCCATTTCTTGTTCCTTTAGCGCTAGCTCCTCTGATCGCCCTTCAAGGATTAATCTCTGCTGAATATTTTTTAGATCTTGGAGGATCTTATCCTTTTCCTTAAAAATGTTGCCAAAGGTATTTTTATTCCATTGCTTGATTTCTCCCTTGAGCAACTGTAATTTTTTTTGGAATCTTGCCATTTTGGAGTGCTTAGTTGGATTGTTGTTTTGCCATGTAGTGGTTATGAAGTCCTTGAATTCTGGGTGTGTTAGCCAGAAAGCTTCAAATCTAAAAGGTTTTTTAATATTGTTGCCTGGCCTATTCCAGAGCATCTCTATGGGCCAATGGTCCGAACCTGAAAATGGAATGATGTGGGCTGTGAATTCTCCTCCAACATGGACAACGTTATCTGAGATCAAGAACCTATCCATACGGGAGGCAATCTGCATGGGAGCTACCCGTTTGTTCATCCATGTGTAAAGGCCATTAGCTGTAGGTAGATCTATAAGCTAGTTACTCTGTATGAAATCCTTTAGAAGCGTGCCATCCTTGTTGGTTCTGCAGCGGCCGCCGAGCTTTTCCTCTGATGAAGCTATCATATTACAGTCTCCTCCTATCACCCAAAGCGGGTGCATCCTATCTATATTTAGCTGCTCTATTGATTTTAGAATTGCTGCCTTCTGCTGCGTTTCTTGTGGGAAATAAACATTCGTGAGGTGGCCATAAATGTTAGTACCCAGAAGATGAAAAACAGCTTGAATGAAGTTTTTGTTAGCATGAATGTTATTTAACTGTATCTTTCTTGCATCCCATAAGATAGCGAGTCCACCTGAAGCCCCTTGCGCGTCTACTGCTATCACTTGACCTCTAGGCCATGCTTTAGCAGCCGCTTTTTCCAGAAAATTCAACGTGCATTTAGTTTCTTGTAGAAATAGAATTGATGGTTTTTCTTCCATGATCAAATTTTTTAAGAGTTTCCCTTTCTTGGGGCTATTGAGCCCTCTTATGTTCCAAGATATTAACTTCATTGAGAGGGTTTGAAGTTGGTGTTGAAATACTTGGTCAGTTTTGCATATCTGCCAGACTCAACCAGGACTTCGCCAAGCTTGATTGTTCTTTCCAGCACTGTTTTCCTTCCTCTTTTCTTGCTGTCTTTGGAGGAAAATTTGCCATCCCACTTACTACCTGTTTGTACTCCGAGGGAGTATTTCTTTTGGGCCTTGTTTAATATTTCCACTAAGTTGTCGACTTGGGTTTCATGGATCTTGTCAAAGTTGCCTGATTTACAAGCTTGTTCCAGACCCAGCAGGTCGAATTCCCCTATATCTATAGGTTCACTGTCGTCTTCCATGAAATGTATGTCGTGCGGATTTTCTTCTGCCTCCTTCCCTTTATTCTTGCTCTGTGAAGGATTATCAATGTCCATTGCAGGGTTTCTCCAGGATTCTGAAACCGGCTGAGTTTTCTTATTTTGTTGGGTTGAGATTGGTTTCTCCTGCGTAGATGCTTTAGGAGCTGGCTGTTCCTTGCTGGGTTCCTCCTGTGTTGTCGTTTTTGCTAGCACCTCAAAGCTGTTGCTGGTAGAGGGAATGGAGTTCTCTGCAGGTGCTGACTTCGACGGTGCATTCGTTTTCCTGCCTCCACGCCTTCTGTTTGTCACTTTTGTAAAGCCCTCCTGCTGTTGTGGTTCTTGATTCATTGGGGTTTCTACTTTCTTGTTCAGGGGACAATCTCGGAAGAGATGCCCAATTACATGACATTTCCTGCAGCGAAAAGGCACCTGCTCATAGTCAATCGCTTGGATCCAATCATGATCCTCATGGAAGAGTCTTACCATATCTGGCAAAGGCTGCTTTAGATCCATATAGACACATATCCGGGCATATGAGGCATATGTCGTGTATCTCACAGTTTTGGTTTCTTCTGCCACTTTGACAAAATCTCCTATCACCGATCCAATGGATTTTAAAGAGTCCTCACCCTAATATTCCCATGGCAGCGAATATAGTCTGATCCATACTGGAGCATATCTAAGGTCTTCCTTATCAGGATTGAAGCGAGCGACCCATTCTCTGAGGTAGAGCCCAGCAGAGTTGAAGAAATATGGCCCCCCATCGAAAACTCTGTTTCTGTCTTCCAGGCAGTTGAAAATGGCTGTAAAAAATCCTTTTGGACCTAAGAGAAGGGTTATTTCACCCTTTGGCTTCCATTTGTGATTGATCCATCCTCTTAGAGCATTTTCATTGGGCCAGAAGCCCATAAATTTGCCAATAAGGGCGTGATCTTTCATATATTGAATTCTTCCATTTATTCTATCACTGGGCAGTTCAACTTCTGGCCTATGAATGGCAACCGGTTTACAAGTGGAAGAACTAACCTTTGGTTGATCATTTGAAACTGGTGGATCCGCCGTGTTCTGCTGTTCCCCTGTGGGTTGGACTTGATTCGTTGAAACTGTGCTTGGATTACCCTCTGGTCCTTGCTAGCCTTTGATGAAAGGCGGAAATGCTGCCCCATCCCCCTGCGGGGGTGCCATTAGGACCGCCTGATCCGCCTGCAACCTGGAATGCCCGCTACCCTTGTCATATCTAAGTGCGCAGTGCAGGAACCCTGCCACCGCAGGTTGCCCGGACTGTCAAAATACTAACAGTAGCAAAACGCCATCGCTCCTCCGTAAAACCTCTTATGATGTAGTAGTTATATTACCCCTTGAAGATGATTCAGTTTATCACTCATCAGGGTTGGGACATGTAAAGGTTCCTTCCTTTGATGTGATGGAGAAATATGTGCTCAGGAACTAGGTGAAGGCCATATGAGTGAGGTAGAGCTCATGCTAGGCTTTTTCCCATGTGTTAATTTTTATGTCCCTGGTCATCTTTTTCATTTTGAATTTTGCTTTATTTAATTTTCTTGTGGCCATGATTTTCTTTTTCTATTTATTTTAGCTGCATCAACTACCCAAGGCAAAGTTTCTAGGCCCTACCCAAGTATGCAGACATATGAGTGCCAAATCCAAAAGAAACAATGACAAGTTGAACCTAAATTATGGAGGTGATATATGGGCGTGTAACATAAGATGGAATGTGTTAAGTATGATATATGGGAAGGTGGAACTACACTATCTCAATAAGGGCTTCCCAAGTAGTGCCCCTTTTATGCCTAAAGGGCCTTAAGGGAGGTCCTATAAGACTAGGATCAAATATTAACCCCCAAATTAAGGTGATAGAACAAGATCACGATCAAAGTCTATCAATATTTTAGATCACCCCATAATCCATACTAAATGCTTTAAAATATTAACTATAAGCACATAATTACACAATGATCAAAATACCTTTCGAGTGGAAGGCCACCTTCATCAACGTGCTCATGATGGAAGGGTGCGAAGAAGATGGTTGATGAAATTGGTAGAGATATATGGTATATCATCAAATAATGATGGCTATCAAGGGATGTTGGTTGTCTCACTGACTGTATGGCTGTCAAATGTAGGAGATTTTTTTTCTCCTATGGGGTTACCCATTATTGGGCACTAAGTTGTTCCTAAAGAATCAACTTAAACCTCTACACATTAATTTGTCAACTAGGGATTTCATCTTTTTATTCCAAGGTTGTTTGCACAACTGGTGCAAGGATAGTGTCCAGGTTACCTGGTTTTGAGTGAGACTAATAAGAAGCAAAGAATCATAAATGAAAGGAACAACATAATCTTTTATTGAAGTAATACTTTCTTTCTATCTTAAATCATAATCACGTTGATAACAAGAATGAATTGTGAAGTTTCTATTTAGGAATCGTAGAGGAATCCAAGTTGTTTCTTAGGAAATGATGACTATGATAAAAGAATTGAAATGCATCTACTATAAAAGCATCAAATTATTTAAAGCTAACAATCCTTACTTTGATGCAAGAAACAATAACAAAACATAATGTTGTAAAGGGAATTTATCTAATTGCTATTCACTACAATTTCTAGTAAATACTAATAGTAAATCTCGTGAACAGTAATTCAATCAAAGAAACAGTAAATCATTCAAAAACTAAGAGTAAGAAAAATAATGATGCAGAAAAGACAGTAATTGTTCCAAGTTTGGGCCCACAGTCTTTAGAATCTAACCATATTGAAGTTAACTCAATACACTAGATTAAAACCAAATTGCCAAAATCTTCATTAATATGCAACTAAATTACCAGAAAGTCTGTGAAAACTTAAGACAAACTTTTTCTTCTCTCACCTTTTACAATTGACAAGAATAATTAACCTCCTTTACTAGAGTTTAATTGTGCTTTTATATGACAACATAATTCTAAATTTAAAATAGTAAAGCTATATTGAGAATTGAAAGATTCTCGAGATGCTTGATTTAAGCTATAAAATCTTCATCATCCATTTCGGAATAATAGATTATGTCCATTTTCTGGTTGTCTCGTGCATATAAGGTGTGAATCCTATGTCAGCACGATGCAAATAGTCCAAACAATTTCCTTATGGCTCAAGTTTCCTCAGTGATTCAGGGAACAACAATCAACGTCAAATATTTCTTGGCCATATATTAACCCAAATCGTGAGTTAATAACATCTTTAATATTCAAATTGATTCATTAATAAGGTAAAATATCAAAACAGTTATTTAACTCCTTTCTAGAACTCCTTAGCATCCAAATTATTATAATATAACCTCAAAAAGCTTGAAAAAATAACTATCAACTAAGGAAATGATGTGAAGAATTATACCAATTCCAAGGCCCAACATCACCCCCCCAGCTTACCTTTTTGCATGCCCTCATGCAAAGAGATGGTGGACATGCAGTAGGGTTAAAGAGTAGGTCAAATAAGGGCGCTCGCCATAGTGTATAAATATGTTCCTACTTTTATTTCTCATAATGTTATTGACTCACCTACTTCTGATAGCTCATACTCGGCCTTGTAATCATCTAGAGGATACCAAATTATAGGACATTTATATTTGCATCCAAGCCAATTGGGGCCCTTTGCTAGGACCAAGTGAGCATAATCCTGCACCCTTCTTGTTGTTGCTTGAAAGTTCCTGAAACTAAAGGGTTCCTTGTTTTTAACTTCATTAGTTGACATATTTCACCTTTGCATAGCAGTTCGTAGAGCTTCCATTTTAACTTCTTCAAAATACTCTGGTCCAGTCTGTAGAACATCGTTATGAATAGATGTTGGGGAAGTAACAACGCTAAGATGCTCCATAAGCTTCTTGTGTTTAATAAGCATACACAGAGGGATTTTCGAATCTCCCCTTACCCAAAGATCAAGGCCATTCTCTCTTTGTTCGAATATGTCACGTGCTTTGGACCATTTTATCTGATTTATGGAAAAAGAGATGAATGCCTGAAATTGCACATCACCGATAAAAGGACTGGGGTTTTCATCTCTTTGCGCTTCCAAAAAAAAGTTATGCATATATAATTCACACAAGAAATAGTTTGATCCTATTTCTAAAAAGACTTAATAAAATTAGAAACATTATTAAATTCATAAGACTATCCAAATTAAATGGCCTTAATCTTGAGCAAAAGGTATCGGTCTAATAAAAACAAAGCATAATTTTTTAGTTGGGCATCTACAAGATAGAACATCAAAATAAATGGAACAAACTTTCTTTGTCAACTGCAAGGATTTTTCGAGCTAGCCTTGTACAGTTTTTACCTTTTTATCCACTGCTCTCAATTTAGCATAAGTTTCATCCTCAGTGATTGTCAATGTCTTTTATTTTCGCAGCAATTCTTGATGCTCTTTTTGGCCACTTCTCCTTGATACTGTGTTAGGGTTTCCTGTTGTTTTTCTAGTTTCTTATTTAACACTGGAATGGTAGCATCTACAATTAAGGGGGTATAAGGTCGTACGGGCTATGTCTGAGTAGTCTTGTCAAGAAGAACTAACAATTTTGTTTGAGTAGCTGCTTCAGCATTCATCACGTTGATGTCTAATACATCCAAGTTAGTCTAAGTCCCTATAGTAACAACAAGGGTTTCTTCCGTCTCAGTTTTTTCGGTGGCAACAAATTTCTCAGTTTGGGCCTTAGATGTGCAGGTTTCTCGCTTGCCTTTGTAATTCCTCTTGTTGTTTCTTAACCATTTTCTGAGTTGCTTTACTTTTCTCTGTAGTTTCTGATTTTCTCTTTTAAGCAACTCTATTTCATGACCAATGTAATGTGTCTTCTTCTTTTTCAACAAATGTTTCGGTCTGGACGACCGGAGTAGAGGGAGTAGAAATGCTAGTCTCGGGTCTTTCGATTACAAATTATTCAGTTGTGGTAATAGTGACAGAGTCTGCAAGGCCCTCATCAGACTGGGGCATGCTGAAAATATCATCATTAATCTCTTGTCGCACAGGAGATCATAAATTTGTTTCTTCAGGAGGAAAACAGGGTTCCATAATAGTTGCAATGGAA
>APFE031139355.1:1251-55181 GCA_000404065.3 Pinus taeda | reverse complement strand
AGAGTGGTACTCTCTTATCTTTAAGTTGTATGGCAATGTGTTCCATCTCCTCAGGCAAGCATGTATGCTATCATCCCCTAACAACTTGAACATGTCCTGAAAATGTGATATTTCTTGCTCTTGGGCAGAAAGGTACCTGGGTGCAAGCTGAGGATCATTTGCAATCAAATTATGGGTACTAATGAGGGCCATGGGATATGACTATTCAGCACTGATCATAAGAGCTTTAATTTGTTCTCTTGTCAATATCTTCTTCATCTTTGCAACCCTTGATTCTTCATGGTTCATCCATGATTCCAAATCCATCAACTGTAAATCTTCTAGCTTGGCATTAGGGTCCCATACATTCATGTATGTTAATGTCATGTTATGGAAATAAAACTCAGACATCTTGGCCCCATCTTCTAGTGTGATCTAATCACAAAGATCATAGAACTTCTTGTAGTCCTGAAATGGCATGGTGCCTCTCTGTGCTAGGGTCTTGATCTGGAATTGCAACCACTATTCCTTGGGGTATAGGGAATAGGATTTAGCTGGAATCCTACACTAGATTTCTTCCAAAGAGAGACTAGCCATACATGCCAATTGGTTCTCTCTTTCTTGTAGTTGTCCTCTCAACCATGCATTTTCTGTTTCTAGTTGATTTTTCATTATGGCCTCTCTCTCTCTCAAGCTACTTAGCTCTTTGCCCATCTCCTTGAGCTTGTTCTCCATGTTCCCAATTTCCTCCACCCCTTTTGATTTCACAATCTACATCCATCGATGAGTTATGGCTCTCTCCTTCTCAAGCTCGAAGAACAGTGGAATAGCAAATTTTTGAGGAGTAACCCTTCCTCCTTCAATAAACTAGTAGTAGGAGTCAAGGTTAGGTTGGGGGCTAGGTTCTTTTAACTCTGGGTCCTCTTCTTTAGTTTCTTGCTGTTGGCCTCCCTCCTTTTCCAATTTTGGTGTCTCCTATAGGTTCAATAGAGTATCCTGTAGGACTGCTTCAGCTTCATGTAGATCCTGTTGTGTATCTTATAGGATTGCTTTTCCCTTAGAGGAGGTGGATCTAGTCATAGGCCTTCTCACATAGGTGATAGGAGACTTAGGAGAAGGAATTTTTTCCTATTTTTTAGGTGAGTTCTCAATCACAGAGGGAATTTTGGTTGGTGTTTGGGGTTTCCCCTACCTTATTATTGTGATTTTCCTTTTCCTGAAATATAAGGGGGTTTGCCTCTATCTTTTGTCGTTTTGCTTGATGGGGGTGCTAAGAGCAGTAAGGGCAGCTGCTAACTCTCTCTTAGTGGGTTCTAGAGACACCCTAGGTGACTCCTCCTTGTCTTCTTCCCCCTCTTTCCCATTGATTTCTTCACCTATGTATTTCTTTTCTGCTTCCTCTTGTAGATCCTCATCTTCTTTATCAGTTTACTCCTTGACATCCTCCTTTGTTTCTTCATCATCCTCCTTATCTTTCTCCTCTTTTTCTTCACCTTCCTCATTTTCTTCTGTTTCATCTTCTTCTTCATCCAAAGCATCTTCATCTCCTTTTGATTCTACTTCTTCCTGCTCTACTTCTTCTTCCTCTACTTCAGTCTCTTCCTCATCCTTTCCACTGACAATAGGACTAACATCATATGTGAAAGCTTTGATGTCCTCCTCTGCCTTCATGTCTCTGAAAACTGACCATTGTATAGGAATTATTAGGTTTTGGAGGGAATCTTCTATAAGGATTCTAATTAACCCATGGTGAGATAACTTTTGGGAATTTCCCTCTTGCACCTTGATTCTTGTGTCCATCAGTGATTGCAGCAAGAAGTATGGTATGCTGAGCCTCAGGTGAGGGGGTGTTTCTGCTCCAAATCTCAACTCTTCAAGAAGCCTAAAATGATAGCCATAGACCACACTATACCTAACCTCACATGATATTCATTTGATAAGTTGATAGCTCACCTCATTCCAGGGATATGACAGACTTTCTCTCCTTACTCCATTCTTGTCCTCAATGGGTTCCTCACCTTCTAAAAGGAATTTCCTTTTGGAAATCTGGTTATCTCCTTTGTCTTCCTTCCTCCATGGTACTCCTACGGGAAGTGTGGTAACTCTGTTGATGAGTTCATGGGTGAGCTCTATGCAGAGGCCTCTTACCACAACAGTGGCATGGACTCTGGTAAGTGGAATGAGGGGGAGAGAAAAATCTTAGGCCACCTCATCATCATACCCCCTTAATTTTTTGAAATACACCATCCAATTATGCCTTGTGAAGATTTCTAGCACCTAAGGGTGTTGTTGGATTCTCATAGTGTTAATGGGCTCCCTTCTATTAAACCCTCCTGTCATCTTGGTTGGTGAAGTTTGAGGAGATGAGATGGTTGATACAATTTTCAAATGCAGAAGTTAAGAAACTGAAATGGCTATGTGGACAATTCTCTTGCACAATTGCCAAATTCACTCAAACTAGAGGAATTTTTTGTCCATTTTACTTAGAAAGAGGGATGTAACTATAGAGCCTACCTCTTCATAGTGTTTTCTGTGGCCAACCTCCATGTTTTCCCCTCTAAAACTCCTCTCGGCCTATCTTGTAGACTGCCTCTATGTATCTTGTAGGAATCTTGTGTGCAATCATGTAGGATTTCCTATGCAATCCTGTAGGAATTCTTGTGTAGAAAAACAATGGAGTTTTCCTTTCTGTAGGTTGCCTGGGTATGAGAGAAACTTGTGAGAGCGAGCTTCAAGGAAATGAATGCATGAATGGATGGGGACGATAATTATTTTCTCTTATGATCATTTGGGGTGAGATGGTGTGTTGGCAGCCAAGGCACGACTTCCATTTTTGGACCATTGGTCCCCACTACCACCTCATCATTCCCAACTCCTCATAATCAACTCCCAATTCATGCTTCCATTTCCTTAACTGATTTTGTTCTTCTCCTTTCTATTTTTGAGTTGACTATTGCCACATGTGAGAGGAAAATTTGTTTTGTCCTTGTTGACTGATTGAAGGCAGCTAAGTTAACTAGCCACCTTTCGCTTATAAACCAACTTACTCGTAACCTTTACATATTTTGACTACATTATGCACATGAGAAAGTAAGCGAGATACTTACTTGTGGTGCTAATATCTTGCTACAGTTGTTGAAGACTGGAGGTGCTTGTTGTGTGTATTGGCTGCATGTTATTCTTCTTCCTTTTTTTTTTTTGTTCTCTGATAATTCTTTTATTGTTCAGGTACCTGGTGTTGAATATGATGGTGCTACTACTGCTTTGGAGTTCCTTCTGATCTTTGATCATCATGCTGGAAGCTTGCTGTTCTTATGATTTTTATTCTGTGGGATAGGCTGCTACAAGATTTCCTGCAGGATGTCCTGTAGTTGCTTCTCCCTCAGAACTCTTAATGATACACTTTGCTGGGATTTTGAGGATTGTGAAATGGATGGAGAGGGAGACTAGGAGTGTGAAGAATGCTTAGGTGATGCTCCCTTCTACTCTCTATTTCCTTCTTTCTTCGAAGACTGTGAAAATTGTTTTGAAACTAATTTTTTTTAAGGGTGAATCCAAGGGTGATGAAGGTGGACATAGGTATGGTAATGGAATGATGATGTAGGGGTGCTATTTTATTGACATAGCAGCTCATTTTGTTTCCCTAGGGTCCCTTCCTATAGGATTTCTGGGTCAGTGTGATTCCTATAGGATCATCCTGTAGGTTTACAAGGGATCTTGTAGAAAACACAGTCCCCTTGTAAACTGAAGCAAAGGAGTGCAAAAAATGAAAGAAATGGTAGAGTGATGAATGACAAGGAGTGGAAAAATAAAAATGCGAGTGAAATAGGTCTCTTTGTAATCCTCCTTTTCTCTCTGATCATCCTTCTTGCTGACCTGCAAAATAGAAATTTTCATGATTTTTCTCTTTTTTTCCTTCTTTTTTTTTTTGAAAACAACTAGGTTGCCTCTAAGAGGTTTTCATCCTAGCTGTTTTCCCTGGGCACCTCAAGAGAGGTTTTCACCTAGGGATTTCTCATTTTTTTCTCTTTTTTTTTATTAACACCATTGGGCTTCCCTAAGAGGTTTTCAACCCGATAGTGGGACTCAAGCGCCTCATGGAGGTTTTCACCTGAGTCCTTTTTTTTTCTTCTCTCAATGATTTGATGAGGTAGGAGCTGAAACTTCCTCCACTACTATCATTATTTTATTGATACCATCAATGAACTCTTGCTTTTACAATGGTCTCTATAAATTTTCAGTCGTTGTCCATTAACAAGTAAAGGAATAGCCTCTTCATCTATGATTTTGATCTATACTAAACCATTATCATGGAATCTTTCTACAGCATAAGGTCCTAGCCATCTTTTCCTTAACTTGCCCTTGAAGTCCTTATACCTGGAATCACATAACAAAGCCCAATCAACAGCTTGAAATTGATTTTCCTTGATGTTCTTATCATGTCAGATCTTCCTCTGAAGTTGAATTACCTCTGTATGTAGGAGGGCCTGCATTCTGAACTCATCTAAACCATTCAACTGGAGCAATCTCTTTTTTTGTGCACTATTGAGATCTATATCTATTAGGGCTTCCATCCTTAATGTGTTATACTAAAATTCAATGGACAATAGGGCCTTTTTCCCATAGACTAACTCATAGGGTGTGAATCCAATGGTGGTCTTCTAGGTGGTATTATAGGCTTAGGTGGCCTCAACTAGTCTATATGCCCAATCCTTCCTACTGCTACTTATCACTTTGGTCAAGATGCCCTCTAGCACTTTATTGGTCACCTCCACTTGTCCATTAGCTTGTGGACTATAGGGAGTGGAGGTTCTATGCTTGATCTTGTCCTGAGTGAGCAAGTCCTCAATCATGTTGGAGGTAAATTAGTTGCCTTGGTCTATGACTAACCCTCTAGGGTAACCAAATTTGTAGAATACATTCTCCCTTAGGAATTCAACTACCTTCTCCTTTGTTGTTGCTTTAATTGCCTTGGTTTCAACCCACTTAATCAGATAGTCATTGCATACAATGATATACTGTTTTTGTTTGGAAGGAGTGTCAATAGGTCCAATGAAGTCCATACCCCACTTGTCAAATGGCTCAAAGGTCACTTGAGGTTGCAGAGGAATTTCATATCTTGGAGTAGAAATTCCCATCCTTTAGCACCGATCACACTGACTAGTATATCTTTTCACATCCTCATGAAGAGTGGGCTAATAATAGCTTGCTTGTAACACTTTGAATCCTCTTTGCTGCAAAGTGACCTCCACAAGGCCCATCATGACAGGTCAGAAGGACGTCAAAGACTTCCTCCTCCCTGACACACCTTCTCAAGATTTTATCTGGGCCAAGTTTGAAGAGATTTCCCCCAATCCAAGTGAAGGGGGCGCTCTTCCTTACTATATTACTTTTCTCTTTGGAGGACAAGTTCAGTGAGAACTATGTAGTTACCAAATAGTTTTCTATATCAACAAACCATGGAGAGAGAACTGAAATAGAAAATAAGTGCTCATCTGGTAACTAGTCATCAACCATTCCTTCTTCACCTATAGGAAAATTTAATCTAGACAATAAGCCTGCAACAAAATTTTCCTTACCAGGCTTATCAACAATAGTTAGATCAAATTGTTGTAATAAAAGTAACCATCTTATGATCCAAGCATTCACATCTGTTTTTTTCATTAAATATTTGATTGCAGCATGGTCAGTATGTACAAATGTTTGACAGCTTGTAATATAATGCCTAAATTTGTTCAATGAATGCACAATATCCAGGAGTTCCTTTTCGGTCACTGTGTAGTTCAGTTCAGCCATTGGCAGATTCTTAATGATAAAGTAGATAACATAAGGCAATTTTTCATCTATATTACCTAGGGTTAATCCTATGTATTTGTGTGAGGCATCAGCATGAATATGAAAAGGAAGGGCCCAATTTCAGCCTTGGAGAATTGGTGCAGTGGTTAACATGTTCTTTAGGGTGTCTAAGGCCTCTTGACAGCTTTTTGACCATATAAACTCAGAGCCTTTGGCCAACAAACCAAATAAAGGAAAGGCCAACTTGTTGAAGTCCTTTATGAACCTTTAGTAGTATCTATATAACCCTAGGAAACTTCTGACATCTCTCTACTTTTGAGGAGGTGGGACCCTTTGGATGATATATTTTTTGTTTGGGTCCACCTGCAATCCTTGCTGAGATATTGAATGACCTAGCATAGTCCCTGCAGTCCTCAAGGATTCACATTTTTCGGGGCTGAGAGATAGGTTAATTTCAATGCATTTGTGCAGTACTTTTCTTAGGTTGGGCAGAGACTCTTGAAAATCACAACCATAAGGTGTAAATCATCCATATAAATTTCTACTACATCATGGACTAACTCGGAAAAAATACTTAGAACTTCTCTCTAGAAAGTGGTAGGAGCATTGCATAGGCCAAAAGGAAGGATCCTATAGGAAAAAGTACCCTAAGGACAAGTGAAGGTGGTTTTAACCTGGTCTTCCAAGCTGATTTGGATTTGGTTGTACCTGCTGAATCCATCTAGGAAAGAGAAAAAAAAATTCCCTTCCAGGCCATCTAGAACTTGGTCAATGAAAGGTAGAGGAAAATGGTTCATCTTTGTGGCTTTGTTCAACTCCTTGTAATTGACACAAATCCTCCACTTACCATTTTTCTTTGGAACTAAAACGAAAAGAGAGACCCACTCACTATCAGAGATAGGGTAAATAAATCTTGCATCTAGCAGTTTTTGCAGTTCTTCTCTGACTATATCTTTAAGAGTTGGATTCATCCTCCTTTGGGGTTGCTACACTGGCTTGCAACCTTCTTTGATGTATATGTGGTGAGCACACATTGAGGGGTGCACTCCCTTCATTTATTTGTAACTCCAAGCAAAGGCATCTAGATGTTCCTTTAGCATGTTACATAACTTCTCTTCTTAGCGAGTAGATAGAGATGGATTAATTTTCAAAGTTCTCTTAGGGTCGAATTCTATGGTTTTGACACGGAGGGGGTTGGAATCGACCAAGCATAGGTCATTTGGATGATTGTTATGGGTTTCCTTTACTACATATTCTAAGGGAAATGTACTAGGATTTGGACTTTGGAGTAGGTGTTCAATCAAATCATATTCATCCTGTTGTCCTCTTCCCTAAGTCATTTCTAAAGTATAAAGTTGGGAGGAATAAACTTCATCTTCTTCCTCCTCCTCCAGCCATAAAGGTAAATCATGCTCTAGAGATGGTTGAGCAGGAGGGTATAGGACTAACTGCTTAGACATATGCCCATTCTTGATGGTCATATTCCCAGCTCTGCAGCTGATATAAGCATCAGTAGTGGCCAACCAGGGTCTGCCAAGGATGAGAGGTTAACCAGTAAGCTTAGCCTTAGGCTGGAGAACTAGGAAATCTCCAGGGTGCTCCTAAGAGTCAATTGAGACCATCACATGCTCCACAATCCCCTCAAGGGTCACTGTGGAGTGGTCTGCAAGATGTAGAACTATTGTGGTCTTCCTTAATGAACCTTGGAGGTTCAGCTTGAGCATGGTGTCCTTGGTCATCACATTCATGGCAGCCCCAAGATTGATCAAAATGTGTGGGACAATGGTGCCCTTGATGTGCACATCTACTACAGGGCTTCTAGGGGCCAAATACTTTGGACAGATTACCTGCCCCAACATTAAGTTGGACAACTGTCCATTGAAATTAATGGTAGGGGCATCTCTTCTTCGCCTCCCTAGATGCTTGAAGCACTTCTCCTTAATCAACTTATCATAAATAGGAACATATTTTATTGCTTGGAAAAGTGGAATCTTTACACATATATTTTTCAATTCTCCCAGAAGTTTTGTCTCTTTTGGGGTAGGCTGGAATGGCTGGGTTAATCTCTCAGGAAAGGGTGGATTTACTTTAAGAATGCTTTCCTCTCTTTCTTCCTCAACCTCCCTAGTTGGAGGTGGAGGTTGGTTATCCAGGAGAACTCTCCCAGATCTCAGGTTAATCTCCTGGATTTCCACAACATAAGATGGATATGATGTCTCTCCACTGTATACTTGCTGAGCCTATCTATTGTTTAGGTTCATATTTGGCTAGGCAAGCATTTGGGGTTTCTTGGGTGGAGCAGAGTGTAATAACTATGTTTGGGCAGGTGGTGGAGGTAATAAAACTGGAACATTATTTTATTGGGGCCTCCACCCCTAGGGTGGTGCATTCCACTGAGGTTGTGGCAGAGCATATGGTTAAAATGGTTGGCTAGCTGGCTGGGAGTGATACTGAGATGCAAAGGACCAAAGGCGAGGTGTAGACTAGGAAGGATGAGTAGGGAGTCCCCAAGAAGGTATGGAAGTGGTCTGGTTGGGGTTTTAATATGCATTGGATGAACCTTGCATGCCCTGCTGGTATGGTATAGGCCCATGAGGTCTCCTTTGATTTATGTAGCAGAGCTGCTCAGTGACCCCTTCATCTCCTTGATATACAACTTTGATTCTAGGCAAAGAAGGGCCCTTGTCTGTGGAGTGGTGTTCTTCACAGAATGAGCAAATTTCAATAAAATTCAATGGACATTCATTCCTAGGGTGCCTCCTTGTGCATCTAGGACAGAAAATGGCCAGGGGTCTCTCTGCTTCCTCCTGCTTTCTCTTAATGTGTATAGTATCCATTTGTAAGGCAAGGATTTGCAACATCTCACTCTTGAAATCTTCCAACATGTTTCTAATTTCACCCTTGATGGATGAGTTGGAAGAAGATGTACTGACCATAGGTTGACTACCCCTAACCTTTTTCCTAGCTGCCCTAGAATGATTTCTAAAGGTAGTCATGATATCCTCATAGGGTAATTGGTAGATATCTCTTCCTGCTAAAAAGTGTAGGGTATCTAGAAGATCTTCCCTTACTCCCCTAAGCAGGACCATCTTTAGTGACTCAGGGTCAAGTGTGCACCTGCCCTTTTTGTAACTAAGCTGGAATCTTTCTTCATAATCCTCTAGGGATTCATCATTGTCTATGGTCATGATCTTAAAAATTTCCTCTTTAGTATCCTTTGACCTATAGTAGTCTCGATACTTGTTGTTAAAGGCTTACTACATCTGAGCCCAAGTTGTGATGTTATCCCTAGGTAAACCCATGAACCAGCGCAATGTTTCATCCTTGAGGGTAGATGGAAATAGTTTTAGCTTCTTATCATCATCTGTATAGTCATAGGTTCGGCATATAACAACAAACTCAAATAGGAAAGTGTCGAGATCTTCTCTGGTCAAGACATGGAAATGAGGTAGGGCAAAGGGGCTTATCTTTTTCATCTTAGTGTCCCCATTAGTTTCCCAGATGGGGAACACACCCTCAACTCTCTCTCTCTATTCTCTCTATCATTTATGTTTTCAACCATTGGTTCATTAGGAATGGGTTATTCTTCTTCTTCTTCCCTTATAGGTCCTTCAAATATGCTAGGTTGCTCACCTAAGGGTTCCTCCAGTTCACAGCCACCGAAGAAGAGGGAAGGTTGGCTATTTGATGCAGTGGGGGTATTTGGCACCAATTTCCCTAAGTTATCCCTATTCCTATGAGGCATGAAATGAAATGTTTTTGGTTTGATTTTGCGTTTTTTTTTAAACTTGGATAGTACTTTGCAGAATTGAAATTGCTAATTAAATTAAAACTACTAACTAAATGAAAAAAACTACTTGTTGAATTGAAATCTTGCTTGCAAAATGTAAAGGAAAGTAGAAAATGTAGAATGAAAAAGTAAGCAACTAAATTACTTTTGTAGAAATAAACTAATGGCTGAATATTAGAGACAAGAAATAGAAGAAAGAAGCGGTAATCACATATTACTCAGACACCTCCCCCGCAACGGCACAAAAAAGTGATGAGCACCATTATTGTAGCAAGAATGTTGCAACTCTTGGGCTACCAACTCTATTTTATCAACCCAAGGTTCGTACAAACTTGGAGGTGACAGTGAGGTATACACAAGTAAAAGTGATGGTTTTGCCTTTTGTCACTATTTAGCTGGCGAGAAACCACTAGGGTTTTTAAGCCAAACTTATATGGAGTCAGAAGAAGCTTGGTTTCTTGATGGAAGAAAGGGAAGTCTACTCTAAGGGATAGCTACTCTACTGCAATAATGAAAAAGACTGAAATTCAATACTAGATCACACCATTTCCTAATTAATTTCCAAGAAAATATGCTTTGCAATAATGGTAAATTAACATGAACCAAATGCTACTATATAAGCATGGAAGTAAACAACATCAAACATCACTAATGTGCAAGTAAAGGGACTGAAATAAATTTGTTTTTGTCTTTTTGTCTTTTCATGCAAATCAAGTATGCAAACTAATTTCTTTTGGTGATGTGGCAATTGAATTAAGGATGTTGGAGGATGGATGGAAAGGTTAGGAGATGGTTGGATGGTGTGGGAGACCCTTGGGTGACCTTTGGTGGCTTCCTATAGGTTTTCCCTCAATTCAGCCTCAAAACAGGCCATTACAGGAAAACCTACAGGATGTACTACAAACCTACAAAATTTCTTGTAAACCTACAGGATACAGCCGAGAGAAAAATGGGAGGTGTTGGAAGGCTTAGGGAAGGTGGTAGATGGATGGAATGAAGTGAGAAAAGGTCTAGGATCACTTAGAAGTCAATAGAAAGGATAGAAGATGGTTGAATTCGCTCAATGTGCTTGGAAGAATTTCTATGTAAAATGATGAAAACTAGTGAAGGCAATAGTGAAAACAAGGAATGACTATGGTGGATGAAGTGGAAGGTGGTTACTGGCTATGAAGTCTTTGTCTACTCCTGAAGCACCTACTCTACATAAAACATGTGTAATTTCTAAAAAGCTATGTAAACAAGAAGCATTCTCATAAGCTAGAAAAGCATAATTAATGACTAACTGCCTAAATTATGCATGGGGAAAGTTGTTGAAAGGAATAAAAGCATGGATGATATCTGCTACAAGAAAGAAGATAGAAGAGATGGAAATGAAATCCTATTTTGAAAAACTAATCAAATGCTAACTTAAATACAACAAACTCTAAAGTTCATACAAGAAATAGAAATCTGTGTTTTTGGGGTTGCATAAGGGTCCCTTCCTCAAATAATGATCCCAAAGGGAGGAAATGAGTCCAAGACACCTATTTATAGGCTTGTGGAGCTCCTTTTATCCCTTCTAACATACTACTGAAGTAAGGTACAAATGGAAGCAAACTAATAAATAACCAATCCAATCTACACTACTTGCAATGAAAATACATCTAAAGGCAAATTAACAATGAAGCTATGAGACTAATATAAACATATAGATACAAGAAAGAGGAGCCTTAGCTGCTAGGGTTGATCCCTAACCCAAGAGATTCAAACCTTTGAGTTAACTTAGTGTTGGCTCAAAACAAAACTCATTCTTATTACCAAAACAGAAAATTACATCAATAAAACTTCCACAAGTCTAGAGCTTGAAAATAACTTAGAGTTTTACAACAAAAATTTGAATCCTAATGAGGCTCTACACCTCATTACTTATACAACTGAAGTCCCCAACGACTTCCTTAAAATTAGGAAGGCTCGGCTCCAAAACTCAAGATAAACTAGCTCTTTGTCTCTCACTTTCTTGACTGCCTTCTAATCCTCATGACTTGGCAGCTTGCACTCCGAATTGGTGTGATAAATGGAGGAATATTCGAATGGGGGAGAAGTAAATGAGGAGGATCTACATCCTACAATCCCTCTTCCTTGTACCGTTTGTGTTTTAACCTTAGTCTTTGCCAAAATTCCTTGATTTTCTCCTCCAATCCTGCATTCAATGCATAGTCCACTAGGCATAATATCCAACTCTAACTCATCTCATAAACAAAATATAATAAAAAACATGTAATAAGTTGTGAGAAAAGTTGATTTGACTAAGCTAGGAGGTGAATTAAGGCCCATATAATGACCCAATGATGAGGCTCATCACCCATCTTGGGAAACCCATCCCTTGGAAAGGCTTCCTCGCACTGGAAGATACTAAAACTAAGGCACATCCTTCCTTAAAACCATCAATATAGTCATAGCATGCTCATGGAAATCAATGGACATTATTGAGAGCTAGTGTCCGACAATGGCCCTACTCCTCAAGTGCTTTACCAACATACTAACGCCTATTCCAATTCCTTTTGTTGTTGCTGCTAATTCTTGTTGTCAGTTTTGACCACCCAACTAGGAATTTCATGCTTTCCTATATCAAGCACATAATTTCCATTAGATTTAAAATAAATTGAAATAAATTAACATCGTACCTCATTGGTAGCTCGTCAATAAGGTACACTTGCAACCCCGTTTGCTTCCTGTCACAACAAATCAAACTAACGTCTTTGACCAAATGATCATGTATAAACATATCACATCAGGTTAGCTCGAAACACAACCATCATAAATTAAAATCATGAATAGCATGAAATCATCATAAACCATAATCATAAATCACATGTAACCATCACAAGTCAAAATCATAGATTAGATGAAAAATAAAGCTGAAATAAAATACCGATACTTATCCTTCATCAATCCTTACTTGTGCCTTTATTCTTTCTGTACACACACCAGATCAGTTGTCACACCCAACAAACACCCAATTCCTTCTCCTCAACCATGTGCACATACACATAATGTGCATCACACCCATACAACCACACACAGCATACACCACCATGGAACACATGCATCTACATATGACATAAAACACATACACCTACACCCAGTATACAACAAAACATAATACATATGCCTACATTTTGTGGACGACACAACACAATACATACATACACCTACATCTGGTGTACAACACAATACATACATCTATACCTGATGTACAATTCCACATAATACATGTACCTACATCTTCCATACAACAAAACATAATACATGTACCTACATCTTCCATACAACAAAACATAATACATGTACTACACATAGTACAAAACAATGAGTACACATGTCACGATACCACAACACAATACGCATATATAGTATTGCATGCCCACAACACGTCATGTATGACATGCACACAATACCACATGTACACTAGTACCATATGTACAAAATGTACACAGTACCACTTGTACAAAGTACCACCTACACAACGTGTTCTCAACATCACATGTACACGACACCACCTGCACAATGTGTACACAACACCACATGTACATCGTACCACCTTTACAACGTGTACACAATTCCAGATGTACACAACACCATACGCATGACATGTATACAACACCATATGCACGACATGTACACAACACTGCCTACATACAACACCACATGTATGACATGTACATGGCACCACATGCCCACAACGCCACTTGTACAATCATGCACACAACACCACTTGTACAATTATGCACACAACACCATATGTACATAGCACCATATGTACATCATGTACACAACACCATATGTACATATACAACATATGCACAACAATAGTACAACACATCCAAAACCACACTGTCTCTACCAAGAAACCTTGCTTCTAGTATCGTATCCATGTTTGTCCCAACATTTCGTAGACCACGCTACTTTCACTTCACTGATGTATCCCTCGGTATATCATGTCCATAACATAGACATAATATAATCACATAATATCAACTCATAACCACATGATATTGACCTCATATATTTGTCAGGGCTACTCCTCCTAATTGGTTCCTCGTAATACTAGGAACCTCTTCATGCCATTCTCCCGTGTAAGAAATGATTCTTCCACAAGAATGATCCTTAACAACCTTGTCAGACAATGACATAGATACATAGATACATATACGTAAAAATTAGCATAAAACAATCATGATCCATGATGACCCTGTTAGACATGACATACATACATACATACATGTATACATATATATACATCATTATAATCATGATCACCACATAATTACCAGATATTATATGGTCAAGGTTAAGAGAACTCCCTTTATCTGTGCACATCATGCACAACATTGAGAACAACCATTCCCAACATATCCAAGGAATAAGATGCTTCACATCCATCCCCTTTAAATTTCTTGATTACCTTTCCCATGATTATCTCATCAACATCCATCTACACCAATGGACCGAACCACTCCAACTGATTGTCATATTATTACCTTCAATTCGCCTTACTCATGTACCCAACTTCATATAGGTCTTACATTACCTGTCAGGTTTCATTCATCTCTCTCCGAGCTCCATTAACTTTCCTCTTTCCCAACCAATTCCAAAGATTCAAAACTTAAAAGGCTAGCACAAGAAACAAATAAGAAGAAAACTATGAAAACCAATAAAAACACGATTCCGCAAACAAAGTGGTATGGCCCTACACTAGACTTATATAAAGACGGAAATCAAGCATAGTAAAACAAAAAATACCAAAAACACAAGACTAACAATAGACACCATGAATAAATCCCCATGGTTCCCAGTTCCTCCAAAGGAAAGCTCAACCTGAGGCTTCTTCAATATTTCATGGCAGTCTCTTTTCCATGCAATCCCTTGCATCATACTTCCATCAACACTTAAATTTCAATGCTTAAATAAACGTAAAAATACATTGGTTACCTTACCTTATCATGCCAAGCACATTTCTTTGAACTGAACACATCCACTCCATCTCTCAAGGGACTCTAATTTCCTTGACATATCCACCTGTAACTAGAGACTAGCTAACATACCTGTCAAATACAAGTTCATGAAACTAGTAGATATCCACATAATCTCAAGTGAAATCAAGGTCAATAATACTTCCTATATGCAAAGAGATCATTTGTTTAGAATTAGGGTTTCCGAACATAGCTAACATAATACTTGCCCAATTCCTTTCTTTGACATTTTCCTTGCTGCAATTGAGTGTTACTATGCACTGTCACATCACCCAACTATTAGTTATATAAACACATCAACTATTACATTTTCATGCTAATACAAAGCATGTTTCCTACACTGTTTACACATGTTCCAAATATAAAGACAATCATATCTATCAATTTAAAATCAACCTTTACCAAGACTAACAATCATATCATAATCCATAGTCAACTTATATTCATTAGACATAATGCTACAACTATCACCTACTTACACTCAAGTACATATCAACGATATCAACATATATGTGTTAATACAATCATTTTAAAACAAGATCCTTTGAACACATACTCATATTATTCAATTCATCAAACATCCAACAAACTTGCAAACATACCATGTTAAATTAATCAACTAGACGGCATAATAAAACAGTCAAGCACCAAATAGATGACATAAGAAAACTCATACCTTAATGTATCTCAGGGGAGGCAATATTGTCTGCATTATCAATCCAGATTAGCACAATATAACTTCACAACATATCAACTCAACCAAAAATAATTGATATCCATAATAGTCACTAGCTAACATGTCCACATCAAAAGCTCATAAACATTTATCATTCATACATAATAATTGCATCTGCACAGCCAGTCTAGATTAGTATGACATATTATTAAAAAATATTAACTCATACCTAAATGTCATAACCCTAACTATTTGCATAGACCAATCCAACTTAGTATGATACATAAGGTCAAGAGCTTAATGCAATAACCCTAATCATCAAGTTACTAGCATATAGCAACAAGTTATATGTCATGCTCATCAACAGCATATAACATAATCATCAAGCTAATTATCACATAACAACAACAAGTTAACCTATAACATAATCATCAACAACATATAACATAATCATCGAGTTATCTAACATAAACAAAAATATCAATGCATACAACAACATTTTACTATCATTCATGACTATATGGCACATGTGCATATGACTACACTAATTAACTAGCATCTATCAGGTATGTAACCATAACATCAATATAATTAAGGCATACACATAACCATAATGCACATAACAATCCTTAACCTACATACCCACATGCCCAACATACAAACCTATATGACAACATGCTCATGCCCCGAGGTCAAATGATGTAACTTCACTTTGATGATTTGCATCTCCTTCTCTATATCAACCAACAAATTAGCATCATAACATACTGATATCATCATGATGACCTAATTTCATACAATGACCTCATGCATAACAACCTTCACCATGAAAAAGCATGCATAATGACGTATAGACACTGACATGAAAAACAAATACATATACCACCATACACTCACGATGATACATCCCACAATAACACGATCAACCTTCACATGGATACATCACTACAACCATGAACAACACCATGCATATGAAACAAGAACATGAACCACAAGGATGATTAACACACATGAAATCGACATGAATGCATGACCAACACACACCACCCATCCAGTCGAAGGGGTGAACCATGCTTTGATACCACTTTGTAACACCCTCCTCCCACATCTACCCAAGAAACCAGCCAACTGGGGTAAACATGTGATGAGACATTACTATGATATGATTCGACCTCCTAAATCACATTAAGGAAGTGTAACCAATGGAAACACACCATATAGACCTTCAAAATCAACATTAGGACCCTCAGGAACCAACCCAACCTTTCTGCCAACCAACCCCTAGGTCCCACTAACATTTTGGACCACTTGACCTCTGGATGCTCTCATTCTATGGGCATGCTAGCGTCTAGGGACCTCTAGATCCTCTCATTATATGGGCATTCACATCCAGGGACCTTTGGAGACTCTCACAGGCCTACAAGCATGTGTCTAGGGACTATTTTTCTCAGTTTTATGCCAGCTTCCCTAGGATTTAAGCCACATTTTCATGCCCAGAGCTTAGGTCACAAGCAAAAATTGAATGACACCTTTAGAATAGTAAGATACATGGAAATAACAATACTAATGCAATTACTTGAATAAGACCTTGATTGGACCCCTACTAGCCATGACATACATTTCATCAAACATATCATGAATATGTAATATACAGGTGCAAATAACATATCTGAGCATAGGTGTCTCATACTTATCTGAGATTCGCTATGAGGCATTGTTTCCTTGTCACTTTAGCTGAAATTTCATCCATTAGGCCATAGATACATTTTTCATTCATATACAAGTAAAAATATGATGGGAGCCATACATATACATTGTTATAATACATATTCATAACCAACATAATAACAATAGAAATACCAAGGATACAATAGCCATAGAATCCACATATAAACAAGTATAATACTCATGAGATAACAAAGAGAAATAACCTCATATTAATGATGCAAAATCCAAGTTGGTATGGGACTACCATGCTCCACTCGACTATAGAATGGTTGAGCCAAATCTCTCTTTATCCATTCACCCTCGTGCCATATTCCAAGCATGAATGTGGGATCTCATAAAACACATCAATCCAAAACCATCCATGGCTTCAAGAAGCCAAACACCTTTACCCATCAAATAGTGATTCCACCTCATGGTCGGACATCACAAAACCATCAAATTGATCTCTATCCAAGCCTTCCAGGAATCCAAAGTATTTGTTCCAACCAAGGCTCTAGGAATAGTAACTCAACCCACAAATTTTATTGGGCTCTGAAGCTTTTGTCCAACCAACACTCCAAGACTAGTAACTCAGGCCACCAAGGGCTCCAGAGAATTTGTCCAACCAAGGTTACAAGACTAGAAACTCAACCCAAGCTGTTACAAGGCTCTAGATCATTTGTCCAACCAAGGCTCCAGAAAATAGTAACTCAAACCAAGCTAGGTAAACATGAGAACCAACCAAAAAAAACAAGGAAATAAACCCACAATATGTAACAGCCTCGAAATTAAAACATGTAATTAATTAGATTAATTATGCGATTTATAATCAACACGCAATTTATCAACTAATTGACATCAAATTTCAATAAATGAGTAGAGACTACTTACTTGTGGCAATGATGTATCTCACTTGTGATTTCTGGGTTGAACGCTAGTTGAATTCCGCTAACGGCAACAAAGTTTTGGGGACGACTCTCCACCCAACCGTAGGCTCAGTTGCACAAAATCTTGCTACAACTGGCTACCCCCGAGCCCTCAATCAACGTACTACTATCAGGGATCCTTTGTCTCACAACACTATTCTCCCAAGAGAATGGATGATGGAATCATGGAATGATGGAATGCCTCTCGTCTTCCTCCCCATCTATTAAATAGAGAAAACATCGGAAGGGGAACCACATGCACACACTCCATGTGTCAACATGCAACTTTACTGCTTTCTTGTTTTATTCTTTTGTTTTTACTTTTTGATAGCTTTACTAATTTTTACTGCTTTCTTGTTTTATTTCTTTTGTTTTTACTTTTGATAGATTTACTAATTTTTACTATTTTTTTTGTTTATTCTTATTTATATTTATTTAGAGCATGTAATTAATTTGTTATTCTATTATTATGTATTATTGATTTGCTATTACTATTTTTTTTTTTTATTGTTATTATTTATTATATATACATTATTTATTTATTTATTATTTATTATTAAGGGACATTACATATGTAACAACCCAGAAATAAAAACATGTAATTAATTAGATTAATCATGCGATTCATAGTCAACATGAAATTTATTAACTAATTAAAATATGAGTGAAGAGAGAGACAACTTACCTGTGGAACGCTAGTTGAATTTTGCTACCTGCAACAAAGTCTTACGGACAACTCTCCACCCAACCGTAGGTTCAGTTGCACAAAATCTTGCTACAACTGGCCACCCCCGAGCCCTCAATCAATGTACTACTGCCAGGGTATACTTTGTCTCACAACACTATTCTCCCAAGAGAATGGATGGTGGAATCATGGAATGATGGAATGCCTCTCATCTTCCTCCCCATCTTTTAAATAGAGCAAACATTGGAGGGGAACCACATGCACACACTCCATGTATCAACATGCAACTTTACTACTTTCTTGTTTTATTCTTTTGTTTTTACTTTTTGATAGCTTTACTAATTTTTACTACTTTCTTGTTTTATTTATTTTGTTTTTACTTTTTAATAGCTTTACTGATTTTTACTATTTTTCTGTTTATTCTCATTTATATTTATTTAGAGCATGTAATTAATATCATTTAAATCATGAATATCAAGTTAAAATTCCATGATCACTATACAAACGGTAACATCTTAGCAATGAATTTCATTGGGAAAGGAAGAATAAGTGACGAGAGATTAAGACTCAAGATGGTGAGGCTAATTTGAAATTTAACGATGTACTTAGATGAGCATACCTACGGTGTAAATACTCAACTCCTAATATAAATAACATGAAAATATTATCTAAAAGTAATTGGTATCTTGATGGAAACATGACACTAATAACAATGATGAGATAACATAGATCCTAGATGGATGTTGAATAATCTTAGTTCATAGTAGGTATTCAATGTTTGTACAAGTAAATGAAATTGATGAATCATGATAAGAATGCTTATAGAATATTATTCTATATTTGATAAGCATTGAGATGTTTCTCAGATTAACGATGTTTCATGATATGATGGTATGAGGTTGATCATGCACATGTGGTTCATATTTATATAGTTGTTACAATAGTGATGATGTATACTTATGATGATGATGATATGCATAGGCATTATGATGTTATGTCGAGGTATATTGACATATTCATTTACTATGTGATGATAGGTATTTAATGCTAAATACTCATGATGGATATGATATGCATAGTGTGGCATAGGAATTATGATGCTATAATATGAGGTTTATTGACATGTGGTTCATTTATTATGAGAAGTCATGATATGTCTTTGATGCAAATAGGTTGACGTTATAACTTATGATGGTATCCATGAGGTGAAGCATGTGATAATTGCATACAAATTTATGACATGCATGACCATGCAGTTCGTTATTATTCATAATGTTGCAATTAACAATGATGAATGTTCTCATGATGACATGCAAGACTTGGCGTGTGGATTATTTTCTATGATACTATGATGGTATAACTAATGCATTGGTTTCATGTTGAGGTGTGATGGTTAACAGGACTCCACAAATGGGCTGAGAGGGCCAGTTTATTTGATGATCTCATGCGAGCCCATATGCACGAGGGAGAATAAATAACACCATATGGGCTGGGGACAAACTCAATTAACACTACATATGCCAGTGGTTCCTTTGTCTTGTGTAGCTCTTGATGGATAACTCTTGAAGGGCTATGGGACCATCTTGAAGAGGCCAAGTGCTTGATGTTCTAGGCTAGGTGCCTAGTATTGTATTGGGATGTCGAAGTCTAGTAGGGCTGTGAGGACTTTGATGCTTGGGGTTGTACTCCTTAGTGAGTTGTGGAGGGGTGGGCCAACCTTGCGAGATGCCCAAGGACATTGAGCATTGTACCAAATTCCTGCCTTAGGGCAGTTGAGGTCTGAGTTAGGCACAAGCCTTGGGGTCAGCCTTGGACTAGGATACAGACCAGGGAGGCTTATGCTTGGTTCTGAAAGTGGGAAAAAGGACCGAGATTCCTTGGGATTTCCAGGGTGTTGTGAAACTTTCAATGCCTGCTAGTTATACTAGTTCAGCAGAGGGTGTCGGGACTGTTACATGAGGAAATAAATAACAAAATAAATGTAATGTCCCTTAATCATAAATCATAAATAATATAATATTAAATAAATAATAAACAATAAATAAAAAATAGTAATAGTAAATAAATAATAAATTAATAAATTAATTCCATTCTCTAAATAAATATAAATAAGAATAAACAAAAAAATAGTAAAAATTAGTAAAGCTATCAAAAATTAAAAAACAAAAGAAATAAAACAAGAAAGCAGTAAAAATCAATAAAGCTATCAAAAAGTAAAAACAAAGAATAAAACAAGAAAGTAGTAAAGTTGCATGTTGACACATGGAGTGTGTGCATGTGGTTCCCCTTCCAATGTTTTCTCTATTTAATATATGGGGAGGAAGATGAGAGGCATTCCATCATTCTATGATTCCACCATCCATTCTCTTGGGAGAATAGTGTTGTGAGACAAAGGATACCTTGGCGGTAGTATGTTGATTGAGGGCTCAGGAGTGGCCAGTTGTAGTAAGATTTTGTGCAACTGAGCCTATGGTTGGGTGGAGAGTCATCTGCAAGACTTTGTTGCAGGTAGCAAAATTCAACTAGCGTTCCACTAGCATTCCACAGGTAAGTTGTCTCTCTCTTCACTCATATTTTAATTAGTAAATAAATTTCATGTTGACTATGAATCACATGATTAATATAATTGATTACATGTTTTTATTTCTGGGCTGTTACACAATATCCATGGCTATCCAAGAAATGGTAAAGCTAGGCAATCCGCTGTTAATCCCGACCATCCCCTATGCCAATGACAGATCATGACCAACAAACCACATGCATATTCCATGCATGCCAAAACTAGTGAGGAAAACATACATGCAACTCATTACTTGCAAGCAAATCCCATTGTGGTTGCTGATCTCGATGTCCTCTTATGATTTCTTTCTCTTCCTTTGCCTTCTTTCTCCAAGAATCCAAGTATGCCACTCTCCTCTAAGAGTGCTCCAAGAAAAATCTAAGTATCCAAGAGTATGAGAGAGAGAATAGAAGAGAGATCCACCAAAACCTGTCAAAAACTTACCCACTGATCCTCAGAAGCCTTTTTATCAATGAGGCCTCTATTTTCTTCAATTTCCATTATTTTCCTTCAATTTCCTCCTCACATGCAACCTATGATTTTTCACCTTCCTTTTCTCCTAATTTCCATTTTTTTCATATATAAATGTGAAAAAATGCCATTTTCCCTTTCTAAAGCCTTTGCCATTGCCTTTTCCAACTTCCTTAGCCATAATAAACCGAATGAACACCCACTAGGATGTTTTTTCCCACCATTCAACTTGGAATATGTGCCACATCACCGTGGCCTTATACATTTTTACATGGATTTTTAACTAGGGCTCTTACATTGGCAAAGGTAAAGTGGCAACAATTGACATTTTATTTATGAAATAAAGAAAAATAGGATAAAAGGAAGGTGAAGAGACATAGATTTTCATGCTAAGGAAATTACGGGGAAAATGCAGGAAAATGAAGAAAATAGAGGCCTCAATGTTAAAAATGCTTTTGAGGATCAATTCACAACTTTTTTAGTTGATCTTTTGTTAGTTCAATTTTGGAGCTTTCATTTCATTCTCTCATTATCTCATACTCTTGCACACTTAGAGAAATCTTGGAGCATTATCGGAGCACTTTAGCATTCACTTGGATTGGAGAAAGAAGGAAAAGTAAATCATGAAAGCCCAAGGAAACAGTTGGATCAATATCTATTGTTGGTTTGTTTTACTGATAACAAGTTGCATGTGTGATTTCATTTCTTATTTTTGGATGCATGGTATATGCATGTGATTTTGTTATGTAATTAACGTGTGAGAATAACAAAATGCCAGAAATACAAAACAATATTGCAAGAAAGATAGAAATATCACATGAATTGAGACAAGCTACAAAGATATTTTATTAATTAGAAGAATATTACAATGTTCACTTGCCTCTTCGAGGGGGAAACCTCCAGCAAAGAAGAGCTCAATTACAATAAGACTCGATGATTCTTCCCTTACTATCTAAGACTATTTATAGCTTAATGACATCCAAAACCATACCTAATAGTGGTCGCTTGCATAACATGAGTTAACCACTTTATTTATTAATTATGGCCTATTTATAACTAATTGTGGTCCCTTTTCTATAATATGAGTCAACCACTTACAATTATTATTAATTCGGATAACCGCTTACAAGCTTTATTGATTCAATTACTAACTATGACTCTAACTAGGACCCTTGGACTTATTACATAAATAAAGGGGTTAGGGTTGGACGCTAACATGCCCTCCCCCATCAAAGGTAGCCTTGTCCTCAAGGCTGAAGCTACAAAAACTACTGAAGAATAGTGGTTGGTTCCCATGTTGCATCTTCTAGAGACTTCCTTGATCATGTGGTCACAAAGATGTCTTTCACGAGTATTGAGGACCTATTCTGGTCGGAGCCAAATTGAATCTTCCTCATCGAATTACGGAAGACTTGTTTGAACCCTACAATTATTCCCCACAACTTTCTTGAGGAACGATACATGGAAGGCCAAGTGGATTTTTGAAGTAGTTCACAAGGCTAGTTTGTAAGCAATTGCTCCTATACGCTGAAGTACCTGATAAGGCCCATAGAATTTTGGTGATAGTTTCTGGAAACCCTTTTCTTTGAGATAGCTATGCTTATATGGTTGGAGTTGTAGGAACACCTAATCACATACTTGAAATGACTGCTTGGAATGATGTTGGATAGCCTATTGCTTCATTCTATTATGAGCTTGATGTAGATTATCTTTAAGATGAGCGATCATGGTAGCACATTTCTGTAGGAGATGATAAAGTGCATGTACTTTGTAACATCTGGTGATATAAGAATTTGGTGAAGGTGGGAGTTGGACATACACTATCTCATATGGCATCATTTTGATGGCTTCATGATAGTTAGTATTATACCACCATTCAGCTAAAGGAAACCACTATACCCATTAATGTTGCTTGTCTAAAGTGAAGCACCACAGATAGGTCTCCAAACATTTGATGACTCCTTCTGTTTGATCATCATTTTGGGGATGATAAGATGTACTCAATTGGAGTTGTGTGCCTTGTAGCTTGAAAAGTTCCTACCAAAATTTGATGGTGAAAGTGGTGTCTCGAATAGACAAAATGGAAGTCGGCATGCCATGCAGTTTGAAGATTTGGTCGATGAAAACTTGAGGCACCAATGTTGAGGTAAATGAGTGTGGTAGAGGGCAAAATTGAGCATATTGGAAAGTCCATCAACAACCACCATGATGATTGATTTTTTGCTTGACTTTGGGAGACTTGTAATGAAATCCATGGAAACATCCATCTAGATGGAAGCATGGAGTGAGAATGGTTGTAAGGTTCTCGGTAGCTTGATCATTTCCCCTTTTTTACACTGGCATACATTGAATTCAACTACGAAAGTAAGAACGTTGTTCTTGTTGTTGGTCCAAAAGAAAGAGTGGCATGCTCATGTATAAATATTCTGAATGCCTGAATGTGCTGCAACCGGAGACGAGTGCAACTCTTCCAAAATGTGGGTTTTGAGGATGGACGTCAAGGATATCACTACCCAATCCTTGTAGTGAAGAACCTCATCCTTCCAAGAATTGTCCTCTAAGGAACTAGGATTTTATCTTAAGTTATTAATGAGTTGGGACAAAGAGGGGTGGGAGAACCATTCATGGTGGGCCTCTTCAATCCAATCTTGTATGAGTAGAGAGAGGGATAAAAGGGTTTCCTCATCCTCAAACTAGCGCATTAAGGCATCAACCACTACATTGTCACACCCCTTCTTGTAAATTATCTCATAATCATATCCCAACATTTTTTTGAGTCATTGATTTTGTTGTGGTAATGAGAGACATTGCTTGAGGAAATATTTTAGGCTATGATGGTTAGTGCAAATTTGGAAACGATGCCCCAATAAGTATGGCTACAAAGTGTTGACTGCGAGTAATATGGCCATCATTTCTTTCTCATATGTAGAGTGAAAGAAATGCTTACCACTGAGTTGTTGACTTGTGAAATTTAGTGGTCTACCTTCCTACATTAATATTGCACCAATTCCCATACTTGAAACATCACATTCAATCACTAAAGGTTTTGTGAATTTTGGTAGGACAATACTAGAGTGGAGCACATGGCTTATTTGAGAGCCGAAAAAAGCCTGTTGAGCTGTATCAGTCCAAAGAAATGAATTTTTCTTGAGAATATTAGTGAGGGGTTGGGAAATGTATCCATAATTATAGAAAAATTTGTGATAATAGCATGTGAGATAAAAGAATCCCCTCAAACTCTTCAAGGTTTTTGGTTGGGACAATCTTTCATTGCCTGAATATATTTCGTGTTGAAAATGCAACAAGATGATGGAGCTTAGTGAAAAGAAGTCGCCTTCACTAAGTGGGCCCGCAGGCTATTTTTTGGCACAAAGTCTATTTTTAGACATATGGATCATGGTCTATGAGTTGCAGGATGCTATTTATGGATGATTGTCATGTTGGTAAAAATAGATGGACCTCTATTTTTAGACATATGGGCGGAGTCTATTTTTAGACTACTAGTGAAAAAATAGAACAGTCGAATATTATTAGCTCTTAATAATATTTGGACTATAAACATTATCTTATCCTCTTGCAGCACTTCAGTTCGAGCTACGGATGTGGCACATGCAACTGCCAGAAGGAAATACGCTTTTCCTATGGGTTATTTGAGCTATTGCATGATGGACTTCAGTTAAAACTCAAGTGATTGAGTTTGGTGGAGTTGATTGAGGAGCTGATGGAGTTGTGTTTAGTTTGACTTAATTGAACTAGTTGTCTTTAGTCTAACTGACAAATACACTAGTGATGAGTGGTGTGAATTGATTATTAATTAATTCACTAATTATTAACTCATAAATCAACTAAAGAATACATCAGTTAACTCAATGCATGGACAGTTCAGTGGAGACAAGTGTTAGAGGTGGGTGAAAGGGTGAGATTACTATCAGTTGTGACTATAGTTGTGCATGAGATTTGTATAATCATGGATTGAGATTGCCAATGAGGATTGCGCAGTACAAGCCAAGGGTTTTTTGAACTTGGATCTCATCTATTCTCAACTTGGATTGCGCAGTAGAGGCAGGCAAATAGTGGAGGAGATTTGAACCCGTGACTTGTTCATATCTGAGCTAGTTTGTGTGTAGCATGTGGAGATAGTACTGAGTACTTGTGAGGAGTATTGTACTATGTATTGTTACATGTTCTCTATCATTATAATATACAGATAGTTGGGGGTTTTCAACTGTATGCTTTCCCCATTACATACTGTGTTGATATGTGTGATTGATGTTTCAATGTGCGCATGCGATTGTTTTTTTTAGTTCCGAAAATTGATGATCAATGGTAGAGGAGGTTATGTATTATGCATGCATTCCACAAATAGTGTATAATCAGGATAATCTCTGTGACTAAGTGTTATATTATTCAAATTTCTACTTTTCGGATCAACCCTCACTCCTTCACAGCCCACAATATGTCCCAAGTACTCTAGTTATTCCATGACAAAGGAAATCTTGGATAATTTGACAAATAGTTTATGATCTTGGGGCAGTTGCAATACCTGTTCAACATGCTAAAGGTGAGTATCCGATGTGATGTTGTAGATGAGAATGCCATAAAAAAATACGAGGATAATTTTTCTGAGATACAGTTTTAGAAGGTGGTTCATGAGGCTCTGAAAAGTGGATGGGGCATTATAGAGACAAATGGCATGAATGGGAATTCATAATGGCCTTCATGAGTTTGAAAGCATGTCTTTGGAATTTCAACTTCCTTCATCTATATTTGGTGATATCCTGAGCAGAGGTCCATCTTGGTAAAAAAATTGTCACCATGCAATTCATCAAGCTGATCATCAACTACTGAGATACAAAATTTGTCCTTGATAGTGAGCTTGTTAAGGGCCCTAAAGTCTAGACACATGTGCCATTCACCATATTTCGTTAGAAAAAAGACCACTAGAGATGAATAATGGTTTGTGTTGGGAAGAATAACACCTACTTTGAGGAGTTCCTTGATTATTTTTTCAATCTCATTGTTTTGGGAAAAAGGATATAGATAGGGGCAGACATTTGGTGGCCGTGTACCCGATAACAAAGGGATCTTATGATCATGTTCACCTCTAGAGGGTGGGAGCTCCATAGATTTTTTGAAAACACGCTGGTGGAAATCTAATACTTGTTACATCTTAGGATCAATGGGAGGTGGAGTGGAGTCAATGGCATGAATGGAATTAAATTGTGCGATTATCCCATGATGACCCTTTTTTAAAAGCTTCTCCATTTGATGTGAGTTGATGATAGTAGGAGCACCTACCTAGAGTCACCTCAATGTATGAGTCTGGTAATTCTTCTAAAAGCTCATATATAAGTTATGGGAGTCCTTTGTGATATGGCCTAGTGTGCAGAGCCATTCATCACCAAGGACAATGTCACAACTGCCCATTTCAAAGGAAAAAATATGGGTTTTGAGGTGATAATCCCCCATTTGAAGCTTAATGTTTTCACAAAAACCATCACATTACACGATCGCCCCATCAACGATAAGGAATTGGAAATTAGATACTACCCTGACAAAATAGTGAATTGCTTCTGCTACTTTCTTTTGGACAAAATTATGTGCATTGCTAGTATCAATCAACACCACTTCTAGCCAATGTTTAATAAAACCTCATATTTTGAGAGTATGGGGAGAAGAAATGTTAGCCAGGGCATGGAGTGAGATAACCGACTGTAGCTAGAGTATTAGTGTCGAGGGTTGTTATGGGTTCATCCTCTTCCTCCTTAGTCACTTCAGTGGCCCGAGCTTCATCGATGAAGCTATTTTCAGAAGCGTCAATTTGAAAGAATTTTGGTTCCTTCTGTTTATGTCTTGGGGATTATATTTCATCACAATAGTAGCAAAGTTCTTGTTTCATTCTTTTAGCCATTTCTGCCGATGAAACTTTTTGAACCTTAAGTGTTTGGGTGGGCCCCATAGCCAGGGTGGGATGTGCCCATGCAATGAAATTTGGATGATTGGATTGGGAATTTAAAGTGATTTCTACCTCTAATGCCTTTTTACATGCTTCCAACCAAGTAGGTGGCGAATGCATTCTAACATGGGCTTGGAAGACTTCCTTTAAGGCACTGATGAAACATTCAAATTAAAATGAATCACTTATTCCTTCAGTTTAGATGGCCAATTTTTTAAAGGCTACAATGTAGTCCCTTACTATACCCGTCTTCCTCAACTTAGTGAGATGACCTGGAAAGTGAGATTTCTTGATCAAAGTGGTCATAAATAGCATTTGATAACATGTTCCAAGTTGGCCTCCCTAGATTGCATTTCTAATGCCATTTCCACCACTGACTTCGCTCTTGGTCCAAGTAAAGCACTCTGACATGTATTTTAGTTTCCTCTTCCTAGATATTGTTAAGGCAAAAATATTGTTCCATTTATGCCACCCATACCATTGGGTTACATGCATCCAATTTTTACATGTCCAGCTTAGGTGTTCGGTGGCCCAAGTATTGTTGACCTCCATGGAAATGAATGTGATGGCTAGATTATACTTCTATGTGTCCATCAACACTATGTTCTTCCCTTATGGGTTTACGAGGCATATGCAAGTAATTCACAGCGTCTATGAGTTTGTCATTGGATGCCTAGATGACATTGAATCTTTTCTTGAGAGATTCGACTCTCTCCATTGCCTTTTCTGTTTCCATAACTTGAGACCTGGTGCTGTACATACACTAGATTCGATCAAATTTTGAGATTACTTAAGAGTAGTATGGTTTGAAAGAGGACAAGATCATGAGTCTAGTGATGTGGGTCACTTGAATCCATGTTAGGGAAAATTTGGGACCGCACGAAAATTTGGGGCTTACAAGTGAATGGTACCACTGCGATCAACTCATTATCTTGAATCTTATGGGCTAGGTCTCTTGCAAGTGTCCTGTGATGGCCCCAAATTTTTTTTTTTTACTCCAAAAGGAGTTTTACTCCTAGTTGACCAATACTACAAGGGACGAAATCCATAATGCTTGATACTACCAAATATCTTGCGAAAATTGGGCCTCGACTGTAGTAATCAAAACCCCAAATTTTTGGCACTATAAAATGTGTTGCGATAATCTGATTTGGACTATGGTTGGAAATACCCTCACTACACAAAGAGTCTGATATATGATGTGAAAACCCCAACTATTGAATTTGATCTGTACTATGGTGGCAAAGCCCCAACTACTTAATCTAATCTGCACAATAGCGACCAAACCCAAACTGTTGGATCTGATTTAGACGACAAGGTAGGCCTGGGGGTGATCTAGAGTGAAATATGGTCACAAAGGAGTGTTAGGTGGTAAAGATCACAATATGCACAATGGTCCAACAATAATACTCAGCCCAATGTTTCAGAGCGCTAAGTAAGGAGGATCGATTGTACCCTTAGCCGTACTAGTCAACTACCATATTATACATGCAAGTAATCTCCCATAGTGTTGTTCTCAGTGCACTGTAGCATTAAGATGATCAATGACTTATCTAAGGTGAGGTTTTAGGTTAGCCTAGGGGATTTCTATATACCTAAGGGTATTTGGAAGTGTAGTCTATTTGTGGTTATGTCTAATGCACTACTACTCGAAGGGGTACCCACAGGGGTTACAAGGGAGTTCAACAAGTGTGACAACATCTTGTAGTTCCTGCATGCATGCCTCTCCAAATCCGCAGGTTTATGCACTCAATGAAAAATCATGTGTTTTAAAGACACCAAAACACGTCTCTAGCCTAAAAAAATTCTCTGAAAATTGGAGGTACAATTGGCCTTGGAAAGTGCTTTGACACCACTTGTTATGCACTTGACTTGTGAGAATAACAAAATTTCAAAAATACAAAACAATATCTCCAGAAACACATAAATATCACATGAATTGAGATAAGATGCAAAGATATTTTATTATTCATAAGCATATTACAATGTTCACTTACCTCTTCGAGGGGGCAACCTCCAACAGAGCAGAGCTCGATTACAATAGACTCTATGATTCTTCCCTTATTATCTAAGACTATTTATAGCTTAATGACATCCAAAACCGTAACTACTAGTGGTCCCTTACATAATATGGGTTAACCACTTTTTTTATTAACTATGGCCCATTTATAACTAATTTTGGTCCCTTTTCTATAATGCGGGTCAACCACTTACAATTATTATTAATGTGGATAACCGTTTCTAGGAAATATTGACTCAACTACTAACTATGACTGGTTAACCACTTTATTTATTAACTATGGCCCATTTATAACTAATTGGGGCCCTTTTCTATAATCTGGGCCAACCACTTACAATTATTATTAATGTGGATAACTGCATCCAGGATTTATTGACTCAACTACTAACTATGACTCTAACTAGGCCCCTTGGGATTATTACATAAATAAAGTGGTTAGGGTTGGAAACTAACAATTTTTTTGGTTATGTGTTGTCATTGGCATGGAGATTTTCCTATATTGGCAATTGTTTTAGCCTTGCCTTTCCATTTACTAGATAGCCATGGTGTTGTGTTTTCTTCCACTTGATTGTTTTTCTGATTGGTGCTCATGTTCCTTATGGATGTGGGTTGGAACGAACACTCTAGAAGCCCTGGAACAACTTGGGTTGAGTTAATAGTCTTGAAGCCTAGGTTGGGACAAACACTCTAGAACCCTTGGTGGATTGAGTTACTAGTTCCTAGAGCCAGGTTGGGAAATTTCTATGGAGCCCTGGAAGGTTGTGGGTTGAATTACTAGTTCCTCGATCCTTGGACAACTTGGATAGAGACTGATCTGGTTGGTGTTAGTGATGTATGGACCATAGAGGTGGAATTAGTATGGTTGAGGGTTGAGGTAGTTTGGCCTCTGGAAGCTCTGGTTTGTTTTTTTTTTGGTTTAATCCATGAGATTATACATTCACCCTTGGAATATGGGATGGTGGTTATTAGTTGAAAGAAAGATTTGGTTCATCGCAATCTATGGTCAGGTGGTACATGGAAGTCCTGACTTGGTTTTCATTTTCATATATTAATAAGAATTCTTTTTCTATTGTGGTTCATGTATACTTTTAGTGATTAAGTTTGTGATATTATGGTTGAGTTTCCATGGTTTCTATGTTGGATATTTGCTAGTTATTTCCTGGTTACGTGATGCATGTTATCTATGGCTCATGTTATCTATGGCTCATGTAATGATTTGTTTATTTAACTAATGGTTGATGAATATATGGAATAATAAGTGTTGTTGTAACTATATGGAGAGGGCATAAATCATTCTTGGTGTTTCTCAGATGAATCTCAAATTTTTATGATTAAATATGCATTCATGACTTTTTCTTACATGTTTTCCTTGCATTTGATGAAATGTATAGAGTGTTATAGGAAGTCTAGGTCAATTTTTGCCTTCAAGATTGAATGATTAGCATTTTCATTATGAGAAATATAATTTTAGAAAGTTACAGGAAGTTATGGATAGTGGTATGGAGACTAGCCTAGACAAGTGGCTCAAATCCTAGAAACACAAGCACAAAACTAGAGTTATGGGGTCATAAACACATGGAGCAAGGCTTGTGAGTGTAGTTGGAGGCTCACAACCACGTGCATGAAGTGTCAAGGGTGCGGGTATAGGTTTAGGTCAGTGAAACATGGTTCCAGCTTAGGGATCAACCACCTAGGGTGTTTATTCATCTTCTGGGTGATCTGTAGTCCCTGTAGGATGTCAGTTTGTGATCAGTTTATAGGACCCACTTCCTTAGCTGGAACTAGGAGGCTGATTCAAGTCATAGTGACACTCATCTCATGTTTACCCTGGAAATTTTGTGAATTTGGGTAAATGTGGGAATGGGTGGTCTCAGAGTGGTATCAAAGTGAGGTTGCAGCACATGACCTCGACGTAGATGTGATTGTTATGTATGCATGCATGATGTTATATGTGTTTTTCATGCATGCATGTTGGTTATTTCTCTTGATGGTCATTGTCGCAGTTAGTGTCATAATGTTGAGGTCGATGATGTTGGAATGTTGAGATGATTGATATGTTGATATATATATATATATATATATATATATATATATTATATATATATATATATATATATATATATATATGTATATATTATGTATTTATATATGTATATATATGTACTAATTATTATGTATATATTATGTATATATATGTATATAATATATATATATTATATTTATAATATATATATATATATATATATATATTATATATATATCTTGTGTTAATCTGGACTGATTTGTGTAGACAAGATATCCTCCCCTAAACTTCACAAAGGTATGTTTGATTATGTTTATATTTGGTTATCTGACATGGTATGTTTGTAGGAATTATAATATCAGAGATGACAAGTAAGATGGTGGATTATATTTCATGTGACTCTACTTATAGATCAATTGAACAACAAGGAGATGAGTATTCTCCTGACATAGTAGATACCTTGAGAATTTTAAAGGTAGAGATCAGAAGTTGCAAAGCAGATAATGATAGGGATCACTAAGTCATAGGAAAGGCTTGCAAGAGCTCAGGAAAAGAAAGCATTTCTCAATGCAGTGATCCTTCAGAGTTTATCAAATTTGTAGAGATAGGGACAACTACAGATCAATTATGGATAGGAGGAAAGGGAAAATGGGGCATGTGATAGAAAGTCTCATAGAGGGCACAAAGTGGACATGGATGACATGGTCAAAGGTGACAAATGGATGGATACACCTGACAGGAGATTTAGTGGTTATGGGTTCTATTCTAGTTCTAGATCAGAGAGACAACATGGTCATCATCACTATCATCCTTACAAGATGAGTGAGAAGGTATGATTTCTAGGTGAGTTCAAGAAATCCAAGCCTCCTACCTTTGATGGAGAGTTGAAGAAACCAGAAGATGCAAAAGCATGGATTCTGGGGATGAAGAAGTTCTTCAAGTTGCATGACTATACATAGAGTATGAAAGCCAAGATGTCCATTTTCAGTCTCAAAGGGAAAGAAGACATTTGGTGGGAAGATTTGAAGCATGTCAGAGGAATCAAGATAGAGGATTTGAGTTGGCATGAATTCAAAAGACTCTTCAAGAAGAAGTACTTGTCAAAGAGATACTATGATGGTAAGGGTAAGGATTTCTATGAGTTGAAGATGTGATCTATGACAGATGAAGAGTATATGACTATTTTTTTTGGATTTGTTGAGGTATGTTCCATATCTTAAGGATGAGAAGATGAAGGTTCAACTATTCATTAGTGGATTTCCATTTACATTTAAGGATCAGACTGAGTATGATGAGCCTCAAGCATTGGAGGAAGTAATTGGGAAGTTGAAAAATTGTTTTGAGCAGTCTAAGCGTAAGTTAAAGCCCAATAAGGGTTGGAAAGGTAATGACAAGACCAAAGGAAGGAGGGATAATAAGTGAGGAAGACCTCAGGATGAAAGTAACAAGGAGAATGCAGGATCACAAAAGAAATTCAATGCAGTTGATAGAGGACAAATATTTCAGTCTAAGGAGCATAACAAGGGTGATGGCAGGAAGCCTTTGCAATGTTGGAATTGTGGAAAGGATCATTGTAGGAGATATTGGCCACAACATTAGGGTGGAAGAGCTCAAATTTACAGTGCTCATGAGGCACATAAAATTGGGGATGTTGGAAAGAGTATTCTTTATGCAACATTGGATAATAGGTAGGTTGATCATCAAGAATCGATTATCGAGAAGAAAGGTAAGCTTTGTGATAAAGTTGTTTCTATTTTGAATGAAGTTGGATCTAAATATAGTTATCTTAGTCTTGACCCAGTGGATAAGTGTTGCTTGAATAAAGAAGTGCATGTAGAATCCTGGTTGGTGAAATTGGCTATAGGTGCCAAGAAAAGAGTTCATCATTGGGTGAGATATTGTGCTATTGATTTGAACGACATGTCTACATCATCACATCTAAATGTGCTTTTGTTGGGATCATACAATATGTTATTGGGTATGGATTGGTTGTAAATTCACAAGACCAAGGTAGATTGCGATGATAAAACTATTGAGTGTCTAAATGATGATGGAGATTAGAGGAGAATTTGTAGGGTAAGAAGAAGCTTCTATTAGTGAGAATGGTTACAACTATGCAAGAAAAGCACAGTAGTAGGAAAGGGTGTATATTGTTTGTAGTTTATAGTTCCAGTGATAAAGGGAAGGATGTTGAGGTTGCTAAAATATTGAAGAGGTATCCGGTTTTGTAGCAGTTTCAGGATGTAATTCCGGTAGAGATATCAGAGTCACCACTTCATAGGGAAGTGGAATTATCTATGGAGTTGACGCTGGGAACAACATCAACATCGAAGGCACCATACAGGATGAACACTCCAAAGTTGGTGGAATTGAAGTTTCATAATAAGGAAATGATTGATAAGGGACACATTAAGCCAAGTGTATCACCTTGGGGTGCACTAGTATTGCTTTTGAAGAAGAAGGATGATACTCAAGTTGTGTATTGATTACATGTAGTTGAATAAACTGACTATCAAGAACAGGTGTCCTTTGCCATGGATTGATGACTTGTTTATTTAGTTGAAGGGAGAAGTAGTGTTCTTAGAGATTTACTTGAGATTAAGATATCATTAGGTATGCATCAAAGAAGAGGACATATACAAGACTGCATTTCATATCGGGTGTGGGAATTATGAGTTTGTAGTGGCTTTGTTTGCTCTTATTAATTCTCCAACCATTTTTATGTGTTTGATGAATAGTTTGTTGCATTCTTATTTGGACAAGTTTGTAATAGTATTCATTAAAAACATATTGGTATATTCTAAGAATGAGGAAGAGCATGTAGAGAACCTAGCAGTAGTGCTAAGATTGCTGAGGGAGAATCAATTGTATGCCAAACTTAATAAGTGTAGTTTCTTTCAGAAATAATTTCATTACTCGGGACATGTTGTTTCCAAGGAAGGTATAGCAGTGAACCCAGAAATATCAGAGCTATCATGGATGGGAAGCTCCTAGGAATGTGGATGAGGTTAAATAATTCATGGGACTAGTAGGTTATTATAGGAGGTTCATCATAAACTTCTCACAGATTTCCTATCCTATTACATATTTGTAGCAAAAAGGAAAGAAGTTTGAATGGAATGAGGATTGTGGAGATATTTTTGAGTAGTTGAAACAATTGCTTCCAAATGATCTAGTATTGAAGATTGCATATCCTAACAAAGAGTTTGGGGTATGTATAGATGCTTGTAAGAGAAGACCTAGTGGAGTACTAATGCAGGAAGGATAAGTAGTATGCTACAAGTCAAGGAAGTTCAATAAGCACAAGAAGAACTATGTGACTCATGATCTTGATTTGGAAGTTATCATTCATGCCTTGAATATGTGGAGACATTATGTTTTTGGCAGGAGGTTCATATTGATGAGTGATCACAGTGGGTTGAGGTACTTGTTTTACCTACCCAATCTGAATGCTAGGCAAGCTAGATGGTTGCCTACTCTCAATGAGCTTGATTTCAAGATTGGGTATATCAAGGGAAAGGAGAACAAGGTTTCACATGATATCAGTAAAGGAGTGCAGGTGAATCACATTGTAGCAATGAGTTATTATCAGACAAAATTGTAGGAGTGGATCTTACAGGCAGGACAACATGATGACATGTATCAAGATTCAACATTTGAGGAACAGGTTACAACAACATGGTGAAGGTGATAAGGATGAGGAGTATCATCTCACAATAGATGTCTTGGTCAACTTCAAGAACATGATTTATGTGTTGGACAATAATGAGCTCAGAAAGCCTATCTTGAGGGAGTTTCATGTCAAGCCATATTTAGGTCACTTAGGATATCAGAAGACATTGAAAATAATTAATAATTTTATCATTTACCAAACTTGAAGAAACAAGTGGTTGAGTCTATTGCAATATGTTTGGACTATCAACAGTTAAAAACAGAGTGTAAGCATCTAGGTGGTCTGTTGTAGTCGATTCTGATGCCGGAGTGGAAATGAGTGGTAATTTCCATGGATTTCACTATAGGTTTTCTAAGGACATCAAGACAAAATGATTCCAACATGGTTGTAGTTGAAAGGTTAAGTAAGGTAGCTCACTTCATTGTAGTGAAGTCTACAAATTCAACTAATGAAGTAGCTCAAGTTTTCATTAGGGAGTTAGTGAGGTTAGATGGTGTTCCCAAAAAGATTGTACCTGATAGAGATGCCAAGTTCACTTCTAGGTTTTGGAAGGATTTTGTTGCAGGTTTCGGGATAGAGTTGGTTTTCAATACAACTTATCATCTATAGATAGATGGACAGACAGAGAGGGTCAACAAGATTCTTGAGGACATGTTGAGGATGTATATCATGCATCAGAAAAGGAAGTGGGAAGAGTATCTTCCACTAGTTGAGTTTTCTTTTAATAATGGGTATCAAGAATCCTTGAGGATGATTCCATTTAAGGCTCTTTATGGGCAGAGTTGTAATACCCCTATTAGTTGGAATGATCTAGTGAACGAGGTGTTCATTGGACTAGACATGTTGGAAGAGATGGATTACATAGGAAATGTAGGTTATAAAGAGGAATTTGAGGGCAAAAAAGGACAAGAAAAAGAGTTAAGCATATCAATATAAGGTATTTAAGGAGTTTCAGGTTGGGGATCATGTGTACTTGTGCATCAAACCTAAGAGGAGCTCCTTAAGGGTTGGGTTATGTCCCAAGTTGGCACCTTGGTATTGCAGACCTTTTGAGATCCTTGAGAGGATTAGACCAATGGCCTACAGATTTTCCCTGTATCTGGCAGTGAAATTCCATGATGTTTTTCATGTTTCATTGATTAAGAAGTACCCAAAATGCTAATCATGTCATTGACTGGTCTGTATTGCAGGTGGAACCAGAGGGAGAATTCCAACCAGAACAAAAATGCATATTGCATTGGAAACAACTCATGCTCTAGAATAGAGCAATCGAGCATGTTGAAGTGTAGTGGAAGCACTTTGTGCCCGATGAAGCTACATGGAATATGGTTGATCAAATGAGGGATTTATATCCTTCATTATTTTTTAGTTCGATAAAATTAGTTTTTTGCTATGTGTATATGTATATATGGATGTTACTGTATATGCTACAATGAGTTGTGTTATAAAGCTCTAGTAAGTGGTATGATTGTCATGTTTGTCATGTTGGTTAATGTTTGCAATAGTTGTTCATTATAAATACTACATAGAGTTATGTTATAAAGATCTATGGGAACTATATCTTGTTTTTAGTAGTTTGTTGGTCATAGGTCTCATAGAACACTGAGGATGGTGTTCCCCCAACAGGGAGGGGTTTCTAACAACCCCTTATTGATTTTCCACATATTCCAAGATGAATGTTGGGAAAAACATAGTGATGGGTATCAATTTTGATTAATAAATGGCTATCGAAATTGGCAAAGGCAAAGTGGAAATAATTGAAACTTTATTTATGAAATAAAGGAAAATAGGAGAAAAGGAAGATGAAGAGACACAAATTTCCATGCTAAGGAAATTAGAGGGAAAATGAAGGAAGTTGAAGAAAATATGGGCCTCAATGATAAAAAGGCTTATGAGGATCAATTCACATATTTTTTCAGATGAGACTTTTTCAGTTCAATTTTGGAGCTCTCATTTCATTATCTCATTCTTTCATACTCTTGCACACTTAGAGAAATCATGGACAATTATTTGAGCGCTTGAGCATTCACTTGGATTGGAGAAAGAACAAAAAGGAAAGCACAAGGGAACAATTGCACTACTTTGCAACTAACAGGTTGCATGTGTGATTTCCTTGTTGGTTTATGGATGCATGGTGTATGCATGTGATATTTTTGTTATAAGTTGTAATTGGCATGGAGATTTTACTAGATTGACAATGGTTTTAGCCTTGCCTTTTCATTTCCTAGATATCCATGGTGTTGTGGGTTTTTCCACTTGAATATAAATCTATATCTATATCTATATATATATATATTATATTAATTATATATAATATTATATATATATATATATATATATATATATGATTGGTTCTCATGTTCCGTATGGTTGTGGGTTGGAAAAAACACTCTAGAAGCCCTGGAACAACTTGGGTTGATTTACTAGTCCTAAAGGCTAGGTTGGGACAAACACTCTTGAGCCCTTAGTAAGTTGAGTTACTAGTCCCTGGAGTCAGGTTGGGAAAATGATATGGATCCATAGAAGGTTGTGGGTTGAGTTACTAGTTCCTGGAGCCCTAGAAAACTTGGGTAGAGACCGATTTGGTTGGTGTTAGTGATGTCTAGACTGTAGAGGTGGAATATCTATGGTTGAGGGTTGAGGTAGTTTGGCCTCTGGAAGCTTTGGTTTGGTTTTATTTTGGTTTAATCCATGGGCTCCCATATTCATGCTTGGAATATGGTGCGGGGGTGATTGGCTAAAAGAGAGATTTTGTTCATCCCAATATATGGTCGAGTGGTACGTGGAAGTCCCTGACTTGGTTGAAATTTTCATATATTGATAAGAGTTATTCTTCTGTTGTGATTCATGTATAATTGTAGTGATTATGTTGGTGATATTATGGTTGAGTTTCCATAGTTTCTATGCTATATATTCACTATTTATTTGTTGGTTACATGATGTATGTTATATATGGCTCGTGTCATGATTTGTTTAGTTATCTAATGGTTGATGAATATATGGACTAATAAGTGTTGTTGTAGATATTTGGAGAAGGAATAGATCCTTCTTGGTGATTCTTAAATGTATCTCATATTCTTATGATCATATATGCATTCATGACCTATAGATTACATGTTTTCCATGTGTTTGAAGAAATGTATAGTGTGTTCTAGGTAGTCTAGGTCAAGTCTTGCCTTCAACTTTGAATTATTATCATTGTAATGATGAGAAATATGATTATAGAAAGTTACAAGAATTTTTGGGTAGTGGTCTAGAGACTAGCCTCAAAAAGTGGCTAAGATCCTAGGATCGCAGGCACAAAACTAGAGATTTGGGGTCATAATCACATGGAGAAAGGCTTGTGAGTGTGGTTGGAGGCTCACAACCACATGCAGGAAGGGTGAAGGGTGCAGATATAGGTCTAGGTTAATGAAATACGGTTCCAACTTAGGGATTGGCCATCTGGGGTGTTTCTTAAGCTCCTAAACGATTCGTAGTCCCTGTAGGATGTCAGTTTGTGGTTAATTTGTAGGCCCCACTACCTTAACTAGAACTAGGAGGTCAGATCTGGTCATAGTGACACTCGTCTCATGTTTACCCTAATGAGCTTATGAATTTGGGTAAATGTGGGAAGGGGTGGTCACACTTTTGGCTCCATTGAGTAGGATGAGTTGTTAGTGGGGTCCACCTGATGCCTTTTTCATTAGTCATTGCTGGTCACGTACTTCCTCTGTGTCTCGACACTATACTCTCGGTGCCTCTACTTTGTGCCTTCAAAATTCCTATGGGCTAGTGTTTATGGGCTTACGTGTTACATGGGACTGCCATTGTTTTCATGCACTCCAATCAACTACATGTCAAGCTAAGCTATCTTTGGCACCTACCATGCAATCTCAATGTCCAATCAGCCTACTCGTCCCTCTATGCCCCATTTTAGATCCTTTCGAGGTCTTTCCAGCAGGATGACATCATGCTTACATCACCTACACCACGTGGCACTCTTTGAGTGGTCCACGTGTCATCCATAAATGACCCACTTATGTATCCAAAAACTCAAAAAACACCTACTACATGTCCACCTCCCATTGGGCCATGTCATTGCTAACATCATCATCCACCTATGGATCTATGTCATCCCTACGAGTCAATCAAATTTTTCCATGTAGACTGCTTGTTTCATCTCGACACTTAACTTCTGCATACTCTTTTAGCTTCTGGGATCAGTCTTGTAGGATGAGATGTCACTAGGCTTCACCTTAGACCAATAGGTTGTTTCCATGTATCCTCCTGATAGAGGAGAGAGACAGGGTCCTGAGCCTTTAGTTTTTCACCCATCCCATGGATTTTTAACATTGTGCTACCTCTTCCTCCATTTACCACATTGCCTAGTGCTATGGAAAACTATTGTTGGTTGCGACACCCCATCTTATGGTTTGTGGTTTAGAAGTTGGGGGGGGGGGGTGGTTGGTGGTGTTGTTCTGGGTTGTGCAATTCATCTTCTTCTTCGATCTATTGGTTGATAATATGGGCAAAACCACCCATTGTCTGACCCCTCTGCATGCTAACAATCGAGTAGATAGACCCCAACATGCTCCCGATGATGTGTCGATGGGGGCACATGGCACATGATCCACCACTAAACTTTCCCACTATTTAATAGTCACCTTCACCAATTGTTCCACAAGTTTGGCCTTATGCAAAATATAATTGCTATTATGACTCCACCATTTTGACTTTACATTAGTTGACTTTGGGGTTGCACCTTTAACTAGACATAACTTCTGATTCAAGGGGCCATTTTTAAACTTCAACATACCACTAGAAATATATTTTAGAGTTCTATCCATATACTTGGGTTCCATTAGTGTTTAAGGCGATGTCATACTCCAAAAATCACTTCAAACCATTTGATCCAACTCTAATCATCTTGCAGTCAAAGCACCTATGCCATGCTTTTCCATCCTTTTCTGGGGTTGTGCTTTTCCATCCTTTTCTGGGGTTGTGCAATTCATCTTCTTCTTCGATCTATTGGTTGATAATATGGGCAACTCTAATCATCTTGCAGTCAAAGCACCTATGCCATTCTTTTCCATCCTTTTCCTTTGCTAAAAATGAAAACACCAACATCAATGCTTTGCAGTTGTCATGTTTTGCCTTTTCCATCAATGACAACATATTTCCAAGACGTTCCATCATTATTCACATGGAACCTAATGATTGAAGGATGGACCAAGGACATATCTATCCCCTTAGGGGATGGAAACACCTAATAGGGTCATCTATTAGACACTCCTACCCAGGGAGGTAACACCATTACAATATTAAAGCCCTAAATTTGGAAGGGAATCCTTATAATAAATGCCAATATGCTCATTACTCTCAATCTTGGTCCACTTAGATGCAAAAGATATTATATGTACCTAATCATGAAGTTGCAGAACTAGATATTAAAGGGTGATTGACATGTGTTCTAGTATTTATTGTTGTCTAAGAGGCTATGGAATACAAGAGGATAATTATCTCCAAGACCTAGAAAAAATTTCCAAGTGAAATGCCTTAATTAGATTTATTATCCAATTATTAAATATTTTCCTAAGTCTAACTTAGGAAAAATAGATAATTAAATTAGATTAATTGAGGTAAATTGATTTTTCTCTACAAACTTCCAAAAAAGGCACTTTATGGGGTTAAGATGATATCACTCATCTATCATGATTAAATCATGGCCGTTTTTTAATTTATCAATGAGAGATTATAAGAGAAAATCCATGGGTTAGTTGGAGAAACAACAAGGAATTCGAACTACTCAATAATAGAGATAGCAAGGGAACATTTTGAGAAAGGGAGACACTAATAAAATGGTTTTAGCAGAGAATATTGGGGAGAAAATTTCCAGAGGAATTTTCTCAGTGATTTCCAATTTCAAGTGAGAGCAAGGAGGTTGATTTCATCGATAGAAGAAGAGATCTAAATTAGTAGTATGAATAGACAATTAGCAAGTGTGAGTGACAAGAAGGATTGTTTCAGTTGCCAGTTGTTAGAGATATCACCTAGAGGTAGTGTGAGTTAGGCGACTTGTTGGAGTCTAATGTGCTTGAAAAGTAATTTTCCTAGAGGCAGTGCATGTTACTAGAGTAGCTGGTGTGAGTTACAGAGCCAATACAAGCTACTAGGAGTAGTGTGAATTGCACAGAGATGTTGAGTACATATGCAAAGGGGGACTTTGTTGTTTCTAGGTAGTTTTAGTGAAGAAAAAAATATTTGTCGAATATTTTCCAGTGAGAGGCAAGAACATTATAATTATATTTTTTCTAAAGATTAATAGTAAAACCCTCATCTACATAATTGGTTTTCCCCGCACTAGGGTTTTTCTGGGGACAATTTGTTAAAAAATATTGGTGTTAATTATTTTGTGTGTGTGCATTATTTCTCAGTTCCTATTATTATTTGTGAAAATTACAATAATTATTTATTCATTATTTTCCATGATTAATTTCTAAAGACAAATAATATGCATAGGTAGAAGAATAAATTCCAGTTGTTGTAATTAAGGAAATTTCACATGGTGTCAGAGTAGATCAGTGCAGATGGTTTACAGAAGTAAATCAGTCCAGGGCATATGAAAAGAAAAGGTGAGGGTTCATAACCCAGTTTATATTCTCTAGATTCATTTGGGTTTCTCTATATTTACATATTTTTAGGTATGGCCATAGCAGGTTTGATAGATCATGACATTGGATGGAGCCTCCAACTTTAGTGTTTGGAAAGATAAAATGCATTTTCTATTGGATGAGTATGGACTAAAGGAGTATGTGGAGAATGTTATAGCCATATCAACAGATCCAAAACAACTGAAAACCTATAAAAAGGAGAATTCCAAAGCCAAGAGGATTATCCTTGATGGAGTTAAAGACCATATAGTCCCTCATATCATAGAAAAGGACATAAAAAAGCCAATGTGGGACAAAATTAAAAACATGTACCATAATCCTACAGAAAATAGGAAATTGATTCTCAGAGAAAAGTTGAGGACCATTAAGATGCATAAGAGTGAAGACATAGTATCCTACCTTACAAAATTTTGACTTGCTAAGGACAAATTGGCTATAATAGTTGATAACCCAAGTGATGATGAGATGGTCTAGGTGGCCCTGAATGGGTCCTTTAAGTAATGAGATATATTCATCCAAGTGATGAATGGACGAGATATACTACTAGGTTGGGATCATCTATGGAGTGATTTCACCTAGGAGGACCTTAGGCTCAACTTGGTTAATGGAAGTAGCAGCAACAACAGAAAGATTCTGAAGGTTGAGAAGGAATATAAAAACGTAGCCCTAGCAGGAAAAGGGAAGGTGAAGAAGGGTTCCAACAAGGTATTAGGACCAAAAGGAGAATAGAGGAAGAAAGACTTGAGTAATATCTAGTGCTTTGGTTTCAGTTAGCTAGGACACTATGTCAGTCAATGTCCTAACTGAAAGAAGGGAGAAAATAAGGGGAAGAAGACAACAACTTCAACAAACATTGAGGATTTGTCTTCTAGGCTAGAGGATGAATTTTCTCTCATAGCTTACCTCTCTAGCTCTATCCATAGGTGTCTGGTATATCAACAGTGGAGCATAAACACATATGACAGGAGTTATATAATATTTTTCCAGCTATAAGGAAGAGGATATGGACTTCCAGATCTATATGGGAAACAAGACTAAATTTACTCTAGTTAGGAGAAGCACCATAAACATTCAGAGGGAGTCAGGCAAGAATACTAGTGTTATAGATGTGCTACATGTGCCAAGTTTAGGAATGAACCTGATTTCAGTTTTTATGCTATAGTACAATGGATATGATGTCTATTTCATGGGGTAGAAGGTGTACCTAAAACACCAGAGTTGGAAGAAAGTGAAATAGATTAGGGTTTGAAGAAATAAGTTATACAATTTGCAATTTGACTCTCCAAAGGCACTAATTAGCAGTACCAGTAGCAAAGACATGGGAGAGATATGGTATGACTCAGGTTGCTCAAGGAGACCATAACATGAATTCTAGAATTGAGAACGAAACATGATGATGTGTGCAAAGGGTGCGTGCATAGGAAGTTTACACAAGAAACATTCCCAAGGAGTGACAATAGTGCTATTAGTGTGCTTCAGTTAACACACTCAAATATATGTGACACATTTTCTACAAAATATCTAAAGGGTTATGAATATTTTGTAACCTTTATCGATGACTTCTCCAGGAAGACCTATATCTATTTCTTGAAGACAAAGGACGAATTGTTCATTCATTTCCAAGAGTTTAAGGCTCTTATGGAGAACATGAAAGGAATAAAGATCAAGGTAATCCATACAAACAATGGAGGCGAGTATACAGATAAGGCCTTCAAAGGGTTCTATGCGAATAAGGGTATTAGAAGAGAGTGGACAACTCCAGACAACCCACAACATAATGGGATTACAAAAAGGAAGAACATGATGATAGTTGAAGTAGTGAGGGAAATGTTATATGACCAAGATATGCCCAAGTTTCTATGGGTAAAGGAATGTAGCACAAAATTGTATATTCAAAATAGGGTTCCTTATAAAGTGTTTGGGAAGATGACACCATAAGAGGATTTTAAAGGGAAGAATCTAGAGGTTGGACACTTTAGTATTTTTGGCAGCATAGCTTATTGTCACATGCCATATGATAAATGCACCAAGTTGGATTATATTGTATTGAAGGGATATTTCGTTAGATATAGTGAAATTTCCAAGGCATACAGGATCTATATTTCTAGTAGCAGGAGGATTATCGAGACAAGATGTTAATTTTTAGGAGGAGAAAGCCTTTAAAATATCTTGTGGTTTTCCAATAGATGATCAGAGTGGGCTAGAATTAGCTGCAAGGGTTGAGCAACAATCATAGGGCCAATATAGCACAAGAGCAAATACTAATATGAACACTAGCTTGGGTGCAAGTGGTCCAGTGAGTTCGCTGCAGACTGACCACTAGGGGAAGAATGATGGGCATGAGGCTCCACCCACCATTAGTGGAAGAAGAGATAAGGAGGTGCTTAAGATGTTGAGAGATGTGCAAGAATTCATGGGAGCCCTTAGGATGAGCACTAGAGAGTGGAAAAAGCCAGATAGGTATAAGACATTAGTGATAGAGGTCATTGATAGAGAGCCTTCCAACTATCTAGAGCCTACACAACATCATGTGTGGCAGAGATGCAATGGTAGAGGAGTATAACTCCATCATGATCAATTGTGTATGGGAGGTCGTGCTTAGACTAGTGATAGGGCAATAGTTGTCTCTCGTTGGATCTATAATATCAAGCATACTATATGTAAATCAATTCAGCTACAGTATATTCACATGGATCAATAGGTTATAGATATTCTCACGAAGGCATTGGGTAAGGAAAATTTTGCCTACTTCAGCAATAAGTTGGGAGTAGTGGAGAACACCAAAGTCAATTAATGGGGTCAAGATGACCTTAGCCATCGATTGTTATTAGATCATGGCTATTGATTCATCAATGAGAGATTATAAGAGATAATTGATGGGTCAATTGGAGAATTACAAGGAGTTTGAATTACCTAATTGTAGAGATAGCAAGGGTGCAGTTTGAGTGAGGGAGACACTGGCATAAGGGTTTTAGAAGATATGGTTGGGGAGAAAATTTTCGGAGGAATTTTCTTACTTTCTAGTTTCCAATTTCTAGTGAGAGGAAAGAGGCCAATTTCATCAGCAAAAGAAGAGGTCGAGTTTAGTAGTGTGAATAACTAGTTAGCCAGTGTGAGTGACAAGGAGGCTCATTTCAAATTCTAGTTGCCAAAGATATCACCCGAAGGTAGTGAAATTTAGTCACATGAGTCGTTGGAGGCTAATTTTATTGTAGAATAATTTTCCTAGAGGCAGTGTGAATTATTGGAGCAACTACTACGAGTTGTAGAGCTAGTGTGAGTTGCTGGTAGGAATGTAAATTGCACAGAGAGGTTGAGTACATATGCAAAGGGAGACTTTTTTGTTTCTAGGTTGTTTTTGTGAAGAGAAAAATATTTGTCAAAAATTTTCTAGTTATAGGCAAGTAGATTGTAATTCTCAATTTTTGTTGAAAATTAATAGTAAAACCCTCATCTGCAAAATTGGTTTTCCCCGCACCGGGGTTTTCAAAGGACATTTTGTCCAAAAATACTAGTGTTAATTATTTTGTGTGTGCATTATTTCTCGTTTCCTGCTATTATTTATGAAAATTGTTGTAGTGATTTATTCATTATTTTTCATGATTAATTTATGAAAAAAAATTCTGCATAGATAGAAGAATAAATTCCAGTTGCTGCAATTAAGGAAATTTTACATTCTACACTTATTTTTGCACCATTTTCCCTCAAAGCTAGCCTTACAAGGGCCTATGCTTGCATGATATCAACACCTTACTCTATTTCAGCTCACACATGTCGAGGATTTTATCTTTTCACATTAGCTACTAGGTCATCTTGTGACCTAGATTGTAGAGGCACATTATTTTATGATTTGTAGGGGATTTTAGGCCAAAATAGCTACTCAACCTTCTCATATAAATAGAGTAGGCTTCATTGTGATTTACCATCATCAGAAACTTGGAAATTTTGACCTCTCTAAAAATTTCAACCTCTTTCTTATGGAGGATCAAGGATCTATGAATGCACTTTGATATTTGGACTTGACTTGTCTATCTTTGGAGCTATTCTTTGAATTAATGGATGGAATATTTTTCATGTTATGTTGTAAGTGTGCCTTTGTTGATGAAATACGTTTCTCTATGTCTAATGTATGGAATAATGTTGAATCTTGGTTTGCAAATTCTACCTTGATTTATTGAATATTTATTAAATTTCTATCTAGATTATCTATTGCATGCATTACTCATACATAACATGTGAATGATTTTCCTAGTGGTGAACTATTGTTAGCTCTCCCATGAAAACTCTATTATCCATTGCACATGTAATTGGTGAAATTGTGGTGTTAGGGCATCAAAATTTCAGCCACCTTCAAAGATTGTTGGTTGATCTATCACATCATAGATTATTCCCTCCATTGAATCTAGGGAGTAAACCTCCTTGTGGGTGATCAATTTAACCTTAATCCATTAATTTACCCTTCTCTTGTTTTCCTTAATTCGCCCCCTTCAAGGCTAAGTGAGCTAACTAGGGCTTGGTGTGAATCCCTAGGTAAGGTGTGTTTGTAGGATTAGAGAGCCTAAACATCAAGGGAATAACATTTTTCACAAAATATATCCTTTTGGTGGGCATCCACTTCAATCTTTTCCATAATTTTTCTTACCTTAGTTGTTTTCCCTAAGGGCAAACCCTAGTCTAGTTTTGCTTCAACTTAGGGGCCTTGTAGGTTTCATGAGCCTTGGACTTATTAGTATATTGTTGTCACTACAACAAACACCCTCCAAAATTTCACTTATACTTGAATTTTTGAGCCTACTATGGATATTGTGATTGACCTTTTCGTAGTCACTTCTAGCTCGGTTAAGTATTTGAGTTCTCTTTTGGATTGTGAGTGTCGAAGTCACTCGATCGCACATGCTCAATACACAATGAATTCATGAGCCCTACATGCAAGCTTGAATAATAGAATAGTCTATCAAGACAGTGCTTGCGCTATGATCAATCCATGTTGATAGTCAGTGCACACTGAAATTGATAGTTTCTCACTTTTAGATGCATTTGTACTTCTATTTTGATGAGTTTTACAAACTGTCTCTTTTTCACACCCTTGATTTCATGAGTGTCATTTTCATACTTTTGATTGTCGCTCCTACTTTCTTTCACTTTAATTATTGTCATTTTATGTTATCTTTTCTTTGGCATGTGTTTCTTTCACTGTTGTTCACATATTGCAAGTGGCATTTGCACTTCTCTTATCATGTTGCAAGTGTCATCTTTTGGTGTGGGAATTGTTGCTTATTGTATAAAATGTAGTTTTTGGCTTGTTTCAAGGGGAAACCTTTGTGATAATGAGTTTTTATTATCATGTAGACATTTTTTGCACTCATTTCCAAAGTTTCAAGCACTATCGCACAAGTGTGGTCGCTTTCATCGCAAATTGTATCTTTTGTGTTGCACTTGGTAGGAGTTGTAACAAAGTTGTTGCATTGAGGAAAGTATGTTGTTCATGATTTTTGAGTGTTCCATTTTATTTCATCAATTAAACTAAGTGTGTGATCATGTTCAAGTCTTGCTTTCATTCAAATTCCCCTCACCGATCCAACACTTAGTCAAAATTGGAAAAAATCCTGATTGGGCCACTTAGCCTCATCCAACCCCACTAAACTACACACTACGCAGTCTCAGTCCTCAAGCAACAACCTTGTCTCTTGGCACTGCGCAATGCACCATATCTGTCTCCAAGAACTAGACATTTCGCAACCTTTGTGCTCAAGTCAAGCCCTTGAGTCCTGTAAATGCACAAGTTTTCTCTCCAGCCAAGCCAACACTGTGCATTGCATAGTCTCAGTCCTCAAGCCTTAGTATTGAGCTCCTCAACTATGCAAATGCGCAATCACCTAGCCTCGTATCGTTCCAGTACTCTGCATTTCATAATTTCAGTGTTGAAGCCCTGATCTTGGCATCCAAAACTACGCAATCATGCCCTCTAGCCAGGCCTTAACTACTTATTACTTAGTCTCAAACCTCAAGCATAGCTCTTGATCTCCTAAGTTGTGCAATTGCACAGTCACTTGGCCTCCTCTGCCTTCTAGAAATGCATATTTGGTTGAAACAATGCAAAACTCTTCAACCTGGTTCACATAATCCCAAAACTACATAATATGCTTGCCCAATCTAACCTGAACTGCGCATTGTGTAGTCTCAATGCTCAAGCTTCACCCTTGACTACCTAAGCTACACAATTGTGCAGTCACAGAGCATCTCCCTTAGACTGTCACCTGTTTTTGAATCAATTAATGGATCATCATGCAACTCCTTAGATTAGGGATTTATCAGACTAATTTCGTCTTGTCATGAGTGAATTGCAGATGCAGGTTCTTTGTCATACCATGACAAGATAATGATGAAGGAGATGGAGAAGAAGGCCATTCCAGAAGACACTTCATTAGCTAATCAATCAAGAGAAAGCAAAGGGACATCAAATTGAGACAACAACCGGAGATCAAGTTCCACTGAAGAAGAAGATCATGATCCATCCTTTATAAGACATGAAGCATGAAACAACAAATAATGGCTTGAAATTTCCATGTCATCATGCAAGTCCATGTCATTAGTTTCATGTCATGTCATGAGTCATCATGTGCCACATCATTTTGTGGAATATGTAAGCCAATATTGGAGAAATATAACGTAAAGTGGAAGTCCAAGAAGATTCATGTAATGTGAAAAGTCATATAGGAAGTCAAAAGGTCATAGATAAGTCGAACAATCATGAGGGTAACCCAAGAGTCACAAGGGAGGTGAAGGATCACCCCGTTTTTTATATATAGATCCTCATGGTATAAGAAAATGAATATTCACCTTGGCTCCTCTCACAAGGCTTTAGAGAGGCAAGCTAGTTCTTTTGGGGAGCAAGGAGTGGCTCCAACAATCCACTATTGGAGCTAGTGGTGTTCATTGTATACATGTGTATTATGACTTTTACTTAATATCAGAAGCCTACGGCCAACACATTATTCCTGCATGGATTATGAATATTATTAATAATATTATGTGGATGTTTGTAATTCATGTTTGTTTTCATTTGTGCTAAAGTAGTTTAACTATTTTGGTTATTTCAGTACTTATCATATTGAGAATGTGTTGTAATGGTTTCTATAACTATCGCATCCTTGTCGACTATTCCACTAGATGTTAGACAAATATTTCTTGTTTATAATGGTTGCAATAGCTGTCACATCTTTGTGGACTATTATATTGGATGTTAGATGTATATTTTATATGTGTGTGTGTGTGTGTGTTTGTCTACTAGGGTGGTACTATTACCTCTCTCCTATAGGCTCACTTTCATTTTCCTCTGTAGTAGAAGAATATTGACACACATGGAATTGAACACTCACTAGGCATACTCACTTGTTGATCCAATATTAACTATGCATAACTCTCTTGTGCTAAACTTTGTAGTTAAGGAAGACCTATAAAAATATATGGTAGCTAGGCTGATATCCTAGATGGGGCTCCTATTCCAAGCAATGTGAGGTCTAATTGGGACTTCACATCGGGGAGACCCCCTTGGTTGACGAATTTACAACACTGTCAACAAAATGGTGCTAGAAGGAGGGCCATATTACAAGATGTCCATGTTGAGTCTATTTTGAATCTCTTATCATAAATGGCTCATCCTCAAATCATACTTCCAAGGTGTTTTTTCAAACTATACCCTGGTAAACTGTTAATCCCTGATGAGCCTCTTTATCACTTGTCTCAATTGAAGTTTAATGGTGAGGAAGGAACATCCATAACCAAGCACATTTCTAATTTTCTTAAATTTTGTGAATATTACAAAATCAATGATGAAGATTTTTCTTCTGTGGCTTTCTTCCTCACCCTTTGGTCATGCTAATCGATGGTGTCATACCTTACCATCTAATTCCATCCATTATTTTCATCATTTCCTCAAAGAGCTTTATCAAGCCTTTGATATGTATGATTACTGATATGTTCTTAAATGAATCAATCAGCTATGAATGAAGCCTAATGAATCAATTGAGGATTTCTTTGGTCGATTCCTTCACCTTTGTTATGAATTTCCTAAAGAAGACATGAATTGGGATTTATTTAAGCAAAATCTTAAGCATTTGATTCACATCTCTCTGCACGGTGAATCTAAACCTCCTGATGTTTCTACTTCCCCAACTATTGTAAATCATGAGACATCTCTAATTTCAGAGGAGGAATCTACGATTCCTTTTGTTCCTTGTCCTCCTCCCTTTTTAGTTCTGATGTAGATTCTTCCTTGTGATGATAATAAATTTGGGATATATTCTAATCAAATTCCTAATCTATCTTCTCATTCTTCTTCCACTTTTCATGACTTAGATTCAATGGAGGAAATCCCATAATGGCTGATGAAGGCCATGATGAAGATTAACTCCTCCATTTTGCAAGATGATGTTGCTATTCATAACTCTAGTCTCGAATCTGATATGGATTTATGTTATCCTCTATCATCTACATGCCATGACTCTTTGTACCATGATCAACACAATCAATCAGCTCCACCAACTAGTTTTCACACTCTCTTGATTTTTAAATTACTGGTTCAAATTGCAATAAGATACAAGGTAGTCACATTAAACAGGTTACAGAAGAGCATAATGGTGAATATGCTTTCAACCTTTCTTCTCTTTTTCAAAATCCTCCATGTGAAGATGATGTGATTCCATTGTTGGATGACTTTCAATCTTCTAATCTCGATGGTAAATCAAATGCAATCAATTCTTCTAGACAATCTATAAACTTGGGCAACAATCATTCTGATGATGATGACTTTATTGATGTATGCAATCACGAATTCCCAGGTGCATCATATGATCTTTTAGTTTCTCATGAAGAATTTACTTTAGATCTATAGTTTGATTCTATCATAGAAGATTTTCTTATCGAAACTTCCTCTTCGTCTCACTATCCCTTGTGCTCTACCATTTTCCATGCATTTACTTACGATAAAGATACTCCATGCTCTTCAAGTTCTTCATCTGATGAGTTAACTCCTCAATTGACACAATATGGTGAGATCATCCATGATGAAAATGAACAAAATAAAATAATTGGGTACTCTTTCCATCCCTCATCATCTCTTCTCTTGCATGAATACAACTCTCCAAACTATCTTGCTCATAAAATTTCTTCGATTCATGCATCTTCAGATTTGCGATCAGATGAATCTTTCAACTTGACTTGAAGTTGAAAAATCTAGTCAAGTTAGCAACATAGGTGGCTTCCATCCAATGAGAAGTGGTATTATTGAAACCAATGGTAGAAACTATCCTAACACCATGCACAATCCGGTTCAATCTTCAAGATGTGATTTTACAATCCTTGAAAGTTTCGGGACTTGTCGAGAAGTCAAGGCACTTCAACTTTCATTTATGGTTATGTCAGGATCTCGCAACTCTGGGTAACCCCCCCCCCCTTCCCCCCCAACTAAGTCAGATCTGGTTTCTCTCACACAATCCTTCTCTTTGCATGGTTTCACTTGATGTAAATCTATTTTTAAAAGTTGTTTGGTATCTTAGATGTAATATTTTGAAATTTCAAGATTTTGTTTCTGATCGGATTCATGAATCTTCTTCATTTTATCCATATTCATGCAAATCTCTCACATCAAACTCGTGTTTGGAATGTTCATCTCTCATAGAGCCATGGAATTTCAAAGTTTATCATTTCAAAGACTATATTTGGCCGAAGGGACCATGCCTATTGGATTCATTTCTTAATAGTCAGCGCTTGGTTTTTGTTGCGAATGTTGTATTGCAAGTTTTTCCCTTCATTACACCTAAAATCCTCTTGAGTAATAATGAATGCACGAGTTGTCATACGAATCAAATCATTGTTCGTTCCCTATGTCATGACTGGTCTCATGTGTTTGTTGTTCTAGCATCCCTTTTAAATTCTTTCAATGATTACGATGCTTGTACAATTTGTCACCAATTAGAGGAAAATGGTTTGTCACATTCAACTTGGGAAGAAGTTGGTTCAATTGTTCAAAGCATTTGTAGAGTTGTTCAAATTAAATTATCTTCATTAACTACTAAATGGGAATTTGCTTCTTTAATTAGTTCATATGATCATAATATTAACTATCATTCATTTTATCATTTTCCCACTAGTATATTTGATGACAGTTGTATCACATCAATTAATATTTATGGTTTATCTCACCATTTAAATACTTGTCAAGCAGTTGAGGCACTTCAGCATCCACTGATGGTTATGTCAGGTACTCACTATCTTAACAAGCCTTCTGAATATGAGCTAGTCTTGAATCAAGCACATCCGTCGTGAAGCATTGGTTTTGTAACATACTCTTGACATCCTCTAGTGACGAAAATATATTGTAGTGATATACCTCTTTATTCTTCAAAACCAGGCTATGAAGAGTCTTCATTTGCTAGTGAAGGGCCACAAAAAATAGATATTGTTTCTTTCGTCTCCTGGTATGCCCAGGTTCGACACCTAGCAAGAAACCTTGTCCATGATATCATAATCATGGAAAGATTGTCTCTCAACTCTTGCCTAAGTTTCAAACCTCCTAATTTCTCTCATTTTCTTTGGAGGAGCTGCATTAAAATATGTGGCTACAAAGTCTTGAGCAAAGAGTCGATCCCCTTGTTGAACTAGCAGATTGCTACTGTCACCACCCCTTCTACATTACATACATTGTCTTGGAGGCATATTGAGGGAAAATAGTGGATAAAACTTAAAAAAAAAAACTAAAATGACCACAGCCTGGGAAGTGATAAGTGAAGGGCCCAGATTGACCCCAATCAAGAATTGAGACTACCCATACTATCACTATACATAGACCATAAATTACCAAACTCAGAAGCCCTGTGTGCATGCACTCTAGGACTTGAGAAACTCCTTAAGAGAACAATAGTTTCCAAGACTAAAAGATAGATAATATAACTCAAACCCTACAACATACCCCACAACTGCTAATTGCACCAACTTGCATGAGTTCTAGAGGGCGCAATAAGATTAACTTGCCAAAACTCGACACCTGGATTCCTTTGCACAAAATTAACATAAACTCAAGGTTCCCTCCTTAACCAGACAAACCATAGACTCAACATGAGCATATAGACCATAACAAAATTAGAATTGACACAAACTAAAGCCACATCACTACGAAAAATGTAGAGAATAATAGTATGAAGGTGGAGCAGCAATACCAGCTCTCTAGTGGTCGTGAGCTCAATTTGAGGCTAGTGCCAACCTCCACAAGAAAACTCAGGAGCCACCAATTGATTTTTTCGCCACAAATGAATGCTTCCCTCTTCTCCACTTACCTAACATTCACTGTGAATTTCTCTCCCATCGCTTATCACCAAGCTACCAGGGTTGCAATGCCCAAGCCACACCAAAATCCATCACCCAATAGCCTTCAATACCAAGCTTCCTCTCTTGCCACTTAAAAGACCCACCCTTCTATGCTTCGCTAGTTTCAAGTAAAAACCACTCTTTTCCAAGCACACTCCAAGGACGAGACTATACTAGGATTCCACAACATCGTTATTGTTTAAGGGTACAAGTAGCAGGGAGATTGACACCTCAACCTCACTCATGTGGCAACACTTCAACCTCACCAACAAAACACAAACAAGAAACTGTAGCCTTGATCCTATATTTAATTCCATTTGAGTGGCAGCATGCAACAACGTGCCCAAGATGCGTTGAACCATCCTCATTTACTCACAGTCAGGTGGGCAAGGTGGTCGGCACATTCCTCTAGGCCCTTCCTCGAATCTTACACTCACCCCATCAGGGAGGTCAATATGTCTATTTATTTAAAGTTTCCTTGGAAATCGTAATTAAGATATCTGCCTTTGAAATTTTGCTTGTTTAAGTTTCAAACTTTTCCGTGATAATATCATTGAAAGGTTCTAATCCACATATGTAGGGATGGAAATATTTGTTTAAGATTTTAATACTTCTATTTCTATGTTTGAAGATTATTAT